>JAWNMF010000165.1:0-509762 GCA_035044305.1 Drosophila nigritarsus | reverse complement strand
TTCGTGGGACTTGAAAAGTTCTGCGTGCTCCGGATTACAGTACTGTATGTAGGTAAATACTTGTTTTTTTAATGGCATTGGTAGGTCATTCGGGTGCTCCTGTAGATTTTCCTCGTTCTCTTTGTTCTGCGTTGAGCCGGAGACAGCAGGTGCAGGAAGAGCAACCACCTCTGGCGCCTGCTTGTTTTGATCGCTGAAAGCTTAAGCTCGACAACCTTTGTGGCAGGTGTGCCATCTTCGTCGCCACTCCTAGCCATCATTTGGCTTTCGTTAGCAGTCGCTTGATCAGTAACGACCCCCTTCTTCTTCAAGGACGTGTTCGAGCAGCTTGGCCGCTTTCGATTTCCGCCAGCTACGCGCCTTGAAGTGTATCGCTCCTCAAACATATTTGGCAAACAGTCAATGTCAGCCTGCCCGACAGAGATTTCGTAAAGCACTCCTGTTGCTCACCAGGACTAGCGGTCTCCTTGATTCCCTAAGGATTGCCCCTAGCACTCCCGTAAGTTAGGATTCGCGTGTCACACTCTCTTTCTGATCACAGGCCAAGCCTCACTTGCGTCGATTGGATTTACTCGGATCTCGCCTGTCTCTCAAGCGTGGCAAGGATATACGATTCTCATCCAATTTCAGGACCTCCTTCGACGCACTTTTTCCTTTTAGTTTTATTATTTAACTGCACTCGTGTTACGCGCATGCGGATTGCACTGGTTCGTGTTGATTTTATTTGCACCGACTTTGACTTAAATGGGATTTTAGATATTGCAATGAGACTCCATCTTCGGCATATGTAAGACGCTTTTGTGTTGCGTACTTCAGGCCACTTGTTTTGATGTAAGTTTATCTTACGATTCTCAAACGGTTTAAGCACATATCTATTGACATGCTAGATGCAGCAAACGCAGTGCTGGCAGAGGCACTGAATTGCTCTTCCGTTCCACTTACATGGTGGTTAAATTTTAAGTTGAACTACATGTTATTGCCTTCGTGCTATAACGAACCTTTTGTTCGGGTTTATTTCAGCTAGGCTAAAACTCAGTAGAGCAGGTAATTCGTGCAACAACTTTTATTTGACTGTGTTTGCGATAATTAACAACACCGATGTTTATAAATATATTCAAATAGCTTTGTTCAACTTGCACTGTCATCTGCAGTATGCAAGCTGCGCACTACATCGTAGAGGTGCAGCGCCGGACCAAGCAAAAGACGAAAATATTTCACGATCACTTCGCACGTGAGCAAAATCAGTGCTCTGCCGTCTATTTCGTGGGACTTGAAAAGTTCTGCGTGCTCCGGATTACAGTACTGTATGTAGGTAAATACTTGTTTTTTTAATGGCATTGGTAGGTCATTCGGGTGCTCCTGTAGATTTTCCTCGTTCTCTTTGTTCTGCGTTGAGCCGGAGACAGCAGGTGCAGGAAGAGCAACCACCTCTGGCGCCTGCTTGTTTTGATCGCTGAAAGCTTAAGCTCGACAACCTTTGTGGCAGGTGTGCCATCTTCGTCGCCACTCCTAGCCATCATTTGGCTTTCGTTAGCAGTCGCTTGATCAGTAACGACCCCCTTCTTCTTCAAGGACGTGTTCGAGCAGCTTGGCCGCTTTCGATTTCCGCCAGCTACGCGCCTTGAAGTGTATCGCTCCTCAAACATATTTGGCAAACAGTCAATGTCAGCCTGCCCGACAGAGATTTCGTAAAGCACTCCTGTTGCTCACCAGGACTAGCGGTCTCCTTGATTCCCTAAGGATTGCCCCTAGCACTCCCGTAAGTTAGGATTCGCGTGTCACACTCTCTTTCTGATCACAGGCCAAGCCTCACTTGCGTCGATTGGATTTACTCGGATCTCGCCTGTCTCTCAAGCGTGGCAAGGATATACGATTCTCATCCAATTTCAGGACCTCCTTCGACGCACTTTTTCCTTTTAGTTTTATTATTTAACTGCACTCGTGTTACGCGCATGCGGATTGCACTGGTTCGTGTTGATTTTATTTGCACCGACTTTGACTTAAATGGGATTTTAGATATTGCAATGAGACTCCATCTTCGGCATATGTAAGACGCTTTTGTGTTGCGTACTTCAGGCCACTTGTTTTGATGTAAGTTTATCTTACGATTCTCAAACGGTTTAAGCACATATCTATTGACATGCTAGATGCAGCAAACGCAGTGCTGGCAGAGGCACTGAATTGCTCTTCCGTTCCACTTACATGGTGGTTAAATTTTAAGTTGAACTACATGTTATTGCCTTCGTGCTATAACGAACCTTTTGTTCGGGTTTATTTCAGCTAGGCTAAAACTCAGTAGAGCAGGTAATTCGTGCAACAACTTTTATTTGACTGTGTTTGCGATAATTAACAACACCGATGTTTATAAATATATTCAAATAGCTTTGTTCAACTTGCACTGTCATCTGCAGTATGCAAGCTGCGCACTACATCGTAGAGGTGCAGCGCCGGACCAAGCAAAAGACGAAAATATTTCACGATCACTTCGCACGTGAGCAAAATCAGTGCTCTGCCGTCTATTTCGTGGGACTTGAAAAGTTCTGCGTGCTCCGGATTACAGTACTGTATGTAGGTAAATACTTGTTTTTTTAATGGCATTGGTAGGTCATTCGGGTGCTCCTGTAGATTTTCCTCGTTCTCTTTGTTCTGCGTTGAGCCGGAGACAGCAGGTGCAGGAAGAGCAACCACCTCTGGCGCCTGCTTGTTTTGATCGCTGAAAGCTTAAGCTCGACAACCTTTGTGGCAGGTGTGCCATCTTCGTCGCCACTCCTAGCCATCATTTGGCTTTCGTTAGCAGTCGCTTGATCAGTAACGACCCCCTTCTTCTTCAAGGACGTGTTCGAGCAGCTTGGCCGCTTTCGATTTCCGCCAGCTACGCGCCTTGAAGTGTATCGCTCCTCAAACATATTTGGCAAACAGTCAATGTCAGCCTGCCCGACAGAGATTTCGTAAAGCACTCCTGTTGCTCACCAGGACTAGCGGTCTCCTTGATTCCCTAAGGATTGCCCCTAGCACTCCCGTAAGTTAGGATTCGCGTGTCACACTCTCTTTCTGATCACAGGCCAAGCCTCACTTGCGTCGATTGGATTTACTCGGATCTCGCCTGTCTCTCAAGCGTGGCAAGGATATACGATTCTCATCCAATTTCAGGACCTCCTTCGACGCACTTTTTCCTTTTAGTTTTATTATTTAACTGCACTCGTGTTACGCGCATGCGGATTGCACTGGTTCGTGTTGATTTTATTTGCACCGACTTTGACTTAAATGGGATTTTAGATATTGCAATGAGACTCCACCTTCGGCATATGTAAGACGCTTTTGTGTTGCGTACTTCAGGCCACTTGTTTTGATGTAAGTTTATCTTACGATTCTCAAACGGTTTAAGCACATATCTATTGACATGCTAGATGCAGCAAACGCAGTGCTGGCAGAGGCACTGAATTGCTCTTCCGTTCCACTTACATGGTGGTTAAATTTTAAGTTGAACTACATGTTATTGCCTTCGTGCTATAACGAACCTTTTGTTCGGGTTTATTTCAGCTAGGCTAAAACTCAGTAGAGCAGGTAATTCGTGCAACAACTTTTATTTGACTGTGTTTGCGATAATTAACAACACCGATGTTTATAAATATATTCAAATAGCTTTGTTCAACTTGCACTGTCATCTGCAGTATGCAAGCTGCGCACTACATCGTAGAGGTGCAGCGCCGGACCAAGCAAAAGACGAAAATATTTCACGATCACTTCGCACGTGAGCAAAATCAGTGCTCTGCCGTCTATTTCGTGGGACTTGAAAAGTTCTGCGTGCTCCGGATTACAGTACTGTATGTAGGTAAATACTTGTTTTTTTAATGGCATTGGTAGGTCATTCGGGTGCTCCTGTAGATTTTCCTCGTTCTCTTTGTTCTGCGTTGAGCCGGAGACAGCAGGTGCAGGAAGAGCAACCACCTCTGGCGCCTGCTTGTTTTGATCGCTGAAAGCTTAAGCTCGACAACCTTTGTGGCAGGTGTGCCATCTTCGTCGCCACTCCTAGCCATCATTTGGCTTTCGTTAGCAGTCGCTTGATCAGTAACGACCCCCTTCTTCTTCAAGGACGTGTTCGAGCAGCTTGGCCGCTTTCGATTTCCGCCAGCTACGCGCCTTGAAGTGTATCGCTCCTCAAACATATTTGGCAAACAGTCAATGTCAGCCTGCCCGACAGAGATTTCGTAAAGCACTCCTGTTGCTCACCAGGACTAGCGGTCTCCTTGATTCCCTAAGGATTGCCCCTAGCACTCCCGTAAGTTAGGATTCGCGTGTCACACTCTCTTTCTGATCACAGGCCAAGCCTCACTTGCGTCGATTGGATTTACTCGGATCTCGCCTGTCTCTCAAGCGTGGCAAGGATATACGATTCTCATCCAATTTCAGGACCTCCTTCGACGCACTTTTTCCTTTTAGTTTTATTATTTAACTGCACTCGTGTTACGCGCATGCGGATTGCACTGGTTCGTGTTGATTTTATTTGCACCGACTTTGACTTAAATGGGATTTTAGATATTGCAATGAGACTCCATCTTCGGCATATGTAAGACGCTTTTGTGTTGCGTACTTCAGGCCACTTGTTTTGATGTAAGTTTATCTTACGATTCTCAAACGGTTTAAGCACATATCTATTGACATGCTAGATGCAGCAAACGCAGTGCTGGCAGAGGCACTGAATTGCTCTTCCGTTCCACTTACATGGTGGTTAAATTTTAAGTTGAACTACATGTTATTGCCTTCGTGCTATAACGAACCTTTTGTTCGGGTTTATTTCAGCTAGGCTAAAACTCAGTAGAGCAGGTAATTCGTGCAACAACTTTTATTTGACTGTGTTTGCGATAATTAACAACACCGATGTTTATAAATATATTCAAATAGCTTTGTTCAACTTGCACTGTCATCTGCAGTATGCAAGCTGCGCACTACATCGTAGAGGTGCAGCGCCGGACCAAGCAAAAGACGAAAATATTTCACGATCACTTCGCACGTGAGCAAAATCAGTGCTCTGCCGTCTATTTCGTGGGACTTGAAAAGTTCTGCGTGCTCCGGATTACAGTACTGTATGTAGGTAAATACTTGTTTTTTTAATGGCATTGGTAGGTCATTCGGGTGCTCCTGTAGATTTTCCTCGTTCTCTTTGTTCTGCGTTGAGCCGGAGACAGCAGGTGCAGGAAGAGCAACCACCTCTGGCGCCTGCTTGTTTTGATCGCTGAAAGCTTAAGCTCGACAACCTTTGTGGCAGGTGTGCCATCTTCGTCGCCACTCCTAGCCATCATTTGGCTTTCGTTAGCAGTCGCTTGATCAGTAACGACCCCCTTCTTCTTCAAGGACGTGTTCGAGCAGCTTGGCCGCTTTCGATTTCCGCCAGCTACGCGCCTTGAAGTGTATCGCTCCTCAAACATATTTGGCAAACAGTCAATGTCAGCCTGCCCGACAGAGATTTCGTAAAGCACTCCTGTTGCTCACCAGGACTAGCGGTCTCCTTGATTCCCTAAGGATTGCCCCTAGCACTCCCGTAAGTTAGGATTCGCGTGTCACACTCTCTTTCTGATCACAGGCCAAGCCTCACTTGCGTCGATTGGATTTACTCGGATCTCGCCTGTCTCTCAAGCGTGGCAAGGATATACGATTCTCATCCAATTTCAGGACCTCCTTCGACGCACTTTTTCCTTTTAGTTTTATTATTTAACTGCACTCGTGTTACGCGCATGCGGATTGCACTGGTTCGTGTTGATTTTATTTGCACCGACTTTGACTTAAATGGGATTTTAGATATTGCAATGAGACTCCATCTTCGGCATATGTAAGACGCTTTTGTGTTGCGTACTTCAGGCCACTTGTTTTGATGTAAGTTTATCTTACGATTCTCAAACGGTTTAAGCACATATCTATTGACATGCTAGATGCAGCAAACGCAGTGCTGGCAGAGGCACTGAATTGCTCTTCCGTTCCACTTACATGGTGGTTAAATTTTAAGTTGAACTACATGTTATTGCCTTCGTGCTATAACGAACCTTTTGTTCGGGTTTATTTCAGCTAGGCTAAAACTCAGTAGAGCAGGTAATTCGTGCAACAACTTTTATTTGACTGTGTTTGCGATAATTAACAACACCGATGTTTATAAATATATTCAAATAGCTTTGTTCAACTTGCACTGTCATCTGCAGTATGCAAGCTGCGCACTACATCGTAGAGGTGCAGCGCCGGACCAAGCAAAAGACGAAAATATTTCACGATCACTTCGCACGTGAGCAAAATCAGTGCTCTGCCGTCTATTTCGTGGGACTTGAAAAGTTCTGCGTGCTCCGGATTACAGTACTGTATGTAGGTAAATACTTGTTTTTTTAATGGCATTGGTAGGTCATTCGGGTGCTCCTGTAGATTTTCCTCGTTCTCTTTGTTCTGCGTTGAGCCGGAGACAGCAGGTGCAGGAAGAGCGACCACCTCTGGCGCCTGCTTGTTTTGATCGCTGAAAGCTTAAGCTCGACAACCTTTGTGGCAGGTGTGCCATCTTCGTCGCCACTCCTAGCCATCATTTGGCTTTCGTTAGCAGTCGCTTGATCAGTAACGACCCCCTTCTTCTTCAAGGACGTGTTCGAGCAGCTTGGCCGCTTTCGATTTCCGCCAGCTACGCGCCTTGAAGTGTATCGCTCCTCAAACATATTTGGCAAACAGTCAATGTCAGCCTGCCCGACAGAGATTTCGTAAAGCACTCCTGTTGCTCACCAGGACTAGCGGTCTCCTTGATTCCCTAAGGATTGCCCCTAGCACTCCCGTAAGTTAGGATTCGCGTGTCACACTCTCTTTCTGATCACAGGCCAAGCCTCACTTGCGTCGATTGGATTTACTCGGATCTCGCCTGTCTCTCAAGCGTGGCAAGGATATACGATTCTCATCCAATTTCAGGACCTCCTTCGACGCACTTTTTCCTTTTAGTTTTATTATTTAACTGCACTCGTGTTACGCGCATGCGGATTGCACTGGTTCGTGTTGATTTTATTTGCACCGACTTTGACTTAAATGGGATTTTAGATATTGCAATGAGACTCCATCTTCGGCATATGTAAGACGCTTTTGTGTTGCGTACTTCAGGCCACTTGTTTTGATGTAAGTTTATCTTACGATTCTCAAACGGTTTAAGCACATATCTATTGACATGCTAGATGCAGCAAACGCAGTGCTGGCAGAGGCACTGAATTGCTCTTCCGTTCCACTTACATGGTGGTTAAATTTTAAGTTGAACTACATGTTATTGCCTTCGTGCTATAACGAACCTTTTGTTCGGGTTTATTTCAGCTAGGCTAAAACTCAGTAGAGCAGGTAATTCGTGCAACAACTTTTATTTGACTGTGTTTGCGATAATTAACAACACCGATGTTTATAAATATATTCAAATAGCTTTGTTCAACTTGCACTGTCATCTGCAGTATGCAAGCTGCGCACTACATCGTAGAGGTGCAGCGCCGGACCAAGCAAAAGACGAAAATATTTCACGATCACTTCGCACGTGAGCAAAATCAGTGCTCTGCCGTCTATTTCGTGGGACTTGAAAAGTTCTGCGTGCTCCGGATTACAGTACTGTATGTAGGTAAATACTTGTTTTTTTAATGGCATTGGTAGGTCATTCGGGTGCTCCTGTAGATTTTCCTCGTTCTCTTTGTTCTGCGTTGAGCCGGAGACAGCAGGTGCAGGAAGAGCGACCACCTCTGGCGCCTGCTTGTTTTGATCGCTGAAAGCTTAAGCTCGACAACCTTTGTGGCAGGTGTGCCATCTTCGTCGCCACTCCTAGCCATCATTTGGCTTTCGTTAGCAGTCGCTTGATCAGTAACGACCCCCTTCTTCTTCAAGGACGTGTTCGAGCAGCTTGGCCGCTTTCGATTTCCGCCAGCTACGCGCCTTGAAGTGTATCGCTCCTCAAACATATTTGGCAAACAGTCAATGTCAGCCTGCCCGACAGAGATTTCGTAAAGCACTCCTGTTGCTCACCAGGACTAGCGGTCTCCTTGATTCCCTAAGGATTGCCCCTAGCACTCCCGTAAGTTAGGATTCGCGTGTCACACTCTCTTTCTGATCACAGGCCAAGCCTCACTTGCGTCGATTGGATTTACTCGGATCTCGCCTGTCTCTCAAGCGTGGCAAGGATATACGATTCTCATCCAATTTCAGGACCTCCTTCGACGCACTTTTTCCTTTTAGTTTTATTATTTAACTGCACTCGTGTTACGCGCATGCGGATTGCACTGGTTCGTGTTGATTTTATTTGCACCGACTTTGACTTAAATGGGATTTTAGATATTGCAATGAGACTCCATCTTCGGCATATGTAAGACGCTTTTGTGTTGCGTACTTCAGGCCACTTGTTTTGATGTAAGTTTATCTTACGATTCTCAAACGGTTTAAGCACATATCTATTGACATGCTAGATGCAGCAAACGCAGTGCTGGCAGAGGCACTGAATTGCTCTTCCGTTCCACTTACATGGTGGTTAAATTTTAAGTTGAACTACATGTTATTGCCTTCGTGCTATAACGAACCTTTTGTTCGGGTTTATTTCAGCTAGGCTAAAACTCAGTAGAGCAGGTAATTCGTGCAACAACTTTTATTTGACTGTGTTTGCGATAATTAACAACACCGATGTTTATAAATATATTCAAATAGCTTTGTTCAACTTGCACTGTCATCTGCAGTATGCAAGCTGCGCACTACATCGTAGAGGTGCAGCGCCGGACCAAGCAAAAGACGAAAATATTTCACGATCACTTCGCACGTGAGCAAAATCAGTGCTCTGCCGTCTATTTCGTGGGACTTGAAAAGTTCTGCGTGCTCCGGATTACAGTACTGTATGTAGGTAAATACTTGTTTTTTTAATGGCATTGGTAGGTCATTCGGGTGCTCCTGTAGATTTTCCTCGTTCTCTTTGTTCTGCGTTGAGCCGGAGACAGCAGGTGCAGGAAGAGCGACCACCTCTGGCGCCTGCTTGTTTTGATCGCTGAAAGCTTAAGCTCGACAACCTTTGTGGCAGGTGTGCCATCTTCGTCGCCACTCCTAGCCATCATTTGGCTTTCGTTAGCAGTCGCTTGATCAGTAACGACCCCCTTCTTCTTCAAGGACGTGTTCGAGCAGCTTGGCCGCTTTCGATTTCCGCCAGCTACGCGCCTTGAAGTGTATCGCTCCTCAAACATATTTGGCAAACAGTCAATGTCAGCCTGCCCGACAGAGATTTCGTAAAGCACTCCTGTTGCTCACCAGGACTAGCGGTCTCCTTGATTCCCTAAGGATTGCCCCTAGCACTCCCGTAAGTTAGGATTCGCGTGTCACACTCTCTTTCTGATCACAGGCCAAGCCTCACTTGCGTCGATTGGATTTACTCGGATCTCGCCTGTCTCTCAAGCGTGGCAAGGATATACGATTCTCATCCAATTTCAGGACCTCCTTCGACGCACTTTTTCCTTTTAGTTTTATTATTTAACTGCACTCGTGTTACGCGCATGCGGATTGCACTGGTTCGTGTTGATTTTATTTGCACCGACTTTGACTTAAATGGGATTTTAGATATTGCAATGAGACTCCATCTTCGGCATATGTAAGACGCTTTTGTGTTGCGTACTTCAGGCCACTTGTTTTGATGTAAGTTTATCTTACGATTCTCAAACGGTTTAAGCACATATCTATTGACATGCTAGATGCAGCAAACGCAGTGCTGGCAGAGGCACTGAATTGCTCTTCCGTTCCACTTACATGGTGGTTAAATTTTAAGTTGAACTACATGTTATTGCCTTCGTGCTATAACGAACCTTTTGTTCGGGTTTATTTCAGCTAGGCTAAAACTCAGTAGAGCAGGTAATTCGTGCAACAACTTTTATTTGACTGTGTTTGCGATAATTAACAACACCGATGTTTATAAATATATTCAAATAGCTTTGTTCAACTTGCACTGTCATCTGCAGTATGCAAGCTGCGCACTACATCGTAGAGGTGCAGCGCCGGACCAAGCAAAAGACGAAAATATTTCACGATCACTTCGCACGTGAGCAAAATCAGTGCTCTGCCGTCTATTTCGTGGGACTTGAAAAGTTCTGCGTGCTCCGGATTACAGTACTGTATGTAGGTAAATACTTGTTTTTTTAATGGCATTGGTAGGTCATTCGGGTGCTCCTGTAGATTTTCCTCGTTCTCTTTGTTCTGCGTTGAGCCGGAGACAGCAGGTGCAGGAAGAGCGACCACCTCTGGCGCCTGCTTGTTTTGATCGCTGAAAGCTTAAGCTCGACAACCTTTGTGGCAGGTGTGCCATCTTCGTCGCCACTCCTAGCCATCATTTGGCTTTCGTTAGCAGTCGCTTGATCAGTAACGACCCCCTTCTTCTTCAAGGACGTGTTCGAGCAGCTTGGCCGCTTTCGATTTCCGCCAGCTACGCGCCTTGAAGTGTATCGCTCCTCAAACATATTTGGCAAACAGTCAATGTCAGCCTGCCCGACAGAGATTTCGTAAAGCACTCCTGTTGCTCACCAGGACTAGCGGTCTCCTTGATTCCCTAAGGATTGCCCCTAGCACTCCCGTAAGTTAGGATTCGCGTGTCACACTCTCTTTCTGATCACAGGCCAAGCCTCACTTGCGTCGATTGGATTTACTCGGATCTCGCCTGTCTCTCAAGCGTGGCAAGGATATACGATTCTCATCCAATTTCAGGACCTCCTTCGACGCACTTTTTCCTTTTAGTTTTATTATTTAACTGCACTCGTGTTACGCGCATGCGGATTGCACTGGTTCGTGTTGATTTTATTTGCACCGACTTTGACTTAAATGGGATTTTAGATATTGCAATGAGACTCCATCTTCGGCATATGTAAGACGCTTTTGTGTTGCGTACTTCAGGCCACTTGTTTTGATGTAAGTTTATCTTACGATTCTCAAACGGTTTAAGCACATATCTATTGACATGCTAGATGCAGCAAACGCAGTGCTGGCAGAGGCACTGAATTGCTCTTCCGTTCCACTTACATGGTGGTTAAATTTTAAGTTGAACTACATGTTATTGCCTTCGTGCTATAACGAAATCTCGCGTGCAGGTGAATTGACTAAGAGTGCCAAGAGTGAAATTGTGAGAACGATACCTTGCCACGCGAAGTAGCTAGTCGGAAACCTCGAATAGCTTGGCCAGCTGATCAGAACAAGTTCATGCAACCAAGTAGGGAGTCTGTGATCTTGATCTAGCGACTGCTAGTCTGGGAGCAACGGAGGCTTACGAAATTCGTCGAGCAGGCGACATGCTGTCTGCAAATAGTTGTGGAGCTATAACTTCAACGCGTACTCGAAATCAAGCGGCCAAGCTGCTCGAACTCCTGACCTACTGTCATCCGGCTCAACGCAGATACAAAGAGAACGAGGAAAATCTACAGGAGCACCCGACTGACCTACCAATGACAGTAAAAAAGCAGGTACTTACCTGCACAGTATCCAGTACTGTAATCCGGAGCACGCAGAACTTTTCAAGTCCCACGAAATAGACGGCAGAGCACTGATTTTGCTCACGTGCGAAGTGATCGTGAAATATTTTCGTCTTTTGCTTGGTCCGGCGCTGCACCTCTACGATGTAGTGCGCAGCTTGCATACTGCAGATGACAGTGCAAGTTGAATAAATCTATTTGAATATCTATATAAACATCGGTGTTAATTATCGCAAACGCAATCAAATAAAATTTGTTGCACGAATTACCAGCTCTACTGAGTTTTAGCCCAGCTAAAATAAACCCGAACAAAAGGTTCGTTACAGCACGAAGGCAATAACATGTAGCTCAACTTTAAATTTAACCACCATATAAGTTGAATGGAAGAGCAATTCAGTAGCTCTGCCTGCACCTCAGTTGCTGCATCTAGCATGCCAATAGGTTTGTGCTTAAACCGTTTGAGAATCGTAAGATAAATTTACATCAAAGCAAATGCCCTGAAGTAGGCAACACAAATACGTCATTCATATACTAGAGCTGGAGTCTGATTGCAATATCTAAAATCGTATTTAAGGTATTTTTATAGTTTGATACCGAAGGCCAATGCCAATATTTCGGGAAGTGTACATCGATAAATATTCATATCTCCCACAATTTTACAGATAGTTTGACCAAACTTGGAAGGTAACTCCGACTGATAAGTCCATTCGTCTAACACAATTTGAAAGCTACAGTGACCAAATTTGAAGGACTTATTGCTAGTACCACCCTTCAAACAAATTTTGGACCACTCCTACTTCCGCCCCCAAAAACTGTAAAAACCTATAACTCCCACATTTTAAAACCTATAGTTACCAAACATGGAAGGTAGATTACTAAGATTGTGCTCCAAAAATTTGTTTTGACTACGCCCACTTCCGCCAATAAAATTCTCAGAAGCCTATATCTCCCGCAAATTAATAGCTACAGTTACCAAACTTAGAAGGAAAATTACTAGAAACCTGTGAACTTTAATTTTGATTTTTGATTAGCTTGAATTTTTTTAAGCTATTAAAAAAAAACATACATATGTAATTTAAACAACAAAAAATATTTTGAAAATGCAAACCTTATTCTAGTGTTTTTCGTAAAAACTTGGGTGACAAACAAAAATTGTGAACACTACAAAAAACATAGAATAAAACTGCAAAATGTTTGAAGGCAATGCTGATTCAAATAATTAGCCAGTTCACAGTTTAAAGTATAATTAAATGCAATTAGGCAACTTATTGAAAGTCCACGGCTGAATCGGCACATTCATCGCACAAAGCGCTGCGCGATCGGTGAGCAGTCAGGTTATGACTGAGGTGACACTTGTGCTGCCCTTCGCCGTCCTTGCTGCCCATTCGATTGATGTGCTGCCGCATATTGTAGTTTTGCGCAAAGCACGTCTCGCACTATGGATACTGATGTCTGATCGTGTGACGCTTGAGCGAACTGGCACAGGATATCTTCAGATAGCAAATGGTTCACTGAAGACCGCCAACGATGCCTTTCTTCAGCGCTTTGATACGTGTGCTGAGATGGCGAGACAACAGTTGTCCTGTGTCAAACGTACTGGAGCAAAGTGGGCACTAAAAAAAACGTCTTCAACGTATCGCTCACACGTCTAATGCTAGACTCATTGCTGCGCTGCGATGTGCTCGCAATATTCACGCCATTCGAACGATTTACGGGAGTTGGTTATCGTTTCGTTTGACAATATAATGACATTATCGTTGAACTCATTTATCTGCTGTCGGCTATTAGCCTTGGTTTCGGCTGGCAGCTCACCGAGTGTCTGCCTGACTGTAGCTTATAAACTAGTGTAGAAGAGCAGGTGTTAATGTGACTACAAGAAGTGGTGCACGCACTGGCTCCGGTTGTATGATCGGTAGTTGGTCGGGGTTCCTTATTGATGTCACACGTTTAATATGGAGGCGACACTCCTAGACTGTCGTTGTTTGAGCTGGGCTGATGTAATTGCCACAGCACATGCCCACCCTACCAAGATCATCAGGCACCTAATCATAATAGTATTTGATGATCCCTAAAACAACGACTACTTAACTCATTCTCCAATCAGAGTGCGTTGCATGACTCCCAAAAAAAAAAATTTACATATTCATTCCAACAATTTAATTTTAGTTTATGCGTAATTAATTTTTTCTACAACTATTGTAACATTTAACATTTTAATGTTGTGCGTTATTTTTAAATAGTAACTTTAGATAGACTTCTTGTATTTAAAAAATAAAAAAATGTAATGTTAAGTTGGATTTCCAAATTATTTTCAATATTTATTAACTAATTTTGCCTTCTAATTTAATTTAACTTGGTTGAATTACTGATTTCTTTTCGGATCGAGAAAAAGAATAATTAATCAATTTCGATAGCTAATATAACAAATTCATTCTTGTCCTGACTATTTTAAATTTTCATCTTGTGTAATCGCATACTAAATCCTATTTTATTTATTTATATAATATATGTATATATCATAATATTTTTTCTTTTTATTTTTAAATTGTTAATTTCATTTACTTACATTTATTCTTTAAAGAAAAAAATGTGTGTTGGAACCCAATGAGGAATCGCGCAAACAAAATTATTAATTTATTTAATTATCTAATTAATCTTTTTGCATTTGTTATTTATTATCTATTTATATACATATTATTTTAATATTGCTATTGTGGGTTTTCTGTTTTTTATTTTATATTTAGTTTCCTTTGGTAATATTAAAATTAATATATATTCATATATTTATTTACTTCTATGTGTGCAAGTGTTAAGCTTTCATTCATTGGTTTATTTAGTTAGGGTTATTCAATTAATTAATTTCGGCAGGCAATATTGAGTCTTCAACATTAAAGTGTGGCATACTTTTAAGCGGTCTTTTATAAATTCAATTAGCTTATCAAAAGCCCGCTCAGCTTCAGCTCACAGATCTTTACGGGGAGCAATAAGCGCGATTAAAGCTGAGTGAGTTCTCTTCTTTTTTTAAGACTGACTTGTTATTATTTTAAGAGAGATTTTGCAAGTGCAATTTTACACGGCTTTACATTTTAACCTTCTTTAAAATCGAAGAATTCACCAACAATAAATATTTAAATAAATGACAAAATTGAGGATCTGGTGCACTTGAATTAACTCCACATCCAAAAGATCTTTTGTTGTTTCGCATCTGATTGGCTTGGGAAGGGTAAATTGATAAGGGTTCAGTTATATTAAAAGTTTTAATTTTGGTGGTTGTGCATTTTGCAATTGTGTTATTGCTTTATTTATTGTTTCGTTTTGTAGTTAATGTTGCTTGCGCCGATTACTTTACATTATTTAAATGATTTTATTATTTTAACACAAGACCGACGAGTTTTTTTCTTACTTCTTTAATTATAAGTAAAAAAAATTACTACACCACAAAAAATTGGTTAATTATAATTGCAAAATTTTTAATTGATTTTTATTTAAGGCATTTTTGTTTTTGTATTTTGGGCGATGCATTAGTCGGGTCGGTTTATGGGATCTTCAGACGATCTGTAGAAATAAGTGGTGCATCAATACAGCGGTGACTGAAATGAGCCAAGCTGCCGGGTCGGTTGACTACGGAGCACCTGTGGTGATACGGGGCCGTGCACTGTTTATTTTCTTTAGCTTCTCCAGCCGTACGCTTGGTCACTGATTTGATGTTTATATTAATTTGTATCATTTCGAACTGGGTACATTTTTTGCCGGCTGAGAATCGATTCTGATAGCAGGTATATAAATATAGTGCGAATTTACACAAAAAAAAGTGAATATATTTTCAAAAAAAAAACTTCTTTTTTTTTTGCAATGTTATAGGAGCATTTATCCACTGAGAATATTCTGTGTTTATTAATTGAATTGTAAAAAAAAATCTTTGGCTATATACGATTTTCATTACCACCAGAAAAAAAATTCTGAGTGAAAGTTAATGGGACTTGCAAAACCATTCGTATCGGCAGACGGAATCAAAGTAAAAGTATTGGCGATAAGAACAATTTGGTCAAACCAGAATGAAAAAAGGCTCGACATTGTAACCTTTTATCCCCTAGAGGGCGTCGGCAAAAGCTCGGCTTGGTATACGAAAAACTGCACCGCGCCGCGTAGTTGTAGACGCACATCACCACTAAGTTGCTCTCGAGAGGACTCCTTCTCAATGTCTTGCTTATATTTGTTGAGCCACTTTTGCGATCGCTTGTCGAGCGTATTTTTCAGTTGCTCCATGAATTCCTTGAACCCATCGAAATTCAGCTCATCCTCATCCAGTTGCTTGTCAAAGATGCTGCTCTTCTAACCTAGTCTGGCCAGGCGGATGTGCTTGCGAAGCTTTTTATCAGCTGCCTGGCAGTCTGATTTTCCAGCTAGAAGCGGTACTCACTTTCGTTGCTTCATGCACAAAATTCGTCTGCGTTGGACATTTCAAAGCTTGTAATTGCTATTTATTTATGTACTGCACGCAACAACAACTGACGCCAAATATCAAGCAGCTTATTGAAAAATGAAAATTTCAACAAAATATTGAGATATGAATAAGATATTCGAAATACTGTTGTCCCTGGGCAGCCTGTCACTTTTGTCAGACTGCCAATCAAAGTTACTGGCAATATTTCTGTTGAATATGTATAACATTTAAAAAAAAAAACATTCCGATGACTAAGGTTAATAGGGAAATCGATACTGCGCTCGATATCCCAACTACCACCTCTATGTATAAGTAATATTGAATAAACGCTCTTCTTTGTCAATCCGTCGAAACATAATTTATATTGCTGTTTGCATATCAACTAGTGTTCTGTTTGATAAAAAGTACAAGCGAAAGAAAAAGAGTTTATTTTTTAAATTTTCTTCTCATTTTAAATGTTAAATACTATTACTGCGCTAAATTTTACACAAATTTCAAAACTTGTGGAAAGTGTTTTTAGTTCACATTAGTTACATAAATTAATAACCTTAAATTATTTAAAATCTCTATAAGATTTCCTCCTGATGGGATTTTTGGAATTATTCGAACAATAGTTGTTGGAGCAAGCTTTAAATTAAGCTAGATATTAAAAATATTAAAATATTAAGAGAAGTTAGTAAAATACTTTATTTCCATTTTTCCCATTTGCAATGTGTTGTTCTCACAAAAACATACAATTTATATAACCTTTAAAAAGCGGAGGATCATAAAACCTATGGTTAGTAACACGAATCTCTCAACTCGCCGGTAGCGTTCTACGGCCTTCTGAAAACCTCGAATAGTTCCCATTTCCATTTGTCATATGTAAACAAGTGTTGCTCCTACAAAGACTCATCAATCAGAGATACATAGATACATGTGTATGCATGTATATGTAGGCACCCAACCATGCCAAATGCACAACAAGGCGAATAGTCAAGGCAAAACAAATTAAAAGCAAGTATAAGTGCTGTACGGGAAGATACCCTGCACTTGTCCTCAATATGTATCAATGAAATTCCATTTATAATAACTGTATTGCTGTTAATATATATATTATATATACATATATTACTGTTAATATATATATATATATATTATATATACATATATAAAAGGAACATTCTGCACTCTCCTAACTAGTGATTTGCATGACTTTCATTTTACAAGTACCTTGAGTTCTTTTGGAGTATCTGTAAATAAATATTATTTGTTCGAAACTCATTTGCCGTTTTATTTCTTTGTGGAAGTTACTGATGTTAAGCATTTCTCATTCCTTTCACACGTTTGGCACAGGGTATTAAAAGTAACTAAGAAATGGGAGCACAAAAATTCAGCTGTTGACGTTAATGTGGCAACAGCTATGCTGGCAAAAGCTCATTTCTGAAAAGACTTAAACTGAATATGTAAATACACGTACATACTACATTAATATACATATATGTACATGCAAGTATGTGTGTATGTATAGAAAATGGTTCTTTTTTGTGCAAATGCATTGAAAGTCGCGTCGTTAGTTACGTCATAGCCAACTTAGGACGAAATAATCAAGGCACAGCAATTGGTCAATGAACATCTGCGTTTAAGACACGAAAAATGAACTTTACCGAAATGCTTTGGCGGGCTTCTTTAAATCGTTTAATGATGTTAAACTACTGACAATTATACTTATCCTAAAATAGACATTCTGCAGATACACATTTGCAGCTGCAGACGTATCTAGACACTTGATTCCTTGACCTATCACTATTTTGGTTTAGGCGAACTCTTATCGCGAACAGATTTTATACCCTGTACCCAATACAAATTGAGAAAAGGGTTATAGTTATTTTGCAAAAGCTTTTTTCAGATATTATGTAGCATGTCCAACCCCATACAGTATATGTATTCTTGATTCTTGTAAGTAGCTCGACAAGCGATTATTTTGTCATTAGAGTACCTTGAGCATTTTTTACAGCAGTGAGCAATTCGAGGTATTTTTCATTTCCGATTCCCAAGTGCGCATTTCTGTTAAGTATAATCATCATCTTTGTCGATCACCATTAATATAGCCTCCAAATTCAATGACTCATGCTCGAAAAATGTAGAAGCTATTATTCGTTGAGATTCGTGAAAGCTCTAAGAGAGGGGCCAGCATGGGTTTATTAACGGGGTTTATCGTAAACAATAAGTATAAAACATTTTTGACAGGATTTAAGTGTAAAAAATTTCACAAAATTATCTCAACGTTTTGATTTAAACATCCAAAAATCCGCAGACAATCGTATACATTTTTTAGAATGTATTTATTTTTAATTGAGTTACCATCGGACCCCAATTTGAGTCTCAAATGTTTTGAACTTTAAAATTTTTCAATAGATCCATCGGCTCCATTTCTACAATTTTTCTGGAAATTTAAATTTACAATATTATGTCACGGTGTGCATCTGTTGGAATCTCAGATTATCTCAGAAACAGAGGAAGAATGAGATTGTCATAACAATACACACGGACAGACTGGCATGACTATATCGACCCGGCTTCTAATAGTGGTCGAAAATATGTACGCATATATGTGGTCGGAAATGCTCCGTCTTCTTGTTACATCATTTACTTCAGGGTATCTTCTAGTCGAGCTTTCTCGAGCATTCTAACTTGTTTCTTTTTTTCTTTTTTTTTGCTTGCTTTGCTTTGGTAACGACACTGCTGATTTTGTGCGACTGCGATTTTTGTGGCAGGGAACCCAAATATTGAGAGAGCATCGTATTATGCGCAGCACATTATTATGTTCAGGGGGTGTGAAATTCAATTTTCTGCCAGCCATTGTTGGCAGCTGCCTTTTCAATTTAGCTCGTTCACTTATACTTGTCCGTTTTCATTATCATAGCCAAATTGTATGACTTTTGCCCTAAACCAATGACTGGCAGATTGCAGGCAGCGGGTTGAACCAAGCATAAGTTAAATGCCAGTCTCATACATTCAGCCAAACCAAATAATTAAATTCTGGGAATTGGGAGAGCTTGAAATTTCATTAAAAAGATTCCAGACAAACGAAGGCAAATGAAGGGCAATGAATTAATTAAATTAAATGAAACAAGTCAATAGCATAAATTATATGATTTGCGTTCAGTATCAAATAGCAAATAAGTTGCATATTTAATTTAGAAGTTTTCATGACTTCACTCAAAGTTTAATTCCAATAGAGTGAACTATCTAAGGCAGATTGTTCAATATTAAAAAAATGCTGTTAAAATTACAAAGTGATGCAATTCATTGATTGTGTAAATCGATTGAGAAGTAGATACAAGCATTTTAGTCCTAGCTACGCCCTCTTAGCCGATAAACATGTTCGTGTAAATCGATAAGACCATATGTCTCACACAATTTGAAAGCTAGAGTCACCAAATTTGAAAGGAATATTGCTAGTAACACCCTTCAAAAGTCCTAAAAGAATTATGGACCTCGCTTACTTCCGCCCCCAAAAACGATAAAAACCTATATCTCATTTTCTTCAAGAGCCACAATTAACAAACTTGGAAGGAAGATTACTAGGAAACGCTTCCAACAATTTTTTCCACACTCACTCCCGCCCCCAAAGTTCACAAAAAGCTATATCTACAGCAATTTGAAAGCCAAACTTGGACGGTATTTCTTAACTAAAGCCACCTTGTTCGTTGCTACTTGTTATCCGATGGTATAATTATGGTATCAAAGTATTTCGCAGTCGGTTACGCCCAACTATTTTTTCTATCTGTAATCGATCGGCATCGGATGAAGCTATCGATAGAATAAAGTTTATTTATATTCCTTGCTCTTCTGAACGGACGGATAGACAGAGGAACATGCCTTAATCGACTCCGCTGTTGATAGGGATATATGTCTAAATAGTTGGAAATGTACCCTTCTGCCGGCGTAAAAACAGGAACAGAAAACAGAATTGAAGATGGAAAGTATGAATAATCGGTGTATCTGTCTTATTAATAATTATATAGAGGTGTCAAGCGTAAGCAAAGGCAATCAGGCTTTTAACGATACGCAATCTTTGGATCCCGAAGATAGTGGTTTTTCTTATTTTTCTTTCCGCGTATACTTAAAAAATGTCCTTCTTCAAATCAATAAATTATTGCACTGCAAAGTGATAAAATGGAAAAGCATCTTTCGATTTATTAACTGCTACATTATATTTGAGCTTGTATTTTTAAGCAATTAACAATCAACATTTATTACATGTTTTTGTTTCATTAAGAAAACCTACAATCGGATAACGTTATTGATTTATTTATAAATATTTTTAAGAGATTTTTACATAATCAATTATTTATTCTAATCTTCCAATATAATAAATATTTAAATTTGTTAATTGTTACTAATTCCTACATGGTATATTCCAAATTGTTGCTTAATAAAATTTTTTCGATAGAAATACAACTACGTTTTTGCTTTTTGTTCTTTTAAATTTATAAATAATTTAGAATTTCGTGTGCAGTAGAGTGAAATATTTCTTAATAATTTCCTTAAAGTATTTGCTTTGTATATATTATTATAATTCGCAACATCCTATAGTTAATATTTGTAGGCATTTGTAAGTACATAGTAAGTTGATTTTTGTTATATTAAGAGCTTAGTAAAAAATAACTTGTTTGATTTATTCTATATTTTAGTGCTTATTTATAATAGAAATACAATTAACAAAACAACATTTTTTTATTATTATGAATATTACAAATCAAATGACAAATTCACAGACACAAAAATAGACGCACTGTGACTTCGATATTTGAGTAATACTTTAAAGCTTTATTAATTGAAGATTACACTCGGACATGCTTTTATATCCTTCAAAGCAGAGTTTCTCGAAAAGGGATACAATGTGTGAGTAGAACCATCGAATCTGCTATTTGATTCTTTTCACACAATGATATTCTGCATATTTCACATAAAGTTAAATTGGTATGCGTTTTATCAAAAAACCGATTCCGTTCGGACAGGCTTTAATTGAAAAACACTGCTTAAAAAATGAATGTCCCGTATTCTTATGGATATTCATCTGAAAATTATTTGCACATGTTGAAATTTTAACATATTGTATACCATACCTCTTGAATGTTCTCGTATATTATTATTTTCTATACTATTTCATGCAGTAAGGAAACTCTTAAGCAAATGTCACAATCACCCAGTATTACTTTTTTGATCAACTTTTATTGCAGTTTTTTTATTATTTGATATATAATTGTAATGCAATTTTAAATAAATTTGTATGTAATTTTAATGAATATTAACTTCATTATTCGTCTTATATGAAATTCGAATATCATATCAAAATAATCGGTCAGAGCGGTCATAATAGTATATTTTCTAATGGATACTCTACATATTTTGTTATTGATTTGTATAACTTTTGTTTTACAAGTTTTCTTTAGGAAGACATTTAAATTTAACATTGTTATGACAGCACTATGAAAACAAAAACCATATAAAATCAAACGCTAACTAAACACAAAATATCTCAAGATTTTTGTAGGTGAATTTGCAGTCTAATCTATAAAGCATAAGTATTTGGTTTTTAAAAAGATAGCTTCACAATTTTGCTTAACCTCGAAATGTAAAGGAATTAAATCGACATTTTTTCCAAGCTTAAAGATAGTACTTGAAGGACAGTTAAAAGCCCAGCTATCTCCGCTCTGCACTAGTGACACAGACGGTATATTTTGTGAGTCCCATCAACATCAATCTGGAGATTTTATCATATAAATATTTGAAATACTTTTATTTTAATTCAGCAGCGAAAATATTATCAGATGTTCACAGTTACAATATCAATTTAAAAGTGATAACAACATGATTTAAATATTTATTTTTGTTGATCAATAATTTGTTGTTTAGGTCCCATTTAAAAATTGTTTAATAACGAATCATGGATTTCTTACACGTATATAACCAAATCCAAGACAAAGGCCTACATTTAAAAAGCTTTTCATGTGTAACTCTATTTAATTTCTAAATTTGAAACGAACGTTGCTCTATTGAGATATCGTCTAAAAAAACCACATTAACATTGGCAAGGTCAACAAAACGACAGAGTATTTGGGGTAGCCACTTGAATTACAGCCATCCTCCTTGCAGCAATAAGTTTGAGTTTCCCAAATTTCTGTAAAAAAGAAAAGGTTAATTATTCTAATGCTGTCTAGAACATCCAGTAAAATATTATTTATTTGACTATGTTCTACTTTTCTTAGCTAATAAATTGTTCTCGAATATAAGTAATAATAAGAATTGTCTACCTTTCTCGACGCATTCCGTAGCACAATCGCGGACAGTCGACAACTCGCTAACATATTTCTGAAAAATCACAGAGAGAAATCAAACATTTAAATGATGACTAATTTGTATTAATATTAATTTAATGTTTGATTATGGTTAATAAAATAGTCATGTTTAACCGAGTAAGAAATACTCTGATACCAGCTGATAATGGGTGGGAAGAGGTGAGGCGGCATGGTTATCGATGGATATCGATTTTTTGGGGCGTACCCACCGTAACCAAGACTTGTTTTTACCAATCTCGACAAAAGATTCCTTTTTCCAATTACTTTATATTTAAAATAAGCGTGATTGACAATTTTTTATGAAGATGTTACCAGTCATCTACCAAATATATCAATCAAAATTTGATATTTTTACCCTCAAAATTTTGCGAGATATGTATATGGCGTCGTCGATTTGCAGTTATCGGTATTATCGACTACCAATATTAACACTTTGCATAACGCGAGAACAGAGTATAGTTCCAAGTGTATAATTTTCAGAATGTCGGGAAATCATTATGCTCACACAGACGGATAGCATGACAAAATTTTCACATAACCATTCACAGCCCGATTGCACTTATTGTAGCTATTTTATTTAGAAGTGTAATGCTTAATGTTAGTTTTGTAACTAGTGAGTAAAAGAAACTATTTTTATTTTGATCTCATCTTTTGACTGATAGCTTGTATCTCAGCAAAATGATACAATGTATGACATATGAAAAAACTCTAATATAAAGAAAAATTAAGATAGCTTTAGAACAGAAAATGGCAGATTGACGGATATGGCTAGAGCAACTCAGTTGTTAAAGCTGACCAACAGTAAATATATGTACATATATTGTGGGCTCAGCGATGGCTACACCCTTTGGGACAACATTTTTTAAGCACCACGTGTTTCGTTCGGAAAATTCAATTCACACAACATGTGATTGTTTTCTGTGATTTACATAAAAAGGTTTCTATGAAATTTATTCGGTTGAGTGACTTGTTATAATTGCTAATGGAATCGAACTTTAGAAATGGAACGTTAAACCTTCGGAATCAGTACACTAACCTAAAATAAACGATATTATAATCATACGAATTAAATTAAAATTTGTATCAAATTCATAGCTTGCAAGAAAATTTGTTGAAACTGTATACTTTTTATTTATTTTATGTTTGTGATCTGAATATAGGCATATGAAATGAACGGATTTATTAACTTTCCGAAAATGTAAGCCCAAAATTAAAAAAAAGAAACAAATTTGTGACTTTACCTTCTATTATTAAAATTTAATATTTAATAAAAAATCTGCTTTCCGAAAACAAATACATGATTAATTATTTCATTAATATGAAAACTGTCTAACATTAAAACATACGAAGAAAATTAATTTCATCATATTAGTGAAATGAAGTATTGTTATGACAATAACGCACCTGCACCTCACTTGTTAGCACACATTCACATTGACTGAGACCAAGAGTCCCCTACCTACGCTTTACACAACACGTGACAGCCACGTTGGCATCTAATAAAGCAACTAACCAGCTTAATCGTCGACGAAACTAGAGGAGAAAAGGCGAATAGCTACAGCTCGAAAGTATCGGCAACGCAGAAGCAAGGTCTTCCATAAAGTTCTTTGGCTCTGCTAATAGACAGCACTTAACAACTTGGCGTACCACCTTCTCGGACTCCATTGGTCTTATGATACCCACAGCCAGCAATCAACCCATGTATGTGTTGACAAAGGGGGCTCATTATGCTTTTCCACTAATGCCAGATGTGATACATATTCCCATTGTGTGGCTACATTAGTCTTATGGCAAAGGCGTCCATTTACATATATTACATAAGCGAGTACATGTGTGAGAGTGACGTCCTAGTAGTACAAAATATACATTGGGACATAGGTATGCACTGATAAGAGCTACATACACCAAATACTGAAAGTGAATTACTGCAAACCTCTAATCGCTTCACCGGAGCAAAGTTCCGCCTACGCCCATGCCATGTTTTCAGCCGCTTATACCAGCTATAACCCCAATTATGGGAGTATCACAACCCAAAACTCTTTAGAAAAGGTCGTCTGCCTGCCCTTACGCTTCAGAGACTATTAAAATTTTTGAACATAAAAGTTCACATGCCTAGAAAGAACAAGTTTTTTCACTTTATCTCACTGTTGCACAGAAAGCCACTTTTCGTCACATAACCTCTTTCGATTCTGGGGGAATCTAGCGCACATTAGAATATTTTAACGCACTCTCGACTGGATGACTAATATTAATTTTAAAAATGTGTGTTTATAAAATTTAATGAGTGAATGGGACTTGTTACAGGTAAATATATGTTTATTATTTATTTACCAGTCAAAGTTTCAACAGTCCAGAATTCACTATGCAGTTTTCATATTCAGGGCGCAAGGTACGCTGTCTGGTGTATAGATTTGTCCGCTGCATAGAAGAATTTAGCACCCCCTCTCAATCAAATGGAATTCCATCCGCACACTTACAAATCCAACGTGAAAGAATGCTTGATATTTTATTTTCTATGTATGTGCATTGATGCTGATGCACTTTAATATAGGCAAGCTTCCAACCAGAAAGAGCCCTGCAACCGACGAGCAAGTTTTCAATCCGACAGTTTCCATTTGCCGCATTCACTGCAAATATGTTGCAAGTGCAATTTGTTGTAAAACGCCCACACAAACAAGTAGCAACATCAATGAACTCTTGAATAAAATGGCACCCGCAACTCGCTCCATGCAGAATCGCAATTTAATATGATTGCCAAAAATGTCGAAAGCTGAACTGCCTTTGGCCATGGCGTAGACGTAATGCAATAAACTGATTTAGTTGTTGGCTGTAATGTTTAGCTGCACTTATCTGGTAACCACCAGCAATCAAAAATAGGTAAATTTATTTAAAGTTTTTAGAGCTCTCATTTACAGAGTCAACGGCTGCCGAAATATACTCAAATAACTTTAAGCGAGTATGTATTTAATCGATGTTTACCTAATTCAATAGATCACATACTAAAAGCTATTCCTTAAATATTAATTCTGACATTTAACAGTCTTCATTGAAAACTGCGATATATGTTGATAACATCCTTGTTTCTTTAGGAGTTTTATGTTTATATTTAGCGCATTACTACATTGTGGCCCACCACAGCAAGAACATTTCATTAACATCATAACAATGCTCAAAGTCTTTTGGAACTATCAAATTTTTTTGACTCTAAGGACGCTCACCTTATTATTCAAAAAGTATATTTCTAAAAACCATGATTTTTTCTCTTAATTTAAGGAAAGACTTTTCTAAAATTTAGAAAAATATTTTTAATATTCATTTTTATTTGGGCAAGCAAAGAATCTCTAACAATGGTTTTTTTTTGTATTATATTATTAAAAAGCCTTAGTGTTTTTTTTTATTCAGCACATATACAAACATTTTAATTGACGATTATAAATTTCGAATAATTTTTATTTGAAAAAGATTTAAGATCTTCCAGCGTCTTGAACCAAAATTGCCCTAATGCGATTATCGATTTAAAGCAAACCTTTTTAATTTTCGGATTTTTTTTTTTATTTTGAAAGTATTTCTAAAAATTCATATTAATCCTTTCAATTTGTTAGTGCTTTCAGCAGGCTTTGAGCTATTATAAAATTTAAAACATGATGCATATCAACCAAGTTGACTTTTTTGCACTTGTACTGTGTAACTTAATCGCTCTGGTTAGTTCGTCCAACCGTTGCTCACCAGAGTACTGCAACTTTGCTGGTGAATGTGAAATAGTCGGGGGCAAGCCAAATTGCACGTGCTATGAGGAAGCATTTCGTGGCAAATACTGTGAGCAAGTTAAGAATCTTTGCAATACAGAAGAAAACATATGCACGCCCAAGGATTCTTGTGTCCCTTACGTGGGTCAAACAATCTGTAATTATCGCAGCCAACGAACTGGGTATAACTTCGAGCACATTGAGCACACCAAACCAATATGTAATTACAATGTTCGTGTCGTATATGGGATCACAGAGAAGATTGTTCTGAGTTTTGAGAAACTGGGCACTGATGACTTGCAGATAAAAATATCGACGCCCACATATATAATTGCGCATATGACACTCTCAGATCTGCCAGGGCCAAGAACATTACGCAGCCAGCATACAAGCAACTTAACGGAAACTCTGCAAGAGCTAAGCATCAGAAGACATATGCGTCTACCGTATAACAACGCGCGTTATATGGTATTTAACGCTACACATTTTACATTGGGTGCAAATCCATTGAGTGTGTCCATTAAGTCCTTGGGAAAGTATCCCCAATTGCTAGATCTGTCACTAAAAGTGCATGTAGTAAAGCCCATATCCGAATTCTGCATTCCTGAAATTGTGTTTAATGAAGGAATGTATATGCTCCGGCCGGTGAATGTCGGAGTCTTTACAAACATTCAAGCGATTGTGGAAAAGCCATGTTTCCCTTCTAGTAGATTAATAACAACCATTTGGACCATTTACAACATTGGGGAAAACTGTAAGAAAAGACTTTTGTACCACTGGTCGTATTATCTTACGTTAAGTCTGTCTTTACAGTTGCCTATTTTAGCACGGACTACAGTAATCAGTTATTATTAAAAATACCTCGTTATACATTATGGTACCATTATCTGCTAAAAGATTATCCCGATCTAATACTAACGGTGCAGATTAAGTTTAGGGAACTTAACGGACCATGGGTAACAGCAAGAGTAAGTATTTGGTACAACACCTCGTCGACAAAACAACAGTACTTTTTTAGTGTTATATTAACGTAACAGCACCTCCTGTGATTGCCGATATTGTAGGCGGCTATTACAGAGAAGTACATGACAAAAATAAGTGGTTACACCTTGATGGCTCAAAGAGTCGTGAACCGGCTGTAAGTTTGCATGGCCCTCAACAGTTGACGTATAGTTGGTTCTTAAGTTCTGAAGACGGAAATGACAAGACAACCCTTAGCTTTGAGAGTTCTAGTAAGTATTCATTATTAGAAACAACAAACGTTGTTGTTTTATAGGATCCATTACAGGTTCGACGATTAAAATTCCAACCAAAAGTCTTAAAACAGACTCAAAGAACATTATTACCCTGACGGTAATCAACCAATTTGTAAGGAACCGCACCGATACTGTCACCCAAGTTGTTCGGTTAGTCAGCGAAACACAACCGATCTGCGTAGAGATTGAGTGCATAAGGAACTGCAAGCACAATTTTTACACCGCGGATTATGTGTTGCACTTGCGTGCTGTTTGCCACAACTGCACCATGCCCATGACCTACACCTGGACCGTAAATGGAGTCGAAAAGGGGCACAAAAAGCGATTAGTGACTACACTTCCAACAGATTTGGACGGCGAGCTTACCGTCAAACTCAATATCGCTAATCGATTTGGAACTGGTCACAATGAGCTCAAATTGCAGAAGTGGCTTCCGCCAACTGGTGGAAGTTGTGTTGCAAAGCCTGAAACTGGCCTGGAATGCGTTACAACATTTATAATTTATTGCAGTAACTATACTTCGATCAATAACCAGCCGATGTATTATGTCTTTAAGTTGGGAAGCATATACGCAGAGATAACCGGTTCAGGCCTCACAACTATTTACCTTACTGCTTTGGATAAATTAACTATTGACATCTGTGTCACTGGCTTTCCATGCGCCCATACGACTGTCTCCATTACAGTTGAGCCCACAATTTTGCAAGAACCCGAGATCGTTGAAGCGGCGCTTTTGGATGGGAAAACACAGAGGGCATTCTGTATACTGCAAAAGTTATCAGTTACCCAAAACAATGTACATGATGTGTTAAAATATTTTAAAACTATAGAAACGGATAGAACGCTTACATTCTTGGGAATGATAAATACGTTGGAAATATGCCACAATTATATCTCAGCTGTACCGGTGGTAGATAGCTTGGAGGTTTTAGTTGTTTTTAATATGTTAAAGAGAGTAAAATTTACTTTAGATTATATCAGAAACGATACCGAAATATTAGATATATCAATAGAGGCCTGTCTCAACCTGGGTAAGGCAATAACCAATATAATCGAATATTGTTTGAAGGAGAACAAGGGAATAACACGACAAAATTATGCTCTCTGGAATTTTGACCTCCCGTTTGACGAAAACTTTGTCGGTTGGGTACGTTTCGATAAGGAAATTACATTACGCATTAGCAGGTATTTAAACACAGTCAGCTTAATCTTCAAAATCTGGAATATAATTGGCGAGGAATCAACTCGTTGCGTTCAACCGGAGGAGCCCTACGAATATACCACACAACATGTTAGTTATAGGGTGGAAATGCATGAATCTTATGACCATATCATATACACTTCCAATTCCACGTACTGCGCTCTAGAAGTACCTCTTCCATCAGTGGAGGCTCATCGCTGGATGCTTAGGACCAACGATCTCCTGTTACATACGTGGTGTTTCGATTATAATATGTTCTGGTGGGCACCAGAAGCTCGGTCCCCATCTAACGCTGTTTTGGCTGTCAACATTCTTGGACGCAATCGACGCAGCAATCTGAGACTTGCGTCAAAGCAATGGTATAAATTGAATCTACATCGTAATAAAAATAAGAACATCCGTCTCTTCGAAGACTCCGATGAAATACACAACAATATGGTAATATATAAAGTAAAGTTGCACGGCCCGGTAAACATGCTGGTAAAGTTTATGAACAGCACAGCAGTACTTCGGGTACTAGTTACAATGAATGTGGAGCCCACGCTGAATAATCTGCACGACAAGAGCTGCTTTATTCCCAAAGGTAGTCATAACACTATCATTATTTTAAAAAATCAATGTTCTGGCCCTGGCTTTGCTTACATAGCGGTATATAAGGCCAACTCATTCGATACCGCAACCGCCACGTACCGTTATCGCCTCAGTGCCCAAGAGTGCTTGGTGTGGGGTATGCGCGATGGCTATCCGCACTGGTTGAAGAAAGGATGTTATCCACAAAACGTACAACAGACTCCAAATACCTATTTATGCGGCAATGACCATCTGTCCATATTTACTTCCAAGGAGTACGTAGTCGGGCCATATCCCATACAAAAAATACGAACCTATGCCACTGAAGACTCTCTTAACGTGGTCTGCGTGTTATTTAACTGCTTTGTGGTGCTAAGCGCTATTGCACTGCTGCTACTGGCCACCCAACGTTTGCGACGTAAAAAAATGAATTTGGTACGTGTCATTAAATTTGACCGGGATGAGGTGGACCCAAGTACAGAAAATGTGATTGTGCATATGCGCACGGCTGGTACTTTGTTGGGGAAGACTACGGCGAATATTAAATTAGTGTTTTGGTCGAATCTGGGGCGCTACAAGATCATCATATACCAGAACCCGGTAGATCCACACCTGGTATTAAATACGTCATGCATGATACGTGTTAGCGATCGGAAAGTACAGTTGCCATGCGAACTGACTATTAGTCATGATGTATCTGGCAGGTATCCATCTTGGTATTGTCGGGACATTCAAGTGGACGATCTGCGGCGCGATCTGAGCTATACATTTCCCATACAGAGGTGGCTAAAGCGTGGAGAGAAAATTCGAGTCTCTTGCCTAGCAGTACATAAAAAACAATCGACTAAAAATAAAATATATCACATGAGGAAAGTCAAGGGTTTCGAAAAGCTTATATCAGGACTTCGATTCTATAGCAAGTTCTATTATACCAACTGGTTTATGATGCAACCCATTTTGGGACCGTGGCGCTTCAGCGATGAATCCTGCAATAGCTACGAGCGCACCTGCATTTGGATATGCAAAACAGTTCTTACTATAACCATTGTCTTTTGCTATTACAGAAACACTTCATTTTTGAATTATTTCGACTATGAACAGCCGCTGACGATTCTGAGCTACTCTGAATTTTTGGCAATATCAATTGGCTCTTATATTGCTACCATAATTTTTGAATTCTGCCTTCTTCATTTGGCACGGTTATAAATGTAATCAATTATTTGCTATGTTAAATAGAAATTTTAAATAAACAATGATCCTATTTTTATACACTGCACCCTTTGAAAATTGGTACAAACAGTATGTCGTTTTGCAAAAGTATTTAACAGGTAGAAGGAAGCATCTCTGACCATATAGTATATATGCATATTCTTGATTATGATCAACAGTTGAATCGAACTTGAAATGTCTTTCCGTCTGTGTGAACTTTTTTGGACACCCTTCAAGCTAGAGTCTTGAAACTTGGAAAATATACTTGCCTGTGCCCTCGTCGGACAAGTGTCCAAATTGTGGTGCTATGTCTACAAGGAGGCAAGGAAATCGATTTCGCCATCGGTCATGCACACCATAGCCGTCAACACCTTCCCCCCATGTCAAAAGTGATATTTCTGAAAGCGCAAATCTATAAAACCGTAAATCCCACACAATTTGAAGGCTAAAGTCGCCAAATTTGAAGGGTATATTGCTAGAACATCCTTTAAGAGGTGTGAAAATAGGCTTGGACCCCGCCCACTTCCGCCTTCAAAAACGGTAAAAGCTTATATCTTCCGAAACTTATATTTACCACTTGTAAGATATAAGTAAGATAAAATTCAGATTCAGTTAGATTACTTGGAACTTCTAGCTAAATCTTGCTAAGTCGGTAGAAATTTTAAATTATATAGTTCAATTAAACTTAACTGTGAAGCATTAAACTTAGCTACAAAAAAAATGTGAAGCACATCGTCGTAGTTTAACTAGGTGACTAATCTGCTTTCTTCAGAACAGTATTGAATATATATATATATATATATAATTAATAGAAGAATATAATTTCCTGGAAGATGAAAGCAAAAGTCGGTCATATCTTTACTATTTATTAAAAAGAAAGCAGTCCAAGTCCATTATAGGACATTTTTAAAATGTAATCAAACTATAATGAGATAATCCATGATGTATATACAGAGGTAATACATTACATTCATTAAACCCGAACATCATTGATAGTACCTTGATAGCTTTATTAGTTTAAATAAGAGAATGGTTATTCATATTTCGTAAATTTTGTATCTTTTAATCTTTTTTATTGATCAGCCATAATTTTCCGAAGATAACAAATTATTGAGAATATCAATTTGAGTATTTAGGATAGCACCAATTGTATAAATTCGTTCCTGTTGCTGTCTAGATTGTTCATGTTCCAAGACCAAATCAGTCTGCGCCATCCTTTTCTCTTTATCGAAAGTGAGGAAAGCTTCTGTTCGATGTCTATATTTATCAAGGTTATCCAGATGCTGTTTAATATTTTCCTTAACAATACGATTGCGACGATGATAGTATTTGCGAAAAATGCGAAACCTTTGCCACCACTGAATATAAAAAGCCAACTCGACATACAAAAACTGGAAAATGCTTATATGATGTTCATATCGAGTATCCCTCTGGTCCTTGGCAGTTGTGAAGTAGTCGTTGATAAGCGATACAAAAACGTTAACTAGCATTACAGCAATTACGAATGCTAAAATCGTAAACATGATAATGCCGAGAATCTTTCCACCATAAAATAGTTCTTCTGGATGGACACCCACAGTAAATCCGAATGAGAAACACATGCAAGTAACGATGCTCTTGCTCAGTCGATAAAAAAAGAAGCTATTGTTGCCATTTATGGTTGACGCCGCCACTGCGAAGCCCAATATAAATATGCATATGACGATGAGAATAGTCGCCACAGCTCTCCAAGCAAGCTTAATTGTGTGCGTAAAGAGTTGAAAGACTGTCGAGAATTGCAACACCTTCCACAGTCTCAAGGTTGTTATACAGATAAGAAAACCAATCATCACTCTGATTAGCATGTGCAAGCGAGATGCATGTTTCAGCTTAACGAAGTCCATTTTGCTGTCACCTTCAATGTTCTCCAGAATCTTCGATACTATTCCTTCACGAATAAAAATAAGGGATAACAAAGATGTATTGAGCAGAAATATGCCTACATCCACTTTGTTCCACATGCTGTGAATTTCGCTTGGCTCGAACCACAATTTCACTGTAAGTGCTTTAAAAAACTGGATAAAAACGATGGCATAAACTAAACTCAAGGCTATCGCCGCATTTGACAGCTGGCTCATATTTTCCAGCAGCTTCATGCTCTCCACTTTTAGATGACTAATAGTGCTGCCAAAGGGTGTCTGTTCCACACGTATTGTACACACACTTAAAATGTTTGCGTCACTGTTGTAAAGCGCAAAGTCCATAAAGAGCGCTGAAGTGTTGTAATTAAGCCACTTGCTATTACTAAGATATTCCAGAATCCTAAGACTATTTTGACGACTTCGAGCGAGTAGTACCTCATATCCCATTAACTCAGGGTATTTACGAAAATACCCCTTATGATCGAAATCCATCAAAAAATTGTCCGGAGTAGCCGGGTTTCTAGGCAGCCAGGGCCCGTAGATACGCCAATAAATCTTAGAATAAGGTAACTCTAAGAACGGCGATTTCCATTCAGGCATATATGACTCTTTAGAGAATGGTGGTTCATTTAGTCTGTAATGTTGGGCTGTCAGACGCAATTGGCGTAGCCGCACAACTCCTAGCATAAATGTTTGCTCACCGTGCACCCATACTGATAGATCAGACTGATCAAGGGCCGAATGAAACGCATTTACCAGCGATGACGTGATGAAAGCATAGGCATCGGAAATATCGTATACCTCATACAAGCCATAGTATATGGTGTGATTAAAACGGAGCAGTCGGCAGATGTTATCCTTAGTGTGGTACGTGTGCGCATCGCATGCTACCAATACCATGCACACCACAAAAACAAAGTATCTGCCATATACCCTAAGATCATTTATAATTTTTTTGTATTTGCAATTTGTGCTCTCGTGACGGTGGTTTTCTGTAATATATAGATGAGCACGTAAACTTTGCACCCGCAACTTTAAATAATCCAGCCGACGTTGATGATTGGCCTCCCTTTCCGTGGAGAACTTGTTCTGCTTCGTGGGCCAACAAGAGGCGTCTATTGAAAGCAATGCAAACTTGATAGGATCTCCGATGAGATAGTGAATCATAAACACCAAAAACAGGGTTACTAACATCGATCTGAATTTCCCCATTGAATGATTAAGTCCGGAAAATACTGCAATCGCCATCATGGACACTATTATTGTGAACACTGTTGTCCAAAGTAAGACATCACGACTTTTCGTGCTTGCTGTATTCTGCATTTCGACTTTTTGTGTTTTAAGTAGATGAATGTTTTATATTTTATTTTATTATTTTGACACAACCAGATATGAGTTGCTGACTTACGATCAGAAGCCAACTAGCCGAATGCTGTTTAAAAAAACTTATCGACATATATTTATATGGACAAAAACTATTCACATACATAACTGTAAGAATGATGTACTCAAAACTACTTACAAGAATTTTTTTATAATTGAGTTGAAAACAGAGAGAACAGAGAGAACGTTGCAGTCGGGCGTAACCAACTGCGAAATACTTTGGTACCATACGTAATGCCAGCTGATAACAGGTAGCAAAGAACAGTTAAAAGCCAAGAATTACTGTTCAAGTTTGCCATTCAAATTGCGGTAGATATAAGCTAGATACCTTCTTTCGAAGTTGGGTAACTATAGCTCTTAAATTGTGGGATAAATAGTCTTTTATTATCTTTGGGGACAATAGTTCAAATTTGGTGACTCTAGCTTTCAAATTGTGTTAAATATACGATCTTATCGATTTCCACTAACAGGTGTAACAGGAGTAGGGAGTCGGAGTGGGCGGGACCATACAATTTCTTACCGATCTCTTATGGGAGTTACCAGTAACATGCTTTCAAAATTTGGTGACTCTAGCTTGCAAATTGTGGAAGATATGCGCATTTCAAATTTCTAGGGCCGATGCTCCTGGATACGGCGGGTGTGGGCTTGTCACACCCTGAGAAGATCACCACCAAGTTATCTACTGGGTTTGGTGACTCTATTTTTAAAATTGTGGGAGATATCTGAATATCGGAATTGGTCCACAAAAATTTGTTATCGGTCTTTAAAGGAGGTAATATACCTAACAACTTTGACGGCTCTGACTCAAAAACTGCGGAAGATATAGTCACTTTCTGGCGAATGGCGGAGGTGGGCGTGGTATATCCCGATCTTCGAAGGAAATTAGGGAACTGTAGCCTTAAAATTGTGGGAGATATGTGGCCTTATCGATTTGCGAATATCGATTTTATCGAAACCTTCGGTATCATAGTATAAAAACACCCTGCAAATAAGACGCATATTTTTTAAATAAAAAAAAATTACCCAGAAAAAATTTACCTGAATAATAAGGTTCCGCTGGAGTCAAAAGGATGGCGATTTTCGAAATTTCAGTGCGATTTTTCTTTCTCTTTATACATATCCCCTTAACATCCTTTTTACTATATTAAGTAATCTCTTCAACAAATCTATATATCGTAGGTGTGCTTTTTGGTAATCTATGTTTTAATTTTGGTGCTCTAAACGTAAAATACACATATATACATAAACATAAACGATTTTAGTGTGTCCACTTTAAGATACATCAAAGTGTTATCGATTTGACCGTCATCCAGTAGGCGTGGCAACACAATCTTAACACCCTATCTGACGCAGACACGAACGACGTACACATCAGTTTATAGTTTCACTCTGCCCTAGTGCATATAGATAGATGGTCAATGCCATTGAATTCCGCATTCTCTATTTAAAATATGTGCAGTCAAGCGTTTATGTATTTTCTATGTGAGAATAAATCGTTTTAAGTGTGACTACGGATCCTTATATGTATGTATGTATGTATGTACGTATGTATGTATGTATTATAGGGGTATTTTAGGTATATGCTTTTCACATGAAAGCTAAGTTGGTATAAATCTGTCTGTCTTTCTACATTCTTGTTTCTCAGTTTTGAAAATATTTAGATGGAAACTATCCATCTCATTTGATATTGTTGATAAAGTTGTGTAAATTCATGAAACAGTAAAAAGGAACAATTTTTCACCCCATAACGGTCAAATGTATATAGAATATATATTCTATTGTTGATAAGTATCAAAGGCTGAATCCATAGAGTCATGTCTATCTGTCCGTTCGTTATACGGATGGAATCGTCTGAACCTATCTTCATTCGTAGAGTGTCCAACTATGGCTAGCAGCAAAAACCATTAAAATTGCATAGCCGCTGTAGACGATGACGTGAAGAAGCCACGTAACCGAAAATTCCGCGCCATAAATCACGTGTAAACATTTCAGGTTTTGTTGCCTAGATAAAAAAAGAGTGACTCCGGAAAAAAATACGAGAAAAAAAAGATATGCCACAGAATGGTTACGTAACTGACAGGCGCAGGCAATAATACCTAAAAGCGGCTACGACCTCGGACAAGTGGCCTGAGAAGAAAAAACCTTCGACACAAATCAACAGCGGCCAAATTGGACGTCAACATACCTTTGATTGCAGTGTATGTGTGTGAGTGCGTCCGTTTGTATACGTGTGTGTGTGTGTGTGTCATGTGAGCTTGTGTTTGCTGGTGTGTGCGAGTGTGTGTGTTTGTGTGGATGACGGCCACTTGAAGAAAACGAGGTGAGAGCAAATCAAAGGGCACAGTGACGCACCCAGTTACCAGATATGTTGAACATTTCAAAATACCTACAATCCAGGCCACATTTTAATACATAGTTGAACTATCCGCAAAGCACAACAAACATGCTCTGACCGATATGCACTTGTATACTTCAAACGAATCATTTGAATCATGTTGGCTTACAGCACAGATTTCGACAAAACATGCCAGCATGTGACTCACAAGCGTGTGCAAAGTGTGTTCTCGACATTCCAAAAAAGGTACACTGAAAGTGACTTGAATAGGGGCAGCGGTAGACAATCGACCTCAACCCCTGACAAGCCAACAGAGAGAGAGAGAGAGAGATGGTCATATCTTGTCATAGATCTTGATTTAAGATTTAAAGTGCTCGCATGGGGCAACTAGACATCTGGAAAAAAAAAAATTGGTTGTGAGTGCTGTAAATCTGTAAATGTGTTCGTTCGTTTTTGAGGCAGCCAGCTGGCGTTAAAACGGTTTGCTTTTCGACATTTTTTTATTTTTGGTTTTTGTTAAATTGAGCCCTAGCGCTGTGAGCTGTTTCGCATTTCGCGTTTTTGTGCACTATGAGAGGGAAAAGCTTTTTGGTGGCTTCTGGTTGCCTTTAGGAGGTGTTTCGAGCGCATTTATCAATTTAATCTCACTCATGTTCACCACTTTGTACTGCGACAAACTTAAAAAGCGGCAGCTGCCGATTTTGGAACAACGAGGGCAAAATTAGGCCATCAAAACAAAAACATTTGCATGTAAATTTTACAATTATGTAGAGTGTGTCTCAAAATAACTGTTGTCTGGTTCGCACTGCCAAATGTACTTGTTTTATTCCGTTCTTTATTATGATAAAATCAACTTACAATTACGGCAATAAATTCAATTTGCTCTAGTTATGTGTTTGCCAGAAAGATATAAAATGGTTTATGCTTTATCGCAATAAATCGCATCTCGTACACATGTTGGCTTTATTGCCAGCATTCGCGTAAATCATATAGATATCATATAGATATATATGCGTTGTGTGAGTTTTTTTAATAAATGAAAGAGCAGCAATTTTGGCAATCAATTATGATATGCAAGACTTTTTCGACAAAGCAGTGGATATATATGTATATATAAATATATCAAATTGGTATCGAAAATAGCATGCTTTTAACTTGTAATACTGCTCCATACATGTTGGAGAATATAAATATACCTTATGCGGTCGGAGGAGCCTTCCTAATACAATGCCAATTAAACTTAATTTACTACTCGATAGACTTTGAACAAAGATAAGAATCATATATACTTTTTCGAAATCTTATTTACAAGAAAGTATCACTACTTAACATTGATGATTTTATTTGTGATAAATTTAAACACACTAATTTTTGTTGGGAATCATTTTATAGATATCCCATCTTTCTTTGATTACTTAACTTCAGTATTGATTGTATGTGTTCAAATCAAATTTGGACCATTTTTGAACTATAGTTGAAGTATTTACTACCATTTCTTATTATTAATACTCTTTTGGCCGCAGCTGTATTCAGGTGCTATTAGCTTTTTAACTCACTTATGTAAACTTGTGTTGATTTTGTTACATACAAAAATTGTCTGCGAAGTTTTTGCGCAGAGCCATTTGCCATGCCCACAGCTTTTAAGATGGACGCAGCTGCTTAAGCTCGTCTGCTGGCACCTTGGGACAGGCAGGGTTCAGCACCATTTTTCATTATGTATTTTTTCAGCGTATTGCAATCTTCATTATGTACACAACAACAAATACAATACATTTTATTGCTGATGTATGTGTCTGCAAATTAGACAGATTTCTGGTCATAATTTATGCTCTTCTCTGCCACTCGAAGCTGGATGGCTGTACATGGGCTGACAAAGTGGCTTTGACACGCCATAACTTAACCGCACAAGCTGTCACGTCTCTGGAAAACCTTTATCAATGGGAGTTTATCAGAACATTCGGACCAAATCCTTCAAACGAAATAGAAAAGGCTTAAACTTGACCACTAATCGAAAAAAGCTGTTTGTCTTTTCTGACATGATGACCTAAGCTTCCATGTAACATGCAAATAATTAAAAATGTAAAAGACCAAGTCGCATGATATAAATGCAAAGTCATTTTCTGCCATGAAGTCATTTAACATTAATGTGACAAAAACTTATGGCAAAGGAAATTAATATAGCAATTTGGAAAATGCGCAAAAATAATAAAAAGATGAAATTTTGACCACTTTTCCACATTTTCACAGAAGTAAAATGTATAATAAATTTTATTTTGAACTGTGAAAATAGAGAATATTTTATTAATAGGAACACGGATCGTCGACTATGTAGGAAAACTTTGCATATCTTAAGTGACAAAATTCCCAGATGAAGATAATGCTTGGCAGCTGAATTAGAGTCAAATCGATCCACAAAACCAATCTTGCTCGGGATGTATGTACTAAGCCGAAAATAAATAAGTTAGAGTCAGTCGAGTTTCGAAGGGAGAACCCAGGAAAAATGCCATATTAGGCAATCCTTTGTAGACCGGAGCTAAATTTATAATTAAATAAATTTAGTTCTGAGGAGTTGAGCTACAAAGGATTGCCTTTCCTTGGGTTCTTCCATTGGAATCAGAGCATAGTCTGGGTGTATTATTGGGGTTGACACAACTTTATTAGTTGATTCTACAAATTTGACCAAATGCTTTGTATTTTTGAACCCCTTTTTGAGAGAATTAGAGTAAAATAAATTACGTAGCGTAACGTTCAGTTTGCCCCTATTTCTACTCCACTTTTTTGTCACGTGATCAAGATTTACATATGGACGATATTTTGTCATTTTTTTTAATTTGGGTTTGTTTTTTGTACCCTGTAAACTTTAATAATGCGTAGAGGGTATGAAGTTGTGCAAATTTATATTGCACGCAGAAGAAAGCATCTCCGTTATCATAGAGGAAATATACTCTTGATCATCCAATTTTGTCTGACTGAACGCACCGATATCAGTGACTAAGATTTTGAGACTCAGATCAAGTCAATTAATATCAATATTATCAATTAATACCAATAGCGAAATAATTTTAAGTAGCTAACATCCGAAAGTACTACAAGTCCAAATTGGCGTCATAGATATATATTTTTTTAAATCACCGACAAGTACGAATATTGATAGATGATGACTTGTATAGAGATTATCTCCAAGTCGACCCCTCTCCACTGGAGCACTCTTGCTTGTTTTGTATTTGTGTACGTGCTGGAGCCTAAAACAAACAAGCTTCAACAATGGCGGCATTGTTTGTCTAACACAGATGCCACTTATTTGTATGTGAGAGTGTGTGTGATGTATGTGTGTATGTGTGTATGTGAGTGTATGTGCGTTCGCTTGTGGTCATGTGTGAACGACCTTATGCCCTGCATTTTATTATTGTAAATGGCAAAGTGTGCCAGAAATGTTGTATGCAAAAGCAAGTTAGATCATCCATCTTGCAGTTAGCTTTAACTGTAAATTGAACAAGATGAGCAGCTTCCCGAAAGTCGGTGCCAACCAACGGCCGACCAGCATAAAACTAATCATAAGCCCTGCCACAGCAACACAATAGCACACGCCCAACCACAATGCCGCATCAGGCCACATGCCGAGGCTCAGGCCCAGCTGTCAGCACTACAACAAAAACCGACAACAACGACTATAACAGCTCCCAGAAACCCTTCAACTTTTATATAACAACGATAAGAGGGCGCCGGCTGCTACTACGCTCTAATCGTCAGTGCTTATGCTTATGTGTGTATTTTGCCTGTTGTTAATATGTAAACAACACTTTCTGTGTTCTTGCGAAAGATATGATAATTTAGTGCGTACACATAAAATATTTATTTAATTTATTTAATCTCGACTAATACAAGTCGATACAGATAAAAAATAAATGCAATTCAATTAAACTAAAAATGTAATTTAAATTTAAAAGACGAAATGAATTACTACATTTTTGTGGGTAATCGAAAATTGCAAACAACATTTTCGAAGCACTTGCGAAAGATAATAAAATTTAGTGCGTTCATGTACAGTATTTAATTTATATAATGTCGACTAGTGAAATACAAAAAATAATTTCAATTAAATTAAATCTACAATTTAAAATTTAAATTAAAAAAAAAACTTAAATATTTTCTTTGTCCTTGCAAAAGATATGATCATTTAGTGAGCACATGTACAATATTTATTTTACTTATTCAGTATCGACCAATATCAGTGACACACAAAAATTTCAAATATAAAGCGAAAAAAATGAAATTGAATTAAAAATGCAATTTAATATTTATTCATTTAAAGTTAAAACTTTAAAAAAGGAAACGAGGGGAAGAAAAGGTCAATAAGATATTTGGCGAATTTTTAAAATTGATCCAATATTTGTTTTATGGATTGGGGAAAGTATTTGACAATTTGGTGACTATTTCGTTTTGGTAATTTTAAAAAAATGTAAAAGATCTGATATTTAAGCTAAAGTGTGAAAGGGTGCATTTTCTTCGACTTGCCGATGAATCCTTTTGTTTTTTGCTCTACTTTGCAAAACTTTCATTTTACTTTTTGGAGCATTACCTTGCCACCCATGAGTTTAATGCTGGCTTAAATTATGTTGCTAATTAATTAGCCACTTTGCAGTGAATGTCAAAATGAATGGCAACTATCAAGAACAAACTGCAAGACATTAAATGAGGGACAGAATGTATACGACTATAAGGAAAAGCATTGTATGGAACGTGGCTTAAAGAAACAAGCCCTTTTAAAATGCAGTCATTAATCTTTGGACCCCCTCGAATAACAATCGGGCTAATAACAAAAATGTACAATATATATATATATATATATATATATATATATATACTATACTATGTACTATATAAGTAAGAGAAAAAAATAAATGGGTAAAAAGGATTTCATTAAGTTGTGGTAAGGCCAGGGCAGGACCTTCCATACATATAAATATATATATATTCACACTGAAACTAATTTTATTTTTATTTACACAATTTATATACATACACCTATGTAGCAACTTAATAGAGTTTTAATTTCTTAATCAATTAATTATAATAATAATAATATGTAAAGCTAATATGAGTTATAATTAAATTGAATATTTTATCTTATAAATATATTTGTATATTTAGTTTATTTTCAATAAGTTTAAGTGTAGGCATTCAACTACTACTCTTGCCACTGTGCATTGGTTTGAGGCAATTTGCAGGCAGCTGTGTGTGGCAAATAGCTGTTAAATATTTAATTATTGCCAAAGCAAACAAACGGACAATCCCTTAAGTGGCAAGTACTGGCTGCGATTCTGCTGGTGCCATTCTGACTAGACACCCGAGAGAGTCGGAAGCACACATTGTGAGCAAATTTATGGCCAAATTGTGCACACAGACCCAAACATATACACACACACAAACCCACACACACACATCTACCACAGATATACATTACGACAATCCTGCAAGATATCAAATGCTTCTACATAAGACCGCAAAGTATTGTATAATTAATTTGCATAAAATATGCTTATTTCCAAATAGCATATTCTATGTGTAAGCAGAAAGGCTTTGAAGTAATTATCTATTAATGATTACTGATAGTTGCTTATATAAATTACTAACTCTGATTAGCTGTACATTATTTATTTTTTACTTCTTGATTCTAGCTTGTGTTTTCAATTTCCCAAATGCCTATATGAGCAAATAAATGTCGGCCTGCTGGTATAAACACGTCAATCTCAAGGACTTTAAGATCATAAGCATTATCATATGTATATAGATACATACATAAATGAAACATAAATTCGCGTATCAACATTTATTAATTTTTGTTGATAATTACACCCGTTACTCAAACATTGATTCGAAAATCTTCATCAATTGCAATAAAAACTCTGGTTTGCCTCTCTGACAAATCGTTTCTATGCGGGATGAATATAATAATATAATATAATATATAATATTAAACAACAGCAGGCTTATCCATTAATTAAACACAAGAATATGATACTAACAAATAAGTTCACATTGAATAAGTAAAACAAGTGAGATCGTGGAAGGTGAGTGGGGTGTGGTTGGAGCTTTGAAAGTGATTGTCATTAATTTACCTATAAGTGTACTGGAGTTGGATTTCTGTGGTGCTTGAGGGAGGCGAGAATGGATGCCAGCAATTTATACTCCTAATGTGGAGCATGTAACCTCAAAATTGTAGAAAATTTATATGTAGTATGGATTTGCACATTGATGTATGTTAGCAATTTGCCAGCCCCCTAAGTGGTAAGGCAACCCAATTTTGACACTATAGTTGGCACAGTCATGAACGGGTGTGGTATATACTTCAAGTTTCAAGTGTGGTATGCAAACTCGGAACGATAAAATGAACTGAGTAGCATTTTAGCTAGCTGCTCATTAGCAAACAATAAGACAACTTACCACGCAGAATTTCTCGCTCTTCTTAGTACATTCCTTCAAATAGAGATGCTCAATTTCTTTGGAGTAGTTCGTACAGGGAGTTATGGACCCCACGCCCTCATTGTACTGTCCGCACATATGACACTTGAGACCCTCGACAAGCCCAAAGCTGCTGCTGCAAAACAAAATGGCGGCCAACAAGAGAACCACCCATGTTGGACCAGGAAATGCAGATGCTGCCGCCCGGCTGGTCTGAAAGGCCTCCATAGTTGATGCGACCTTGGCAACAGAGATGGCTTTTGTTGTCATTGCTTTTTGGGTAGCGTGCGACATTTTCATTTGAGCTTTAATCTTTGACACGGACACCAGATGCACACGGCAAAAACACGACCAATCACAAAAATTGCAATTTTACTATTTTCACTCGTTTTGCTGTATTTTTTATTTATTTATTTTTTATTTTTGTTGGTTTGTTTTGTTTGGTCGAGGGTCCTTTGCGGTCTTGTCGCCTATCTTGTTTTTACTTTCACCTTTCAGTTTTTTAATTTGATGTTATTACAATGTTTATTTTCTTCTTTCTTTTTTTTTTTTGTTTGACACCTTTAAGTAAAATGTTTGTAATCTGTATTAATAACAGTCGTTAAACAAGCCAACCAGCAACTTAGATAAGTTTTACCAAATGTAAAAAAATGCAGTTGAAACCAATTAAAGAGAAACATATAAGCTCTTTGAGAATGTTTCTCAAAATCCCAGTTTCTTCATTAATATCATATATACTACATAATAATATAGTAGACTCTCAGTAATTCTTCCTTCATTAATTAATTTCTTCATTTTTTTGCTTTCGACTGATATTAGCCGACATTAAATAAATCAAAATTTAAAACTTTCTGGCAAATGCGACATGCTCCATTTTCTTGGGTACACTTGAAAGCTCTATGTGGGAGCTGGTGGCGATCAGCTGCCGCATTTTGAAAGAGTTCTGTATACAGCAAAGAAAGTGGTGAAAAAAAAAGTACTCGATCACTTCGCGAAATCGGGAGTATTTGGTTTAATTTTTTGTGACAGTCGCATGAAAACAAAATAGATTGTAAGCAGCAACAATTCGAATGCATTAGTCCATTGGAAACATTAAAAACTTCAAAAGAATCAAAATTTCTTATCTGAATTTTTAATTGCAGATTATTAACTATTTATCGCTTGTTTTAAAGATTTTCTGTACATATAAATATCCGCTCTGGCAATCAAAGTAACTACGCATAAATAAATGAATAAAAAATAACAAAACTATTATATGTCAAATACAAAACATAAATATAACCAAGATTAATTATGTCAAAAACATAGAATATAACATTTTGGAGAGTCTATCGCATATACAAATATTTAATGTATTGTTTTATATTTGTAGAACATATAAATCACAAACGTTCTTAATTCAAATAGTTGCACTTAAAACCCAGATCGTTAACTATTTCCACGAAATTTAAGTCAATTTCAATGCCATAATTCTCATTTGTGAACTGCAGCACAATCGCAAAACTACGAGCCCATTTTATGTGTGCATTTTGCAGCATACTTTTGGGCTTTTTGGTTGATTTTTTTCGTTTCGACAAAAGCGAAAATGGGGCAGTTGGCTGCTGAAATTTGTGCTCGCCGCTTGCCTAAAAATCAAATAATGGCTACACTTTTTTCAATTTCAACTGCAGACAGTTGCAGCTGCTGCTGCTACTGCTGCTGCTGCTGCTGCTGCTGCTGCTGCTGCTGCTTAGACAGCCAATTGACAAATTATTTGTAATTAAACGAACGAATTTCCATGGAGGGCAATTGTTGGCCTCGCTTATTTAACGCTCAACATTAAAGAACATTGTCATAATCAACACAAGTGCAAATTAGCGGCAACTTAAAGCGCAAATGAAGCACTCACTCTCTCTTCTCTCAGTGTCTGCATATAAATCTCAGAGTTTGCTAAAAAATAATGCCAACTCTTTGTTTTATCTCAAACGGAGACCACTTTGAACTAGAGCCTACTTTGAAATTGTGCCAGCAGTTTTTGGCGTCCGCTTAAAGCGTGCGTCGCGTTTGAACAGAAATCGTCGACTGGCCAACGACGAACAAAGTGCGCAACGAACCTGCCTACTCTCCCAGTACTTATGTGCATCGGTGCATCGATGTCTCATATCAATATAGTGTTTCCCATTCAATGATCGCTATATTGATTGAATGCACATTTAACGGCAGACACAGGCTCAATAACAAAAAACATTTTAATTTAATTTGAAAACACAGACCCCAAACTCATTTCCGCTGCTTATATCTATTTTGTGTCAAAACCGTTTTAGTATTTTGGTATAAATTTACAAAAAAAAAAACAAATAGTAAATGTAGTTTGGTTAAATTCGAACAGTTTTATCGGATCAAAATAAACAAACTGGTTTTAATTAAAGAAATATAAATATTGTCTTATATTGCAGAAATATTGCTGGCATTGAACATGGTCAACGATAACATGTATAAGTTATTATGTTAAAGAGCAGTTGCTTAACAGAGAGACTTCGGCTCTTTTCCAACATGTCGCATGCTGTGCGTCGAACATTATTGCCTTGTTGAAATGGTATGCATGAAAGCATGCTCAATGAGTTTGCTATAAAAAGTACCACACGGAATGTCATTGATTTTGTACAGGGACTAAGCAGGTTCGAGTCTTGGCTTACAGTTTGAGGAACTTTACAAAAAATACCATTAAAATGATATGCTTGCAGCAGTTGAATCAGATTTGTCTGATTATACTTTGATGCCGAAGGTATCATATCAATGTCCGTCATGCTGTCTGTCTGTCCGTCTGAATGAACGCAACTTTCTTCGACACCCCTACAATTTGAGACTTGAAAATTGGAACATAAAATTGGCCTAGGTCCGTCACACAAAGTGTAAAAATTGCAGTGCTACGTCCACTTGGTGGCTAGGAAATCGATATTCGCAAATCGATAAAGATATCTCCCACAATTTTAGGCTACAGTCCCCAAATTTGATTGGTAGGTGGTTGGCCTATCCTTCAAAGATCGGGCCAATGCCACGCCCACCTTCGCCTCCTGCAGACCCCCAGGCCCTAAAAATTTTAAATTTCCATATCTCCCGCAGTTTATGAGTTAGAGCCGTCTATTATGGTAGGCATATTATTGCTAGCGGCCCATAATCGCTAATGTCGATATTTCGGAAAGTGTAAATCTATAAATCCGCATATCCCCCCACAATCTTAAAGATCGAGTCACCAAAAGTTGGAGCCTCGTCCCTAGAAATTTGTAATTCGCATATCTTCCAGTATGTTACTGACAATTCCCCTAAGAGATCGATGAAAAATTGGAAGGCCACTCCCACTCCGACTCCCTAAGCCGATACACCTGTTAGTTTAATCGATAAGATTATATATCTCACACAATTTGAAAGGAAAACTTGAACAGTATTTCTTGGCTACACCCACCCTGCTCTTTGCTACCCGTTATCAGCTGGCATTACGTATGGTATCATATGTGTTATCAGCAAATGTAGAAGATGAAAACTTATGATCTCCCTGGAGTCCAGGCTCAGACACGCCGCCTCCAGGGACGTATACCTGCCACATTTTAATAGCCAAAAGTCATCAAATATATAAGGATTATAATACTGACTTTCTGAAAACTAGTATTTGCACGGCTTTTGGGGTATTCCACTATCGGTTATGATTTTGATATTTCTATACTAATTGAAGCGCTAAATGATTAAGTTATCAGCAAAATAAATAAATAAATTGTGCAAAATTTATGGCTGAGATTTTTCACAGCTATTTTTAGCATTAATCGCGAAGCGATAGCGATTTAGAACCGAGGATGGAATCGAGAAGCCATAAGTCGAGAATAACCGCTAAATAAGTATCAAAATTCATGGGTTTTTATTTGTCGATTTAAGCCAATATTATTTGATTCCTTTGAATCCAATCGATATAGTTGGCCACCTTGGTGTAGACACCCGGATAAGGAGCCACAGTACACGGCTTGATGCTCCAAGAAACGATGCCCACCTGCCTGCCATTTTCGAGGAGGGGACCGCCGGAATCGCCGCTGCATTGCCCCTTGCCACCCTCGTCGACGCCACCGCAGATGTGGTAGCGAGGATCTGTGGCGCCCTTGTGGCGCGACACACACTCAGCATCCGAATAAACCTTCAGCTGCACCTGTTGCAAATTCGACTGAACCGAGCCGCCAGTCTAAATAAACAATACAATTGTATAAAATAAACCCAACATTTACTATTTAAGCCATTCAACTCACCTTCTCGAGGCCCCAACCAACAAGGGTGCCATCACCGCCCTTATTTACCTGTGGCGTGGCATAGTTTAGGGCCGGCAGTTGTACGGGCGCCACATTCAGATAATCGAATTTAAATGGGTTTGCCACCTGCAGCAGGGAAATATCATTGGCATAGTTCTTGTTGGGATTGTAGTCAGCGTGTTGAATGATCCGCTTGACGGCGACTACGTTGGGTCCACTGGCACTAATTCTGGTCACACCAAATTGCACGGTCAATTGGGCAGGTGTCCGTCCGGCTGTACAATGAGCCGCTGTTATCACAAACTGCTGAGAAACGATCGATCCGCCGCACGAATGCGAGCCAGTGGGACCACGCAACGAGATCTGCAATATATATGTATATATCAGTAATATATATAAGAGTAATAATATGTGTATACTCACCACAAAGGGATAGTTCTGTACGGTGGCGTCTGTGCCGTTGACCACCCGACCTCCAATGGGAGGTGCAGCATAGGCGCCGCCACAGGCAACAGCCACCAGCAGGAGGAGCGTTGTTGAAATCATATTCTCTGTTAGAACCACTAGAAGAGACTCTTGACACGAATCGCTGCGAATGACGCCTTTTATAGGTGGAAAAGAGGCATTAAGGCTGACATCGCAGCGATAGGCCAGATATTTATGGTCGGCGATAAGTGAGTTATAAATATTGAATATTGATAGAACTTGATCCAACTATCTCAGATTTACAATTAAACAAAGAACTTCGTTCGAGTGTTATGGTCCCTGATTGACATATTGGGTTTTTACACTATTCAATTGTTGTCACTGTTCAATAATTAAACATTTAATTAACAAAAGAGATTCTGATAGCAGAGATATCATATATATATACATATATTATTCGAAAACAGAGATATTATCAAATCTGTAAGCGCAAACAAGATTGAAACAACATTTGTGTATTATCTATGATCATAAGTTTTAATCCATATTTAACGCAGGCTTTTGTCTAAACCATCTTAATTAAAGTAATCACAATGCATAAAAATAAATAAATGTGTGGCCCGATGTGCCAGCCAGATGTGTATGGTGATATAATTTCTGGAATGTAGAACTGTGTGTGAACATTGCTTAACATTAGTAGATAAGGGTATGTCATTTAATTTACTGACTTACAACTGGGTACTAGAATAGTCGACCAATTAAGAAGCAAGAGAGAGGACCAAACATTTTAAACACAAATATTTAAAAGAATAATGAAAATTTGCACACTCTTCTTTGAGTTAGAGAATGAGAGTCAAGCACGTTAGATACAAGTGCTGGACAAGGTAGTTGAGTAAAACACATTACTTCAGCCACCACATAATAATCTAGACTGGACCACATTTGTAGCTAAATAACAGATACGTAACTAAGCAAATTCTACAAAGCTATAGCTATAGTCTACAAATTATCAACTTTCTACTGTATACTGCAGCTGCGTACCGTGGACATCTTTTGCTCCTCCGCATCCAAATTTTTAGCGCTTAAAATACTCTTGATACTCTCAGCCTCCTTGATCCAGAAATCCAGCTGAAACCATATGCGAATTGATCAATCTTAGTACATTTTTATCTAACACTTACTTACCTGTTGCAGCAGCAGATTGCGACGCTCGCCCTTCGGTTCATTGTTCACAAACGGCACCAGAATACCCAGCGCAGAGGTATACGACTCCAAGGCAGCGTCCAGTTTTCGCTCGTATAGATACAGCTCGCCTTGACGCCCGATTTCGAGACCAGTTTTCAGAGACGGACTCGAGTTCGACAGAAGAACTATAAGACATTAATCGTAGATAGATAAATTCAAATATGTAATCATAATAACGAATTTTAAAGATTTTCAATTTCAATTGTCATGATCCCATTATAGATATTCTTATTTTCTTAGATGAATATTTCCATATTCGGTTTTTAATTTAAAAAATAAATAAATAAAATAATACATATTCCATTTAGTTCATACAATGGACGTTTATGTATCCTCGATCTTGTGTTGTAGTGCTTCTTATTGACTTTTATCGATAATAGACAAACGGTGAGGTTTATCGCTCGGATATTATATTCATTTGAAGACACATTTTTCAAGACAGGCAGACAGACGCAGACAGACTGACTTTGATGGATGGACTTGGCTGCTTATGCTTATGCTGACCAGGCATATCCTTCCTTCTGGACAAGTTCAGCCTTTTAAACAGCCCCATTAACCATTTGTTAATGGAGAGTTCGTTATTAAGTTCGAGTTAATTTTAGTGCATATACACATCATACAAAGCTGTTTATAGCGCGCATCCGGCTCAAGCATTTCAATCATGCGCGATCTGGTTGGCTGATTGGACTCGGCAGTTGTTGCGGCCTTGGCTTTTTCTTGATGCTGATGCTGATGCTGCTGCTGCTGCTGCTGCTGCTGCTGCTGCTGCTGCTGCTGCTGCTGCTGCTGCTGCTGCTGCTGCTGCTGCTGCTGACGTTGTGCCAGCATTTTATACTCATCCTCGATGAGGACATTTTTGATCTCCTCGGCGCGCTTCATGTAGGCGAGTGCGCGATTGCGCAACTCCTGCCGTCGGCTGGCATCCGATTCCTCGGTGATGAGCGGCACAAAATATTGCAATGCACTGCAGTACAAATAGTAAGCCTCCTTATAATCACGTTTCTCATCATACTCCACCGCCCTGGTGACCAGATCAACGGCCTTCTTCAGCGTCTGTTCCGAGGGAAATGTTTTCAGATCCAAGAATGGATGCTCAAAGAAATCAGCAAACGAGATGCGTTCCGCCGGCTCGTGAGCCAATAGGCGGCGCAGCAAATCGTGACACTCGCTGCTGATCCGTGCATGCGGTGGCAGCACAATGGGCTCCGCTTTGCGTATCCGCAGTAGCAACTCATCGATGGTCCGCGACGAGTATGGCGCCTTGCCGAACAGGCATTCATAGAGAATAACGCCAACGCTCCAGAGATCCGCCTTGGCATCGTACTGATGCTTTCGCACTATCTCCGGAGCCATGTAGAGGGGTGATCCCTTCAGCTGTTGATTTATTTCACCCAACTTCAGGTGTTGCGCAAAACTGCAAGAGGAAATACGCATCTCATTAAAGACATAAATACTGCCTGCTTCTTTTCGAGAAACTTACCCAAAATCTGCAACTTTGAGAGTTACATGATTGGCGTCGCGCGTCAACAATAGATTTTGCGGCTTGAGATCAAAGTGTGAGATGTCATTGGCTCGCATATATTGAACGGCTGCGGTTAACTGGCGCAGAAAATAGCGGCATGTTGACTCCGGCAGCGCTTTTTTGGTGCGTATAAATGCAGATAAATTGCCAGCATTGCAGTACTCCAATACAATGTAGATGTTCCTTGAAAGACAGCGAAAGAACCAATTAGTTGTTTAGCACATTTAAATCTATTTCAATTACAACTGCTGATGGGGAATCGGAATTAATCACTGTTTTACTCGCCCTTAAAGCTAGAAAGTCTTTTTTGTTTTTAGAAATCATTTTTAAAAACAACGATCAATTAGAAAGGCTTGGAGTTGATTTAGTTCTTAAGCATTTTTTATGTTATTAAAAAATGTATTTCTCAAAAATGAACAGAAAATCTTTTCTAAAATACAGAAACAAGTAATGAAATTTACTGGCTCGGCTCCTATATCAGAGTTTAGCTGTTAGAGAATCGCCGTTAAATCGTAGGTTCATTAATTTTAGAAAAAGCACAACTTTTTAATGGGAAAAGCATCATACCAGTTATGCATGGGGTATGGATAACACAATCCGGACTACAAGTTTGAGGAAAAAGAGGCAGAAAATTCATTGTATTTCTGATCGTTACTGTAAAATTAAGTTGGCTGATTAACTCAGAAGAATCAATCTCACCGTTCATAAGCTTTCGTAAAAAGATTACGCCAAGCATTGTTCTACGATCAGAAATAGAAGCAAGATTTATTAATAAAAGTCTACTAAGGTAAAAAGGTAAGCTAATATTAGTATTCCAATTAAAACGTCTAAGGGCGAATTATAGAAATTGTTTTTGTAAGGCTTCAATTCTGTCCTGATGAACCCTGTAATTGGGGTACCATATATTCAAGAATAATAAGGTGAATTATCCTCGGCGTTAACAGTATGGTGAATTCCTAAATGTAGCAGGCTACTACATATATTGCCTGCTTACTGCTACGAGTGATGTAGTTCTAAGATTGTAACTAACATCTGCAATCTGAAATGCAACTATGTACTTTACATTATTATCGATGTCGATCGATATCAATTGTGTGATCACCAACTTGAAGAAGAATAAAGGAGTTGTTGTGAATAAAGTAAATTGAGCAAATATGTTTTAGAAAGAAAGATAGTTAAGTTTATACTGAAACAAAGTCATTACCACCATTAAGGTGTTTTGACAATGCATAAAACTCATATTTACTCGTTTTTTGTCCACAACATATTTTACGTTCAGATTTATTGAATTGATTATTTCATAATTAAACAGTTTTTGAAATATTGAAATCCAAATAACATCCATTATATAGAGAGCTAAGACGGTTTCTTGTCAACTACTCTTAATGATTAGCAATGCTTTTTTGTGCCGATCGCATTAGAAATGGGCGTTTACATTTTGTCTAGCTGTTCGTCCATGAAACTTGACAAGCATATTCCGTTATTTACCATTCGTTATAATTTGATATACCAATAGTTTTAGTGTTTCAACAGGGTTAATGTCTGAATTCCGTAGATTCCCAATACTTTAACCCATTGCCGGCAATTGGAACTATTCGAGCACAACACTTTAAGCATATTTAAAAACAAAATGTTATATTGTTGCGCAGTTTTAGTGGTATTTGGGCAAAGTATAGAATATAGATGACGGTAGTTAATATTTGGATTTGTTTTAGCTATTCTCTGCAAAATTTTGCGTAGTTAAAAAAAATGAGCATTTAGTTTGCTTACTCAAAAAACGCATTCTTTTAAGTACCAAAGAGTTTTATTTAAGAAAGAAGTATTAAAGTATACTAAATGAGTTTAAAATATTTAAACTCGCTTGGGTTCGATTAAAATGATTATATTTAAATATTTTTTAAATAGTTTATATTATTTTCAAAACAACTAAACATTATAATTCCAAGGTTTTAGATTTTACTGGCTCTTGGGTCCTAATTTCTAAGATTGTGTTTATTGCTTTCGATAAGCGAACTATTGTGGTGAAGCAACTTTTGCTGTATTATGTACATATCAATTTTATCTACAAGCAAAGCGGACAAAGTAATAAATATACTACTAATTTTATAGACAAGGATTCATTAATATTGCAGGTTTACGTTTAAATTGAAATTTGAGCTTTCCCTTACCGTTTAGACTGGGAAATAATCACCAGTTGGAATAGACTATTTTATTAATTTATTTAACGGATACATAATTAAGGATGGCTTCAAAATACAACATTTGTTTTCAAGATACATTTCTGGAACTCCTAACTTCTGCGTAATAAATATAATTGAAATTTATAAAATATAGAAAAGTATTATAATTATATAATAATTATTATTTTTCCCCTTTTAATATTGTGTATATTTTGCAGTGCAAAATGAGAGTGAAATACTCACTTGTCATCCCAAAAGAAATCCTGAAGCGTCACAATGTACTTATGCTTGAGATCACGAAGCAGCCGAATTTCCGTGATTAGATTGTCGCGCGAGCTTTGCGACAACGTGGACATTTCCACGTACTTGATTGCATGATAAGTGCGCTGCTTCTATAAAGATACAATGTAATTGAGATTTGGGAACTTATTTGAAGTAATAATAATAATAAATGGCTCACTTTATGGCGCGCTTTGTAGACAGTTGCGTAGCTGCCCACGCCAAGCTTCTCCAGTATCTCATAATCCGTTATACGCGGTAGTGACATGTCTCCAAAACTAATAAACTCATTTATATAAAGGGAAGTTGTTGCGATTTTGTGGCATTTTTGTTAGAATTGAAATTTTAGAAAAACCATAACAATGCTATTTGACAGTCACACCGAATATTGACACACAGCTGATGAGACTGTGTATCGATTGGCATGTAATCGATATACCCGTTGCGCAACAGTTGTGCCACAGTATAGTGCATCAAAGCAACGCTAATGAGGAAGTTGGCAGCACTTTTCTGATTCAGTGCATTTGTTGTTGATTTTGTGTAGCAACGAAATATTTAATATTTGTGTACGTAAATAAATGAATAAAACAAATAAAAAGTGCATACAAATAAACGGATTGACAACGCTTCATATTGAACCCATTCAATAATAAAGATGTTCAACTAAGTCCCATAAAATTGACCACTTTTAAGCTGGGCTTCAGCTTTGGCTTTGCTTGACACACCCAAAATAACAAATTAAGCAGACACGCCCGTTAATCAATTTAGTTTACTTATCGAAAATGTATGAATGCTGCTAATAGAGTACTTTATGTTCACAGCTAAGCGTGTGCCTGTAGCAAGTCCTGCAATATTCAGCATCGTGTGACGTCATTGCAAAGGCTTCAACATGAATTACGGCCGTAAAACGCCCTCAACTTATAGATCAAACCCATCGGTTTATTCGCATGCCACGGGCAGGTAATATAAAATTTATATATATATACATATATATATGTATGAATTATGAATTCTTGTATATCCTTGATCCAGATCATCGACAAATCTACATTCGAAAATGTCGCGCTCAACACGCTCTGTGCGTATTCCCTGGTACCAGCGGCCCTTGCTGAGAAACAATCAGTACATCGATATACAAAAAGGAGCCATGTTAATTGGACTCTTCGCTGTCGTAAGATTCTTTTCTTAACTTATTACAGAACAGTACTAAAACAAATATAGTTATAACTTTGTTATATTTGTACCTAAATTTGAACTTGTTGAGACTTAAGTTTTTGCAATCAAATTGTTTTTATTTTCAGTAAATAATAGGTATTAAAAAGTATTAGTTCCATACATATATTAATATTTATTATGTATCCTATTTCAATTTCAAATCAAGAAGAAATAGAAAAGAAAAGAAATGCTTTTCGCGCATTAATATTAAAATATTCCTTAAAATCCGATTTGAATTTCAAAGAGTAAAGTATTTGAACAATGATTTAGAATATAATATTATTTATTTACTTGTTTCTATAGTTATTATATTATTAAATTAAATAATATATATGTATTTTTTGTATTATTAAATGAATTTAAATCCTCAAAGAATTTGAGATCAACTATATCTGTACATAAATATTTTTTGTTTACAAGTAAAACGTTTAAATTATGTTTGTGCAATAATTTAGCTATTTGGTATATTTAGTGGTAAATGTTAACAAGTATTATTAGTAATGATATATTTAATATTTATTAAAATATGTTGACGGATTTTAGAATGGCAGTTAGTGGAGACAAATTGATAAATTATACCTTGCTTATTTTCATATTATTTTGTATCTTTGCAGTTTCTTTCACTTTTCACCATTGGCACCACAATTTTTGATATATACTGTTATGCGATGGCTGCCCCAGGCTCCACACACTACGGCTACTATATCATATCGTACGAGTTTGTTTATGTTGGCAACAAGCATGGTATTTATGTGGTTACGCTATATAAATTTCTTATACTGAATTTGACTCATATTATTTGCAGTGCGTAACATGTTGATCGTATTTGCCCTATTCTCACTAATTATGGCAATTATCAACTTTGTAACTAGCGTTTTGCTCTGCGTCGCGCTGCGTAAGGTAAATTACTAAACTAAATTCTTATACTATACTATATACTATACATGCAATTTACACAATTCATTATCCTTTCCACAGGAATACGAAAGGAAAGTGATGCCCTGGCTGTGGACCTTTGCCATTTTCACAGTTTGGCGTGCCTTAGCCCTCATCTTCTTTGCCATTGTTAATGATTTGTACTTTGCATACAATATTATAATGGTGCTGCTCTGGAGCATCTTTTGTCTGTTCTCCATCTATGGTTGGGCAGTTGTATATTCGCTATTCCTCGAGCTGGTGGATCTAACAAAGCTTGAGGATCTGGCGCATTTGCGCGTAAGTCTATTTTGGTATCAAAACAAATTAGAAAAATAATCTTTCATTTGTATGTTTCCCTTTCAGATGGGCACCATGGCCTCCCTACACGCATCCACTGCCAACTCATTGGCCGGCTCGCGACCCACAACACCCCACAGCACTGTGTCCACAATGCCAGTGGGTTAAAAATTCTGGTTCACAATACGAGCACAAAAAAAATAGATATTTATATACATAGATATATAAATATATATATACCGTCCGTTGGAAGTTTACACAACAAATTTCCACTAGCTTAGTGCCTTAAATAATGTCTAGAACGTATCAGAAACAAAGCTTCAATTTTTATACATGAATCTGCATAGTATTTAAGTCTCATTCCGTCCACTTAAATGGGAACATACTTTATTAACTATGTTCATTCGAACAAATTTTGTATTGATGAAATCTTTAACTGTATGTTTGTTGACAAATCATATTTTTGTATATGTACAACCACCGTCATTTGTAATAATATTAAATGCAAATTACTATATTGCAATCATAAAATCAAGTAACTTTATCATTTTTCGGTCTTCTAAGTTAATAATGTTTAACAATGAAATCAGATCGAATTCAACTCGCCGATATCATTATAAATTAAAATCCGAATGATTTTTTGATTTCTATGAATGCTAAATGACAGATATTGGTTGTATTTTTTTTGTCCAAACGTATGTTTAGTAAATTTGGTTGGTATATCATGGAAGCTGATATAGTGATCTGATCGTTTCGGTTCTGACATACGAACACCAAGGTAGCATCAAAACTGGGTGACTAGTTAGCATAGAAACAGATAAACGGAATTTGCTATATCGACTCGACTAGTGATGCTGCTGTGGAACAGAATAGATGATATTATCAGAAACTAAATGCATTAAATAAGCAAAACCACCATATCGGTAATATTACCGACAGTTTTCTAGCCCACCACAATCGATTTTGCATTCGATTTGCATTACTTCAAGTTAATTCAATTCAATTCAATGTTAAATTATTGAAATTCGTCCTTTTTTGGTTTTTATTAATTATATATTTATATATTCTCTCTTTAGGCTGTAATGCTTGAAATTATCTCCCAAACTCAGTTGCTTTTCTTATCAACCAACCATTCACGATTACTTTGAGATCATGAAGCGGCCACGCAACTATAGATCACTTCTACTTATACATCCAGCTTTTTACCACATTAGGGTATTATCCTGGTCGAGCAAAACCCTATAGTCAGTTGCACTCATTGTGACACCTAAATTTTTGTAGAAATGTTTCAATATTTAAGATGATACTACATATAACACCTCATGGCTGCGAAAATGCAAATTCTATTCTTTCGTCGATTTTTATATTCTGTCCATAGCTTCCTAAGCAAATTTCGCATGTCATATTCCGATTTTTTCTGCAATCTTTCGATATGTAAAATTACACTTCTTGTAAACCACAAAATACAAACTTCAGCATGTGACTGAATAAATCACAGCTGTCTGCAAAAAAAGGAATATATTTTCACCATACTCAAATAATACTTGAAAGTAAATTATAACGATTTTATCAACTCTCTTTACCTTGCGAGCTCGCTAAAAAAACAAACAATAGAGAACGTTGCAGTCGGGCGTAACCGACTGCGAAATATTTTGATACCATACGTAATGCCAGCTGATAACAGGTAGCAAAGAACAGTTAAAAGCCAAGAATTACTGTTCAAGTTTGCCATTCAAATTGCGGTAGATATAAGCTAGATACCTTCTTTCGAAGTTGGGTAACTATAGCTATTAAATTCCCGGAGATATAGGCTTCTAGGAATTTTGGAGGCGGGAGTAATCTACCATCCAAGATTGATAACTGTAGCTCTTAAATTACAGGAGATATAGGCTTTTACCGTTTCTGGCTGCGGGAGTGAGCGTGGTTTGAAGAGTGTTACTAGCAATATACCCTTCAAATTTGATTACTCTAGTTTTCAAAATGTGGGAGATATATGGTCTTATCGATTTACAATTTACAGGTCTATCGGATTATGGAGTCGGAGTAGACGTGGCCATCCAATTTTTTATCGATCTCTTAGGGGAGTTACCAGTAACTTACTTTCAAAATTTGGTGGCTACCTTAAAAATTTTGGAAGACATGCGTATTTCAAATTTATAGGGACGAGGATCCTGGGGGCGGCGTGTGTGGGCGTGTTCCACCAAGTTATCTACTAGGTTTGGTGACCCTATCTTTAAAATTGTGGGAGATATCTGTCTATTTATCGATTTACACTTTCCGAAATACCGGTCCAAAAAATTTGTTATCGGTCAGGAGGTAATATACCTAACAAATTTGACGGTTTTAACTCACAAACTGCGGGAGATATGGAAATTTAAAATTTGTAGCGTCGGTAGCCTATGGGCGTAGGACATGTGCATATTCTGATCTTTGAAGGACATCGCCAACAACCTACCAAATTTGGTAACTGCAGCCTTAAAATTGTGGGAGATATGTGGCTTTATCGATTTGCGATAATCGATATTATGGATTTTCTAGCCTCTAGTGGACGTAACACTCCTTTTTTTTACACTTTGTCTGACGCGGACACAAACCAATATATGTTCCAAGTTTCAAGACTCTATCTATAAGGGTGTCGAAAAAAGTTGCGTTCATACAGACGGACAGACAGATAGCATGACGGAAATTTGACAAAAACAATATACTATACCTTCGGTTTCAGAGTATAAAAAAGAAAAAGCAAAGCACATGACAAAAGCAACATGCGATTAGAACAATAATATTCAAAATTCATTCTTGTCCCTAGCGCATGATTTACATATATTTTATATATTTGAAATGAACATAATTTCTTTAGTAATAATTCTTAGAATTCTTAGTAAGTCACCGCAGCAAAAATATGCATTCCTACATATTCAAAAAGTTAAATTTGAATGTTGAGCAGAAAACTTCACCTTGAACAATAATGGACTTGTATCACCAGGCAGACAACATATTGTATGCCTAGTGCTAATACTTAAATGGCGTCAGCAAAAAAAAACACACACACGCACACGAAAACAAAAATCAAGGAAAAGACAAAGAAACAGATGTATAAATTAGTTTTTTATTTCCTTGCTTTCAATTAGTTTTTCTTATTTTGCTTAAAATTTAAGCAGTTATCTATGTTTGCTCATTTTAAAAGTAGTATTTGTAGCGATTTGAAATTTTGCCGAATATCTCTGCAAATTTGTCAAAACGATTTATCGAAGATATTTTCGATTTGTGCTGTAAAATGCAAACTTTCACTGCTAAATGCAACCATATGTTCTGTTATAGATCACAAGCAGCTAACTTGAATGGTGATATTAAGAAACACACACACACACAACATTTCCCTTTTTGTTCTTGGTCCCTTTCAATCTATGTTTTATCTCTTTACATCCTATTCTCGCTCCTGCTTGCCTATTTCTGTTTGTTTCTTACTGTGAAAATTATTACTAACAGACAATTATGAATTCTTGCCGAAATCAATGTATGGCGCATTTTATTCTGGTATTTTATTTAACAAGGAAACTGAAAGAGTTTGTTTTGGATCAGTCGTAGCAATCTGCAGTAAAATTAATAAGACAAAAGTAAACATACAGTAATATATTATATATATATGATATAGATTGCTACGCAGTTGCGCAAAATTTGCAATTTAATAAATTGCGCGTCGTTGACAAGTTCTAATGAATGTCTCCATGTGGCATGTGGCAGGTGCATGCGTTCTTCCCGTCTCTCTCTCTCTCTCTCTTGTTTGTCACTCATTTGGGTTTTCTCACAGCTGTTGATAGCAGCAACGGTAAATAAATACAGTGACTACATGTCACGCACCTGTCCAAGTTGAATGCCCCAAAGCATTCAATCGGGCAAGCAAGAGAGAGTGCATTCGCTGCTAATCAACATTAACTCAAGCGCGCATTATTTTTTGTACCTCATCGGTCTTCTACGCAGCGTTATAAAACCTTTGTTTTCGAACAGTTGCTGCGCATTTCTATTAATGTGCTTGCGTCGCCTGTATCTCGCCTGCCATAAGTGCAACACAATGAATGCTACTACCTCCGCACTCCGCCGCAGATGACATGACGCTACCTTTTGTTGTTGTGCGTGGAGTGCGTTGTTCACCTCAGTAAAACACCCCCACAAGTTTCGATGGCAACGCAGGCTGTGTGTCTTTGTGTGTGTATATGTACGTACACTGCTACGTTTGCTTGGACATTTAATGTTAACTGTTCTGTTGCTCTCATTTGCTGTTAGCAGAGAGCAATCAAGTTTCTCACCACGTCGGTTGGTGACTAATTGATGTTATTGCTAAATTTTGACTTTGCCCAATAATACAATGTTTTGTTTTGCTTTGTTTGTGCTATTTGAAAATTTACCAAATCAAGTGCTGCTCCTCTCCTATTCTCTCTCTCTCTCTCATTCTGACGTTTATCACTTGCCCTCTGTTGAAGTATTCACAATACATACGTACAAAGAAATACATATGAAACAGGAAATTATTTTCGTTTTCTACAGAAAAGCTACTGTCTGTTGCTGATAGCCTAACGTACATACACACTGCAATGCAATGCTCAATACATATTTTATACCCTACACCAATTCAAATAGATAACAAGGGTTTAATAATTGCGGATAACAGATATTGAAGAACTTAAAATATTTAAATTAAGTTTAAGAAATTTGTTGCTTATGAAAACTACGTTGTTATCTAACAGTCGAGCTCATTTTTACCCTAGGAAACGTATGTGTGTATGTAAATAGCAATGAAAGAAATTATCATATCAAATTATCATACAAGCATAGTTCTAATTTATTTAAAGATGTACATATCGGCAAACATTTGTGTAGATCAACATGTGTAAATAAATGTGAAACATACATTAAATACATATTCATAAAAGTACATCGCATATGCAAGCATTCACATACATGTATGCTTTTAAGTATGTTTACATAATTTATAACAGCATTTCATGAACAACAAATTAATCGCCAGTCTTCGTTACCTACTATGTACATATGCATACATAATTTTACATACATAGCAAATGCCAAAATAACAAATTGTGGGCAAACAGAAATGTTAACCTGTCTGCGGAAATTCACCACACCATCGCGACTTGTATAATTTTACAATATGCGTGTTGGCAGTGATGGTCAAAAACATCAACTAACAACAGTCACATATTTTATGTTATTATTTCCTGTATTTCTTCAATATGCAAGTATATGTTTTTCTTGTAAAAGTGCGCAGTTAGCATTGATGACGCAGCAACAAAAACACAATGGCAATGCCAACAACATGACAATAACAGCAACTTCTCTGAGCAGCTCTGAATAGCTCTCTCTCTCTATCTGTCTCTCCCAAACAGTTTACGAGAGACTTTACGTATGTGGCTACAACATGGCGTCGTCGAAATTGTGTCGTCGTTTAACTTAAAACCACAATATTCTGAATATGATTAAATATATAAGTTTGTTAAGCGCAATGTGAATGTCTGGTACATTTTCTTCGAATTTATAAATAAATGTATTGCAACAGTTCAACTATTGAATGTTGAAGGTCTTCGCTTAAGAGCCTCTCCCTTTATGCGCGCTGCATTGGTCTATGCAAGTACATAGTGTACATGTTCATGCACACGCACACACACATTCACATGTTCTGTAACATGTCACAATATGTAAAAATACCCTGTATTTATGAAACTTAAGTTGGCAAAGCATGTAATGCATTAATGAATTTATGTGTATATGTGTAATTTATTTGTAGTTAATTCATTCAAGACAGAAACAGCAAAACGTATTTATAAGGAGAAATTCGGTACATATGTAAATGTATGTAAATATCAATATGTACGGGTAGTCAGTATTTGTCAGTCAGCTTGTTGGTCGCAATAGTAGGTATAATTTCTACACTCGAGTTGTATGATTAACATGATTTTGCCTTAACATAAATGTAAATTTTTAATATTATTTTGTGTATATTGTGGTTATCTATGTTTTAAATCATTTTTTAAAAGTCTCAATAAGAAAATGTGCTTATCAATATCATATCATATTTAGTTTAAAGCTTATATTCCAAACTTCATCGTAAAAAGAGTATTTATAGCAATTGTGTAGTCATCATGAATACATACATATGTAATTTTAATATTTATAGACTTGCCTAAATTACGACAAACATTTAAAAATTACATATCTACATTTACATATGTATATATATATATATATGTATATATATATAGTATATATGTGTCTGATGCAGCTTAACATTACTGTGGGACAATCGCTCTTATAGAGAGGGCTCCGTTCTCAGTTCTCAACTCTATTGGTCTAAAGTTCAGCAAAACTTATTGTGTAATTAAGAAGTTATTTTTTAATTTTGGTTGTATGTGTGGTATGCTGTGTATTTTTGTCGTTTGCTTTGACTGCTATTCAACGATTTAAATGAAATACGAAAAAATATGATTTAATTTATTTGCATTTTATCACTGTGTGCTTCATACTCATACACATCTAAATACATGTACATGTGCATACAAACAACTACAGAATATTTCCTTGTATATTTCTCACCACAGCTGGTCAAATTCTCTCTAGTTCGCACACACACGCTTGCTCTCACTTCCGTCAATGTATGCATGAGACACATGCATATGCCTGAGTTTTGAATGCTACGCTATTCAACTCGCTCTGTTAAATCTCAAAAAATGATATACAAATTTTGCCCAATTCTCATAGGTTTAAGGATTAAGGATATGTATAAATGGGTGCTTGCTTACATTCGCCAATAAACAAACAATAAAAAAATTGTAAATCTTTCTTCCAAGATGGAATGAAAAATTTCAGTGTCAAATCACATTTGTGTTAGCAGAGTCTGTTGCGTTAGCCTTTTCAACATTTCATTTTGAGTATAACAGACTGAATTTCATTTTGAGTCGACTGTTTTGCCATTTGCTTTGCTGTTTCATTCGTGCGTTGAACCTTGGAGACTTCACATCGAGTTTGGAGGATCAAATCCACGTTGGATTTTTTTTGCTACACACACAACTACAACTGTCATCCACAATAACCGAACGCGCTGTTGTCTCTGCTGCTTCGCTGTTTCTGGCATTGTGTTGTCCGCGCGTGTGTGTGTGTGTGTGTGTGCGCGCCGTCTTCATTTGGCATAAATTGTAAATGATTTTTACATTTTCTGTTACACAAATAATTACTAAAATACATCGAGAGCCCTCTAACAAAACAACAGTCAACTGTGCGCCAGCGTCGCTTTTTACGTCGTCGTCGTTGTCGTCGCCTACGTTGTGTGCAAGAAAAATTGTTTATTTAAATAAAAAAATTAAAAAAAAAAATAAATAAAGAAAAAATAAAAAAGAAAGTTAACCATAAATTTGTGATATACATAAATATATATATATACACACACACATATATATATATAATTTGTAGTTGCCACCCTGCATTGTGCAATTTCATACAAAAAGCTCTTCATTTATTAGCAATTATTACACAAATATATATGTATTATATGTGAAAAAAGAGAGGAAAAAATCGTTACAACTGTGATTCTTCAAACTGGCGTTTTTTCTCGAAACGTTTTTAGCCATCTTTAATAACTAAAAATAAAACAAGTAAGTGAGAATTACTTAAGCATTGCTCATGATGATTTCTGACGAAAAAAATTGTTTAATTTTCGCCTACGTTGTCGTCGTGAGACTCACGCGCTCTTATTCACCACTATTAACAGGCTGAATTTCAACATGAGCGCAGTGCCGAGCTCACCACAGACCAACCGCACTCTCTCTCTCACATGCACGCACAAGTATATATATATGTATATGTGTGTACATGTGTTAGTTAGTGCGTGCGTTTGTGTGTGTGGGCTTGTGTGCCTCTATAGACAATGTCATAGAACAGACGTCGTTGCCAGTCGCGTAAAAAAAGAAAAAACAAAGTAAATCCGCAGCTAAAGCTATGAAAAGCAGACAAATTCATTTCAAAACGAAGCAGACAAAAAAATCACATATTGCATGTACACACACACACACACCCATATGTACATCGTGCCAATCTTAACTTAAGCTTTATTTTTTTAGTTAATGTGAAATTGTAGGAAACACAAAATTGGCCACATTGCCAACAGTTTTTCTCGCCCGCTTTTTGCCTTTGCCACGAAGGACACATTGTGCACATATATGGTGTGCATGTATGTATGTATGTATATGTGTGAACATGTATGTATGTATATACGTGCATTACATCTGTTTCGACAGTTAGGTCAAGTACATACCTGTATATATAAATATATACGTACACGTGGAATGTTATTGGGACGCGCCATTTGAAATGTTAAATATTAAACTATTCGTTATTTTGCCCGTCTCTAATTACGAAATTTATTTAAATGTATGCATTTTAGAGTCTGTTGGTGATTAGAAAATTTTCTCTCGCTGCATGACTCACCAACACACACACATGCATACTATGCATGAGTGTTGAATCAGTACAATGAGCCAGCAGCAAATATATATATATGTATACATGTATGTGTGTTTGGCACGCATTATCTTTATATTCTTATCAGCCGAGCTACATTTTATGTGTGGGCGCATGACAGTTGATTTTTTTTTTGTTTTTGATGCGGGCATAGTCAGTTTTCTTGCCATATGCAAATTCAATTGACACTAATCCGCATGCATATTTATACATACATATAAATATATGCATACGTACATATATACATAAGTACACATATACATATATACATACATTCACAAACATGCACGTATAAAAATTCAATTGGCTTAGTTTACTCTTTGGATAAGGTTTAAATGCATTAACATTAACTGAATCAGCTGTGTGCGAATCATGCTGTTAACTTTAACAGCTGCTGTCAATACGATCACGAAGTACAAAAAAGCAAAAAATATCTCAGCAAATGCAAACAATTTAAATGGGCATCTAAAAGTCTGCATAAGTATGTGTAGATGTCCTCCAGCTAAGTGCGATGTTATTATTCGATTGGAACACTCAGCTCACATATGAATGTATGAATATACACGTTTATATAGATAAGCCATTCACAAGAATAAGTCTATTTTTTAAGTAAAGTTCGCGGGTTTGTCAACTTTTCTTTATTTATTTGTTTTCAGAGGGAATATAAGTTAAACCAAGCTGTCATTTGATTTCGTTTCGGACTGATATCCAAGTAGGAACATGTATCCACACATATACATATAAAAATTATTAAAATAAAATTTAAAAAATTGTCGTTTTTGTCAGATTGTATGTATATATATATATAAGGGATATCTATCCGTCGAGCTATCTCAACTAGAGCGCTTTTACTTGTTTTCGCTTCTCTTTACTCAACCAGCGTACGGCACGTGCATCGAGTTTGATTCTTATCGCTAATTTTGCAGCATCACAATCACATTTTACGCCAAGTAAGCAAATTAGTACAAAGCTAGCTCCGCTGCTGTTATTCTATTTGAATACAACTTAAGCCTACGTAATTGTACTTATATGCGTAGGCCTTGGGTACAACCGTTTGTGAGGATAATTTAACACATTTAGCGACGCTTGCTTTAACTTAATATTAAAGCATTCACTTAATGCTTAGTTACTTTTTTAAGTTAATCTATTTCACTTTTATTCCGATCTTTTGATTTGCTCTCACATTCCTCTACCAATTTTGTTTTTTACGATTATCAAATGTGTGAGTGTAAAGGTAAGCCTAATAGCCTAGCCTGACACTTTGGCAACGGATATTAGCGAACTTTTGGCTTTTACCTGTTTATCATAAAAATCTCTGAACCAAGCCCAATTTTAGTTAACTTTCTCAACAATATTATATTATTACAATCGGAAAGGCCCACTTACTTTTAGACCCTTCTCCGAAAGTCCAATATAATTTTAATTTTTGATGAAATTTTGAATCAGTTATTGAATTCGCCAAGTTATTCGCCGTGCTTTTCAGATAATGGTGGACAATTATGTAATAATAAAAATAGTTTTTTTTTATTTGTTAACCAACTTTAGTCTACATTTCAAATTGTTACATACCATCTAAAAGTTTTATCTTTATTGTAATTGTTAAAGGCAACGTCCCCGAAGGAACCCAATAAGAGTACCAAATAAATTACTTTTTAATATTGCCAAATACTGTTGTCGAAAGAAGAAAGCGATTTATTAAATTTTTTTAAAACTCCAAAATGTTATATTTATACGACGAGTATTGCACATTTTGAAGCCTTGGCATTCTGTGTAAGCAGTATTAAGTTCAAAGCTCTTTGGTCGAGTGCCCTTAGCTTCTCGAGTGAGCGAACTTCGATCAACTTCAGAGGGGCGATGACTAATTTTTGGTAGACATATTTTTATTTTTTATGTACATAACATTTGAAATTCGATAAACAGCACGTGTTATTCATTATATAGAGCGCGAGAAAATAAATGAGTGCAAATTAAATGAAACATATATAAATATATGTATATATATATATATATATTGTTTATTTGTTTATTTTGTTGTTTATTACTCTTCAAATTCTTCAATTCTTATTCAAATGTTCACCAATATATATAGTCATGGTGACGAAAACAAAGCGAGTAGTGAAGAAATCAAATGAAAACAAACATATTAAATCAGCTTCTATCAGCTTCTCCCCTTCCCTCACACTTCCCCTCTCGTGCACACATACATATGCAAAACTTTCGAGTTAATTGTTAACAGTTGTGCTGTGCTGTTGTCATACCATGTACATTATTTTGTATGTTTATAGGTTTACAAAAGTGCATTTTTACTTTCTGGTTTTCAAAGTAATGATTTGCCCAATTTATGGAAATTTTTTATACATAAGGCTATACATATACATAATAGTTCTTTTTAATACACCGGATATGTGAACTTTTTTTGTAGGGTATTTACTGACGAATACCATTCATCTAGAGTTTTATATTTTTTGTTATAACGATACGTGTTTTTCATTAATACGTTGGCATCCCTCTTTCTCTCTCACTCTCACTCTTACGCTCTGTATTTGTTTTGTATCTCTCTTTCTGTCTTTGTCCTACACACGTACTAAAGCAATGAGCTGATAAGCGCACGTCACTGTCGACGTCGACGTCAACGTCAGCTGCTCGGTCGTCTGGCTCTTGCCTCTAGCATAGCGACGCGTGCGTGGCCACGACCTCATTTTTTTTGTTGTGTTGGTTTCTTTTTAGGTCGCGTCCGCATCGCTCCACCCCTCTACAACCCACCACGCCCCATCCTCTCGCAGCGCTGAACTCTTACTGCGATCGCTGACGCCGTTGTCGTCTCGTCTGATTTCGCTCCCAATTGAACTGGTTTCTTTTCTGGCTCTGTCTCTGTGTGCAGTGATAGTCAATCAACAACTGGAAACCGTTTATTTTTTGGGGGATGTCAGTATCTTTAATATTTTTTTTGAAAAAAGTTTTCTAGCTAATTTTAAAATAAAATTTATAATATCTTTTTACTTTTTGTTGTCGTTAAAAAAAATATTTTCAGCTTAGATTGGTTGTCAATTTGCAACTGTTATGCTTATGCTAGCAGTCTGAATGAACATAATCTTCTACAAACTAACATTCTGTGAAGAACCGTGTTCCGATTCTTCCAATGTTTTTATGCAGTAAAATAATATCATGAACATGAATGAAAACAGTTTTTGCTAAGCAGCGGAGTAGACTGCTTTTGTTTTATACTTTCCACACCAAGACGAAGATAAAAAAAATCTGCTGGCTTATGCTCAAATAATTTTCTTTTTATTTTATTAACATTATTTAATAGATTACAATATTAAACCTATAAATATCTTAATTATTTATGGCAAAACAGAAAAATGTTGTATTAGTTCAACTTTAAAAATCAATTAATTATTATCAGTTTATTTCGTTTCGACTTCGTTTATTTTTAGGTATTTTTATTTTGGTCTTGCCCGCTCTCATTGAACTTGTACAATAATGTTTGTTCCCCCTGCCTCCACACTGGTTCATTTTCACTGTACACTTCTTCGTTTAGTTTCTTGTTGTGAACGTTCTTGGGACAACCACACACATATACAATACAGATACATAGCATTCATTTTGCATGTGTATATGTGTATGGAGTAAATGTGGTTTTCTTTCTCTTTCGTTTCAGTGTGTACACAATAGTTTGCAGTAAACTTCAGTGCTGTACAAAATGCTGCAGTGCGAAATATGTGTATATGTATTTGTATATATGTGTATGTGTTTATGTTTATATATGTATTGCTGCAGACGTGTTATGCACACACATGCAAATGCCTACCTATACGAGCATATTTCAAAATTTAATTTGGAATATCAACAAAAAAGTTACTATTTATGGTAGGGTACGGTTTTTTTTCAAAATACAGGGTATCTCCAAGTAGATACCTACATAAGAACTACAGCACTCTTGTTTGTGTTTTGTTATTCGAAAACATTTTCGGCGCTGGGCTCAAAAAACGGCAGTGTCCAATGTTTTTGTTTTCGTTTTTAGGTTGCTTGCTGCGTCTATTTTTAGTGCTTAATCCTCTCAACAAATGTACATAGATATGTGTGCTTATGTGTATACGTATGTGTTTACATATATAATCTACTAATATTGTTGTCTTCTGGGCTCTTCTCTCTTTCAGTTTTTAATTTTTAAGTTATGCAATTGTGTCTTTAATTTGTGTCGATTGAGCATTGAGCCAGTTGGCCAATTTATTTATTTTCTTTTTGCATAAATTGCTTACCAAATGCACTGAATATCAGTGTAATTAATATTATTATTGAAAGTAAGATCACTCTTTTCTTATTTGTTACTCAACTGTAATTTATATTTAATCTTTATGTTTTAACTAACTTTATTTCAAAGCAATGCATTGCTCACTATTAAATTTTCTATATAAATGTGCCTCAAACTTCCTTCATTATAATATAGTCCTTAATCGAAAAATATGTATTTAAACAAGTACAAATTTTTATTAAAGTTTTAGTAATATTAAATACATTTATAACTCTATTAACACTTGAGGGAGGTATGCTGTTTCCAAATATATTACATATTAAAATTACCAATACATTTTTTTGTTTGTCAATGTAGCCCAATGTAGATTTATACATATTCATTTATATATGTTCATGGTATACAGTGGCTCAGTGCTTATTTGGATCAGTGTCAAAGAAAAAAAGTAATTGCCTGCCATAAGCTAATCATTCATTATTTTTCAGAAATTCCAAAGACCGATGGTAGGTATATATATTAACCACCAAAATTAACATATGACCCCAATAAACTGGGGTTTCCCCACCTGCTAGGTAGGATTATAAAAATGTTGCCTACTTTTAGGAGCTTGTTTCATTTGGATCAGTATAAATAAAATAATATATTTTCCGTATAAAAACTTAAATACGAATGTTAATACTTAGTATGATATCCTTTAGCCTTAACCACTTCCCTTAACCTATTATTCATGGAAGATACCAGCTTCCTGGTAGCTTCTGGGCTGATTTTGCTCCACTCATCGCGCAGAGCATTTTTGAGGTCTTCTTTGCTGGATATGCTGTGCTCCCGGATGTTATTTTCCAGCAGAGCCCACAAATTCTCAATAAAATTTAAATCTTGCGACTGGGCCGGTGGAATTATCATGTGGGGGCAGTTCCTGATGAGCCAGGACTGTACTATCTTAGCCTTATGCTTGGGATCGTTGTCCTGGTTGAACCGGAAAGTACGTCGGATTCCTACCTTCTCGACACTTTTGAGTAAATTTTCCTTTAGTATGTTGAGGTGCACATTCTTGTCCATTGTTGTTTCAAAAATCACAAAATTCCCGGATTGGGCTGACGAGATACATACCCATACCATGTCACTTCCTCCACCATGCTTGACTGTTGCCTTTACGTGTTTGGGATTCAGGTCAGTATTGAACTGTCGCCACACACAATTCCGTCCGAGTCAAAAATGTTGAATTTGGACTCATCTGCAAATATGACTGTGTTCCAGAACTCCAAATCCTTGTCCAAGTGGTTTTTGGCGAGTGTCATCCAAGTCCCTTTATTTTTCACGCTTATAAAGGGCTTCTTCCGTGGTACTTGGGCATTGAAGCCATGTTTGTTTCCACACAGCATTTTCCCCATTTCATCCTGCACCTGTTGAGCCACTTTTGGAGCCGATAGCTTGGGATTTCCCCTTATTTTGCTGGTGATCCTTCGCTCCTCCTCTTCGGTGGAAATCTTGTTTGGTGCCATTCTGCCCTTGCCCCCAATCCAATTTGCGTCGACGAAGCGCCGAATGATGTTATACACAGTTGAGTTGCTCAGACTGACCATTTCAGCTATTTGGCGATGTGAATATCCGTTTTGGAAGTGTTCCTGGATGAGTTTCCGTTGTGCAATGGTAGTCGAGATGCAGGATAAAACTAAACTGACTACGAAGGATTGGTCTATTTATACCAAAAATACTCAAATTTAGGTAAAAGTTCCTGGTTTTATGGCACCCAGGTGTCCACAACGTACCTGATCCAAATAAGCAGTAAACAAAAAATAGGGTACTTTTTTACATAATCCTACCTAGCAGGTGGGGAAACCCCAGTTTATTAGGGTCATATATTCATTTTGGTGGTTAATATATGTACCTACCATCGGTCTTTGGAATTTTTGAAAAATAATGAATGATTAGCTTATGGCAGGCAATTACTTTTTTTCTTTGACACTGATCCAAATAAGCACTGAGCCACTGTATATGGGAATGAATATAAATGGCTGAGAAACTGTACCTAAAATGTTTGATCTCTGAAAAAGTTTTCTTGCAATCTTGCAAAAAGAATGCATTCATATACACACATATGTATTTATTTATGTATTTACGTCAGATTTTTTTAAATTTTGAACTTTAATTATTTAGTTAAATGTTTAAATGTGAATCCCCTCCTGACCACAATCGATTATTAACGAGTAATATCGATAAGCTATCGATTCATTCCATTCCCATTGGAGAATCTACAAGACCTTTTTACTTACGTAGAAGCGAGAATATTGTTTAAATGATTTATTGTCTCAGCTGACTTTTTGTTTTTAGGTTTTACAAACGGAATATATTGCACAAGGGCAATGTACATATTTATGCTGCGCCTGAAGTTCGTATTTAACTAATGTCGCGACCACTGAACATTCTTAGATCATATTAAATTGCTTTGTTGCTGTATTTCCAAGTAGAAAAATGTTTTCACAATTTTGGTCCTCAGTTTCATCATGCCTAATGTGCTCAATAAAGACATGTGCGTCAAGTAGGGACATTGGCTTTGCTTACTAACTCTTTCCACTCGGCTTAGGAACAAAGCCATTGTTATTTGTTTTTATTTTTTTTATATCTTTTAAGTTGTATATATGGTTCTTAATAAAAATCGGGAAAAAATTGTGTTAAATGATCGTGGATTTTAATGGGTTAATTCATAATGACAAAGTGGGAGTAGTTATCGATCAAACAAAGTAAAATTAATCAGTATGTGACAAACTATATTCAAAATTTGTATTTGGTTTTCGTCTGAGATCTGAGATAAGTAGACTTGTCTGTTGATGCTGATTAAGGGTTGAATATGCTTCCAATTGTCTGTTGCATACAGATTGCAAAATTTCATTATACCCCTTACCGTTGATGTGTACAGGGTACGCAATGATATGCACTTTGCTTGTTAATGTGTGACGCAGCCAACTTGGACGTCAACAGTGTTGACTCAGCCTCAGTTCCAGACGCTGCTTTAGCCTTCGCGTTTGGCTGCAAAGTTCAAGTGCCAACGGAAAAGTTCGTTAACACAAAATGGTAGTCGAAAAAAAATTTCTAAATAAATGTATGTAGTGTAAATTGCGAAGCTTCCCGTTTTGTTCGTTGCATTGTCGTCCGTCCGATTCTTTGTTTGTTCGCATTCTGAATTTCCCATCATCAGCCATATATCCATCATTTTTGTTTTTTTTTTTTTTAATAGTCTGTTCACAGTTCATTAACCTTTAACCACACAAAGCTCAATAAATTTCGAAGGCCTTCAGTTCTTCCTTAACACATAGTCTGACCACATAGAATGCAAAATAAAAATGCGCATGTATTGGGAGTGTAAGTCGATAACTGTGCGAAATCGAAATCGGCGATATTCGGGCTCCACATTTTTCGAGACACACTCGCATAAACAACAAAACGGAATTGTAAGCAACAGCAAAACGTTCTAATTCATTCATATATTTTTGCATAGTTTAGATCTGTATAAATCGGTGCTCATTAAATTCTTAGCGCTCGCATGACTAGTTCATTGTAAATGTTTGACAGTGTGAACTAGTTCGATTGAACTTATCTTTTAACTGTACGAGCAAACTAAGTCCCTGAGTAGTGCGTGGCACAGTTGGCTTTAGATTTAATTTGCTCACTTGTTTTTGCCACATGCTTAGTAAAACAATTAGCTCAAATATAAGACAGGATATAACCACTGTTCTGCAAATAGTACAATAAATATACATTTAAAAAGTATTTCATTTCAGTATTAGATAAACACTTGAAATAGCTGTTTGTGACATTGTTATACGATGATAAAAAATGTTAATAGCGGAGGAATCAGGCTACCTAGTCATTTAGTTCGTTTCTTTATTTAAGTTATTTCGTTCATTGAGTTAGATCCTTGTTTGCTCTATTCGTTAAGTCCGATTAGTTCGATATAGATAAACAAGTTTTGAACTCCATTTTATTGCCGCTGAAAGTCAATGCAAGAATCTAATAAGCATTTTCGGGAACAGTGAGCAACTTATTAGGCCATATAAAATGAAAGCATTTAAATAAAATATGTTGTACTTTGAACGAATGTTCAAAAAGCCATATAAAAAAAAGTTAAGAAATAATCTGCTTATCGTCAGCAGCTGTGTTTTTTTCTTCGACAGATGTTAGTTTTGTTTCTGAGCATCAGCTCTTATTTCGAGCCGCGTTTAAATTACAACTGGGATAGAGCAACAGCAGCAGCGAGCACATTGATTGATTGTATTTCTGTTCAACATAGAGAGAGTGGCTGTTTCCACTCTTTGCACTTGACTTAAGTACTCTCATTCTCCAGTTGCGGCCGGAAGAGAGCCACATTCTTGAGCCGGGGCTAAGGCTCAATGGCCAGCTCAGATGACCGCCATTTTGTTTACGCGCTCTTCTCTGACTTGAGTTTGTGTCTGTGATAAAGTTTTTAACCATTCATTGCGGCGGTGGAGCTGATGTTGAGCATTTCATCTCCGCTTCTTCTACAGGCATGGCGTTCGTGTTTGTGCTTATGCGTTTTGTGTCTGTCCGTTTAACTCGCTCATCAATATGCAAATGTGACTCAACTGTTGGCCCCCATGTGTTTGGTACTTACCTTACCTGCACCTTACTCACTGACAACAACACATTAACATTTATTTTGTGTTAGTCCACCAATCGTTTTAATATTGCAGTCAATCAGAAGACAAATCATGTTTTCATTCTACTCTGCTAAGTTCTTCACCCACACGTGCATTTTCACGATTATGTATGCATGCATTAGTATGCACAAAATAACATACAGTGTTGCTTGACAAGCGTGCATGCAAATGCAATAGCTATAATCAATGCACCTGGAGATCGATCACAAATGTGATTAACATAATGCTGGATTCACCACACCAAAAGCATCAATTATCACTTTTGACATTCACTGCGAAAATGTGAAAATAACTGAAATTACAATTTAAAAGTGGCCGACAATCAAGGTTTAAAAATATTATACAATGTATACAAAAAGTTTCAAAAGAAATAGAGATTTTTTAGCACATGCATTCTTTGTAGAAGATAAAGTGTACATAAATGATGGGCCAGTTAGAAAAGTACTACAGTCACAAAATGTATAAAAACATGTTAAAATAGGGAGAGTGCCCCTGGCCATTCCACCATCCAAACTTACTTAACTTATTTACTTAAATTCGGTCTTCCTAATCAGTATATAATATACTTATATATAATAATTGCAAAATTTGGCATCGAGCATTAAATCTATTTTCCGGCATCTCCAGGGAATTATCCTTAATTCATTCGAAAAATAGTCACTGAATTATGAAGTTTTTAAATAAACATTGAAAATTTAAAATTGCTCAAATAGCAAGAATTACAAATGTTATGAAAATTGCAATTTTCACTAGGTAGTGTATATAATTTAGAATTTAAGTTAACGCTGATTGCGCATTACACAAAGGATCTATCTGGATTCTATCTAGTCTGGCCATTTACCTTGAAAATTTGGTGGCAAAAATAAAAAACCTGTCAGCAAAAATAGATGCATATGAGATTTCAAATAAAAATGAATTAATCGCAGTTTTGTTAAACGTGCGTAAAGAATCTTTAAAAAATATGTGCCTTATTTTTCAATTGTTAAGTTAGAGCGGGACGCGGTGGATAGCAATACTCAGGGTTGAACGCCGATATAAATGTTTGTTAACCAGTGTGAATGGCATAAAAGAGTTGACAAAAAACGGTCGTCTGACAAGGGCATTTGTTGGGTACTTAATAACCTCCTAAGTGAGCATTCTTGACTAGAATACTCTTGCTGGCTACTTGCTACTTGTTGCTATTGCAGCGGAGTGCGCTTTTACATTTTATTTGTTGGTGTTGTTGCTGTTGCTGTTGCTGTTGTTTTCACTTAGTGCTTGGCACTGTTTTTATTTCTCTTATGCAATTCTCCCAAATGCGCATTTGGCATTTAGCGTGCACATACATAAGTATGTACTATATACATGCATAAATGCATGCAAACATTGGTTACTGTGGGCAACCAACGCGGGTGTGTGATATTTTAATTCTGATAAAAGCAACAATGACGTCACTTTGATTCCCTCTTTTTGGTTAACAACTGTGTGCTTGCTTATGTTTGTTCTTATGCCGCTAATTGCTGCATTATGGGCGCTATACATTTTTTTTCCCCCGTTTTGGATCGGAAATCGAAGAATCCTTGAAGGGTGTGACCAGTTCCCATCTTTCAGAATGATTGACTTTCAATTGTGGCTATTTTCCTAATATACTGATTTAAAATAAGTTCTAGCAATTTGACTTCGAAGCATAGCTGTGCGTTATCGATATCTGTATCTGAAGCTTTTGTGGTTTGGAAACTGGTATATATTTTTGAGCTGAGCAGAGAAACAACCAGAAAATTAGTTTGGGTTTGGTAAAGGGTATTCAGACTTCGACCGTACCGAAGATAGCTTTCTTCTTTGCTCAGTTTGGTTGACGTATGTACATACATTACACATGGGCACATAAGCACGTATATATGTGCAAAAGCTTTCGCTCACAAACAACTGCTGCTGCTCTCTCTTACTTTTGGTTGTCTTACGTCGTTGAGAGCGTCACACGACAGCCAATTGTTGTGTGGGGAGTTGATTTATGTATTTGTGAGTGAGTATATGAATATGTACATTTACATATGTATTTATATTTGTAGTTGACTTTTTGATGATTGGGGTGAGTGCCAAAGATAGAGATAGTGAGGAGAGAAGACTTGCCGTTGACAGTCAGCTGTTTTCGTTTTCAATTAACCGCAACAGCCGGAAATTATCTACACACACACACGCATGTACATATAAATATATATCTATTTTTTTTAACATAATGTCGTTTGTGAATGAAATTAACAGCAGTCTGTTGCCAGCTATTGTATTTCGCTTGCCTTATGTTTGATTGAATGTACTGATTTTACAGTTTCGGTCAAAATAATAGTAGTGCTCCCGTCTTATCACAATGTATTAATAACCCTTTTTCATTTATCTTTTAATTGTAATTGTACTCCTCTTAACAACATGGTATATTTTAGATTTTTATTGTCGTCTGTTGCTGAAAATATCTGTTTGCTTAATTTTGATAATGCGAAAGGCGAACCATTCTTACATTCTACTGTTATCTGTGACACGTTCATTGAGGCATCGAGAGTTGAAGCTGCTCAGATAATTATCCAGTCGCTAGGAAAAAAATCTATAAGAAAAGGAAACAAGGGAATTTACTTGATCTTGTCTGTTTCGAGTTTGTTTTGCTACTTTTAGCATCGTGTGCGCGTATGTGTGGAAAAGGTGTAAAGTTTTCGTGAGTTGGGAAAGTGATATAAACATGCACATTCATATATACATATACATATCGATACAAGGAGGGAACACATACAATTGATTATTTGACTTCAAATCTCACTTCGGCATAGTTTTAAATATATCAGTTTTATAACAATTTCGGTAATCGCCGCGTCCGTGAGGTGGGGCTCTTATTAGTATTAACAAAATGATTAATAAAACTTGTTTAATTTGCTATCTATGTATTGGGCGACATATATTGCTCTCTGTCGCTTGCTCTCGCTCTCACTCTCGAATATGGAGCTGAATAGTGGATGAAACTGGTTTTTGAGCTTGGTTTACGTCTCTGCTACTCTGTTGTGTTGTGGTATGGACTTATGTTTGAGTGTTGTGTGCGACTGTATTTGTGTGTTGGTTTGTGTGTATGTTGACAGCCTTGAAGAGAAACCAAAAAAAAAAAAATACGCAATTTTGTATGTTGTTTATGGTACAAAATACAATTGCAACTTTAAGGCTCGCTGTTGTTGCTCCATCAAAAAATTTGTATGGAACATTGTTGCATCTTTCGATAACAATTATTTTATTAAAGGCATGTTGTGAAGTCTGTACGCGGTAACAAATACCGTTGTCTGGTCAAACTGGTCCCTTTCTCATACTCTCTGATATCATCGAAGCTGGAAGACACTAAGCCACCACACCTTTCGCTCCCCTACCCCTCCCCTCAGGAATCGCAACAGTCAATTTTGAACTTGCTGGCACATGGTAGGACAAAGACCGGGCTGAGAGGGAGCTTTTGCAAAGCTGAGAAAGCTTTCGATTTACAAAGAAAATTGAGCTTTGCACAATTCATTGATAATTTTTCTCTTCTGCTGCTGATGCTGATATATACGATACGATATATTCTTATTTTTTTTGAATAATTAATTTTTGAGCTATACAATTTACTGACAATTTGTTTTGCATTTGCTTATTTTTCTTACAGTTTTGCGATTAAGTGAAAATACTTTCTTTGGCTCCGCTTATCACAATTACGAAGCAAATAAATAAAAGTTAATTATTTGGACGGGAAGCAAGAGTTTAGTGAATACAGTAATACTGATTATATACATATATAATAACGGCGAACAAAAATCAACAATAAAGAAAACGCAAAAGTAAACGAGTCAAAGTTGCTGACGCCGCCACAGCAGCTGTACAAAACAGCAGGAAATACCCGCAACATATTTCGCTGGACGATAGAGTTAACAACAGAAATCAAAGAGAAGAGTAGACGACCATCGTCAAAACAACTTTTAAATTCACATTCACACACACAGTCGCAAAGTTGGTTTAATAGCCATCATGGAACGCGAGTCGAATCCAATGCAACCGATGTGCCGCTCTGGATGCGGCTTCTATGGTAATCCAGCCACAGATGGTCTGTGTTCAGTTTGCTACAAGGTGAGTACAATAATAAAAATTGGTCATGTTTGATTTCACTTAAAAGTTTGTTCTCTTTCTCTCCGTGCAGGACTCGCTTAGAAAAAAGCAACAGCCACCTGTGAATAGCACACCTGTCTCAGTTCCAAGCCCACAACCTAGCCCCACATTCAGTCCGGCCATTGCAACAACCAATACCGCACAGCCCACAGTACAAAGCTTACAACAATCACACAATGATGTTAAAGAGGTGAGTATGATTTAGACTCTTTGAGGAGTCTGAGCTTTTGCCGGATGTCTTAATATTTATGATAAAAAAAAACCGTTGAGGTGGGCTTTCTTGTTCCAACTACTTTCAATAGTAGGCCTAGCTGTATAATATAATTTTATATATAAATTTAGTATTTTGTAAGTGTTAAGTGTTTTAAAAAGTAATTGTTCCAATAAATAGAGAATGTTGGCTGTGCTGACCACGAGTCGCTGAAAACTACGGCGGAGTTGACAAGGTAATTCCCAACCACAGATCCATTATTGAGTGCGACTTATGTAAAGCTAAATAATGGCAAAATTACCAACATTGGTATCCCCATGACAGAAAACTTATATAAAAACAATTGAATTGTATCCTTACAGAGGGTATTATTATTGTAACTGTGGCTCCGATGTGTGCAGTCCTAAAAAGTATAGTATTGCAGTTTTGGGTCTGCGATGCTTAAAGAATTTTAAATTAGATTCCGTTTGATTAATTCTTAAAATATGTGTTCTTATGAAGTTAAATAGTCTACTGTCACGAAGCAGATCAGAAATTAAACTACCCTACTCTGCGAAAGTATATACTGCCGATCCAAAATCTAAAAAATTTAAAATGAATGTGCCAGCTTGCACACGAAAAGACAAGGATAGGGTGTTCACATACATTCACGGGTTTGTGCGATCGCACACATTTATAAAGTTTTAGGTCCCACGTAGAAAAAGTCCGTATATGCTTTACCACTAAACAAGGGAGAACGTTGCAGCTGGACGTAACTGACCGTTTAATATACCTATTACCAATAAATCATACCGTTTGATAACAGGTGCCGCAGAACAGGGTGGGTGTAGCCAAGAAATACCTCTTGGAGGTAACCAGCGAGTTACCTTCCTTTAAAATTGTCGCCTTTCGAAATATCGGCTTTGGCGGATGGGCATGATCGAGACCTTACAAATTTTATTATCGGTTCTTGAAGGCGGCAACCGGTAATATACCTACCAAATTTGCCGGCTGTAACTCAAAATCTGCGGAAGATATAGCCGTTTAAAATTTTTAGGGGCGGGCGACCTGAAGCTGCTTAAGTGGTCGTGGCATGTGCCGATCTTTGAGGGACATCGCCAACAACGTACCAGCCAAATTTGGTGACTGTAGCCTTAAGATTGTGAGATATGCGGCTTTATCGATTTGCGATTGTCGATCTTATGGGTTTCCTAGCCGCTAGTGGACGTAGAACTCAAATTTGTACACTTTGTCTAACGCGGGCATCGACCAGTATATGTTCCAAGTCTCTATCTACGAGTTGAGTACCCAAAAGTCTGTTTTTTTCATGCATGTGTTGTTTGCTGAATTGAAAGATCTGACATCACGTTATATGGCAGATGAAAACTGCGATTTTATAGTATATTTTTTTTATATACTCTTTGTCAGACTCACTTTCCGAGTTGCTATATCCATTCTGTCCGTTCGCAGTTAAAAATAGGCAACAAAACTGTCAACCCCTCCCCCTCCAAAAAAAAATTATTATATTATTTTTTATCGATATCGGTTGAATATCGATGTTGGCATCGATTTAACGTGACGTCACTGTTGTTTGTGTCAACCTTCATTCAAACAGACAGCCACTAGAGGGAATTGTGTCCCCTAAAATACAAATAGAATCGATACAATCAACATTTGGCTGTCTTACAAAATTTCTCGAACAAAATTTACAATTCGTTGAAATGTCTAATTTAAGTGGTTCCCTCAAGCCGTCGAGGAGTACTGAGGCAACTACTTCAGCCTCTGCTGCTGCTACTAGCAAATTACCGCCAACAGCAGCAGTTTATGGCCTAAGACACACGAATGCATCGGCTAGAGGAACTACTGATCGTGCCTTGGCTGGCGCATTAGTTGGTGGCCTTGGTACACCTTCGCTAATGAGGCTTCCACCCAGCAGCCGTAGTAATTTGTCAAAGGGTACACGGTTGTATTTAAATTGCTTGACTGGCAGTCGGCTAATCTAATTTCTCGTTTTTACCGCCTGCGCTCCCTCAGCAGACGTGGCAGCAGCAACAACAACAAAACGCAAGCGGAGAGGCACCACCGTCAACACCTCTGGCTCTCGCTCTGGCTCTGGTGTCAAGTCGTCCAAGTCGGTGCGTGTCCCGCCGTTATCAAGTACAGCACAATCTCAGATCAAAAAGAGTTCGCTGGTGCTCAAAAGCGGAGCAATCAGTCGAGCAGAAGCAGCTGACGTTAAAGGTGGTTCGCGTCAGGTTAAATTCTCGACTAATGTGCACACGTTTCCATCCAAAACCAGCGACCGGAAGGCTCTGCGCATTAGAGAGCTGCAGCTGAAAAATCACGTCAAGGAACTAAGGTACAACAACACCAAGGCCCAACAGCGCTGGCCGTCGTCCGGCGGGAAGAGTTGTGCTGTATCTCTTGCCAACAAAATAGATCTGTCCATTTCCACACATCCACCCCCAGTCTCAATTCTGGGCCGGAACATTCAGCAGCACGGCGTCATCGTAGACGTCGAACCCGTTAAAGCGCCAATACGCATCGGCCGCAAGGCGCCGCCAATTTGCGTAGCACCAAAAAAAAAAGGACCGATTGCTGCAGAAGCTGCTGCTGCAGGCACTGCTGGCAAAGTGCGCAAGTCCAACAAGGCTAAGAAATCCCGTATTCAAGCTGGTGGCGCGGCGGCGGTTGGAGCTGCTACCAGCAGCAGGCCTGCACCGCGACTGGCCTACTCCGTACAGCAGCAGAAAGTAGTAAAAGGCGGCAAGCCGAAGACGTTACCCTTAACCATTTGCAGTAGCAGCAGCAGAGCCGAGAGGACCAATAAGCTTCGTCAGAGCCGCACAACCACAATGGACCAACATCAGCCCAACGGCGATGAATCTGATCAGTCGACGCGGAAGCCGTCGGATTCCCAGCACAGCAAACGCAAGGATGAAAGTGCAACAACCAGCAGCGGCGGTGAGCTGGTCCAGCAAAATAAATCGAAGTCTTTGGATGCGTCAACAATATCTAGTAATAATGATGATGATACCATCGTTGCCAAGAAGCGGGTAAAAACGCCGAAACAATCACAAAACACAACACACAAATATGTTAAACGGCTTGCTTGCTTAGCTTAAGCGGGCTTAAAAGGGGGCTAAAAGAGAGAGAGAGTGGGGATCGCTTAAATCTAAATCGAGAGAGAATTATCTCAAAATAAAACGTAGAAAAATATTTTCAATATAACAAAAACAGTTGGAGCAGAGATTGTAGATTGTTTTTTTTGCACTGATTGACTTTTTGACTCATGTTTTTTCCATATATTTTTTACATATTGTGCAGAAAATTACTGAGGAAGCCGCCACCGTCTCAGCCAAAACCAATAGCGAAGCCATAATATCGGCGTCCGGTCCAAATACTTCCAATACACAAGCAGCTGCTTCTGCTGCCAGCGAGCAGGATGACAAGGACAAGGAGGATGATAAGGACGCCAAAAAGAAGAAGAATCGATGTGGTGAATGCCGCAAGAAAGTTGGCCTCACTGGTAAGTTTTTGTTGGTTATTTTTGTTATTATTTTGGTTTGGTGTGGTGTGTGCACAAATCGATTAATCGATAGTAATAATTGTTATCGTGTTTTTGTTGTTGTAGGCTTTCAGTGTCGCTGCGGCGGTTTGTACTGTGCCGTGCATCGTTATTCCGATAAACATAACTGCACATTCGACTACAGAGAGCATGGCGCACAGGAGATTCGGCGCAATAATCCGGTTGTGGTTGGTGAAAAAATTCAAAAGATTTGAATTTGCCCGCGAGATTGTGCCAGTAACAGTAGCCGTAGGAATAATAACAACTACACATTATAATATAGTATATACTAAACACACTCACCACAGACACACACACACACCAAACACACATACACGCTACGCACCAACAAATCGATATATAACAAAAAGCTCCAAAACATAAAGAAACAACAAGAATACACACACCACTCACACACAACACACACATACACACAACACACACATACACACATATATATATATATATATATATATCGATGCATATAAATTCATATGTGTGTATATATATAAATATATGTATATTTTATATAAATACTATAAATAATTGTAATTGTAATTTAACTATAATGTAAACAATAACAAGCAACAATAGTACAGAAACGTTAACCAAATACCACGCAACGCAAACAAACAACAATAATAACAACTGCAACAGGAACTGTGCAACATCAGCTCTCGGAATAATAACATCAACCACAATCAACAATAACAAGGACGACGACAAAGTGGCGCAAGCAACAGCAACAACAGCAGCAACAGCAACTACAACACACAAAATCAAAGTCAACATCTTCCACATCGTCATAATGTCAAACTTGAACCAGACGCGTATCAGCGCGTTAGCAAGTAACAGTAATAGCTACAAATCTTCTTCCTCTTCTTGCTGCTTTGAAGTGTGACTCATCACAAAAAAACAAACCTAGTTGTTATTCCAAAACGCAAGTTGCAAATTTGTTTGTATTCGAGAACCTTCGTACACCAATACAATTGTAAGAACAACTCCTAAAAAAATGAATAAAAAACACTCTAGAGAACATTGTTATCAAAAGTACACGAAAGAAGATAAATTTTATGTAGGACAACATGTGTAATTTGTGTTTGTTTGTTTGTTATGTGTTGCATATAGGAAAAAAGAGAAAAACAAAAATTCAAATGCAAGCGCAAATTAAAAAAAAAAACAACTAAAACTAAAATTTAACTAACAACAACAGTAAACCGCATAGGCAACAACTATTTCATAATTTTTAATTATTGATTAATTAATTATGTATGTATATGTATTAAAAACAAAAACAAAACAAACCAAAATGTAAAAAAAAAAAAAAAACGTAAAAAGGCAAAACATAAAAAAAAACCAATGTAAAATTCCTTTTGGGCAAACAATGAAAAAAAAACTGAAAAAAAAAAATATATATAGTTAGAGCACACGGGAGTGATGAATGAAAGCGTGTTAAAACACTAAGTATATAAAATGAAATATAATTAACTAGTTAAACAAAGCAGGCTTATGCAGTGCAAGTTGCGCGTTTTTCAATTCATATTTTTACTTGGTCCCAAATCTAAATAACAAAATATTTTACACACATGTTTAATTGATTTTGATTTTTAATGAACACATACACACAAAAACACATAAAAAATATAAAAGGAGATGAAAATAATGGCATATGCATACATACGTTATATACGCAGAGAGAAGTATATGCATATGTATGTTACTTGAAAAAAAATATGGTAACTACGTTGCAAAATATATAAAAATCTGAAAACTGTGTAAATATATATGGTTTGTCTCTTCTAGGTTCATATTGCTTTAAGCGTTATTTAGTTTTTTCTTTGTTTATATTTAAAAAAAAAAATAACGGGCATACATAAAAGATCTTTTCATTTTGCTTTCTTCCTTTTAGTAATTACAATTTTATTACAGTTACAATAATACATATGTAGATATAAATTTTGTTGTTAGCATTAGAAATTAAAGAAAGAAAAGAGAAATGCAAATTCAGTAAATGTTGAGTAAATATGCTAAAGCCACCACAAATTACGCAGGAACAGTTTAGCAAAGCTATTTGAGGCAGTGATCATAGTAACCATAATCAAACATGTACGCTACTTTGAAGAAGGCACCCGTATGGAAGGAACACGTATGTGCAATATTAGCAAACACAAAGGGTAGACAAGCGATGGAAGCAAGTGTGAATCCTATATATATTTACATATATCTATATATATATATATGGTTTGTTAATCTATTTCTTTTGCTAGTCAACGACTCGTGTCCCTCTACATTTCGGCGCCTTCTTTAAATGTTGTTTCTAGTGGAAGGGTAAAGCAAAACAAAAAAAAAAAACGAATTAAAGCAATAGCAAAGCAAAACCATATACAATAAACAAAGATTTCAATAAAACTGTACAAAACCAGCTACTTCAACATAATTTTGTAAAGCCAGGCGTATAAAAAATGTACAAACATTATTGTAAATTTGATTGAGAAAAAATCGGAGCCGCTCTCAAAACAAAACAAAACAAAACAAAACAAAACGAAACAAAATACAACTGAAGAACGACATCAAACCAGAACAGCAAAATTGTCATTTTAGTTTTAATACAAGGTAATTTAGTCGTTTACATTTAACAATTTCTAAAAATTTAAAAAACAAAAAAAAAAATCAATATTCAAGCTATACACATACGTTTATCACAATTCAGTAAACACTTTAAAATTAATTAGTAAAATTGTATGCATTAAAGTAAACTTATTAAATATATACACACACACAAAATGAAAAATAAATCTATAAATTACAGGATACTGCTTGGATCCCTTATCCACAGTCTCCGATTGACATTTGTCATTTGATAAAGGGAGCATTAGATCGATCAGTTAAAGGGTCCAGTTAGTGGGGGTCCAGGTTTCGTGGTCAGTTAGTTTATCTGCAAGTGTCTATCAAAAGAAACTAATATAAATTTTACAACAAATTTCACGAAAAAACTTTGTTCGTTTTGGTTTAGAATTAGTGTATTATAATATTATAGTTTGAAATGCTCTAGTACGTTTTAGTTGAAATTCTGTTTTCTGTTTTTGTTTAATAATGAAAGTGAAAAGGCAAATAATTACCAATTAATTAACCATGCATGTATGAACATGTCGACAAATATGCGTACATGCTTTTATCGTATTGTAAGCACCGTTAGTTTTAACATTAACGATTTTGTATTCTGTTTGCTGTTCTAGTATTTTTTGAATTGAGGATTTCACACTATCAATTCGTCTCTCTGGTTTGTGCTGAGGAAACATTTTCAAAAATAAAACTTAAAACTTGCGAATACATTACATAATCGAACGTTTGTATTTTCACATTTGATTTTTTTCATGTTGTGCATTGCTACCGAATTTAACATTTGATTTTGGGCTTAAAGCTTTTGTTGTCAGATTCAAGAAAATTTGTATTTTGTAAAAACTTATAAAAGAGTATATTGATGATAATATCGGGAAGAAATCTTATAAATGATATACACAAATATTATATATGTATATATACATAAATAAACTATAATGTAATTAAAAGCGTAAACTTTCTGCAACAATGAAAAAACAACAGTGAATATATATTTAATGAAAAAATGGTAAAGCTAGTTTGAATCTAAATAGATATACATAGTACATATGGAACAAGAGATATGGAAACAAATATAAGAGCAACAACTATTTTAATTAACTTTAACAAAGCATAACAAATACAATAACAATATACCTTTAATATTGCCGAAAAAAGAAAATACTTAATAAAAGTAACGTAAAGAAAAATTTAAAATTATACACAAACCTAAATAGTTAAAAACAAAGTTAAATAAAAGGCGTTTCTATAATTTTGAAAACCAATTGTTTGTTCTGTTTTTATTATTTTTGAATATTATTGTTTCCAATTAATTTACTTGCCCAATCAATGTAGTCCCCGCCCAGGTGCTAAATAGACTAGGCTAGAATGCAGGGAATTATTTCAGACAGATTGGCATTGGGGTAAGCTTTGTTCCACTTTTAACAAGATACATTAACCTAAATAAAGTCACAACAAGTGTTCAATAAGTCAGCTGCTTAGCAATGTATAAAGCTTCCTCTTGTTATTTTGAGATACTTAAGTTTAGTAACGATATATTTGGCATGCAATAACACGAACAAAATCAACAAATTTTCGTATTTAAATATTGTTTTTTTTAGTTTTTTTTAAATATATTTAAAAATGACAGTTTGTAGCTTTACCATCAGAAAATTATAAATATATGAAAAGCCAAAATTGGCACGGGAATTATCAAAAATATAACTGAGGGAAAAAGTATATAAAAATGCTAAGCTTTAAGGTAAATATAAAAAAAATATCTATACAACATAGTATATATAAAGATATAAATATGAATAATAAACAAAAAAAACAAAACGGAATGGCAGCAGCAATGATATGAAAATAAGATACATATAACTTAAGTGTATATATAAATATATATATATATATATAAATATATATATATATATATAAATATATATATATATATATTTATATTTATGAATATCTGATAATTGCAAGAAACTGATAAAATTATACATAAGTTATATAAATCAAGAAAAAAAAACAAAAGAATGAAATGGAACTAATAAAGAGAATTATTCTGAGAAATACATATTACCGAAGTACATTTTTAATATTTTTAAAGAAGTATTAAGGTAAGTGATAAGGTAAGTATATACATATCTGATAAAGTTCCTAATCTAAAACTATGCAAGGTCTGCAGGAAGATGTTTTTTATGTTGCAAATTTTTAATAATCTTCCTTTTACTTATATAAAATTGAATTTCAACGATTATGTTTTCCAATTTTCCTGTTATACAAGCAAAAATTATTTTTCGGATGTTAAAATATTAATTAATTAATTATAATAAGCAAATGTCTACGCTTTACAAATAAATGGGTTTTTGCAGTTTCTCTTTTGTGTTTTTGAAACTTGCAGATGTATCTTTTCTTGCTCTGTCAACGATTATGTTTTCCTTACTATTTTTTATTTATATATTTAAATTATTAGATGAAGAATTAGAAGTTAGTTATAAATACGGCGTAGGATGGTAACAATTGAATACCCATTTTTTTTTTTGCTGACTTCCGATGTCTTGGTTCAATTCGGTTGCAATCGGGTATGAAAAACTTAAGTTGAAGCTCGAAGAAATTGAAAAATGTACAGAAAAAATTGTGATCGCTATACAAAAGGTTGCAATTATCCCAAACATTTCAAAATCTTTTCGCTTGTGTTCTTATTTGTTCTTTCAATATTAATATAACAAATCCTTAAGTAATAAATTATAAATATGTCACGTTCAAAATGTCTTGGTGATATCGTCACTTAGAATCGAAACTGATTTTGGTTTACGGTTTAATTCCCCTGGCTTATAAGAAAATAAAATCGATTGTAAGCTCTCGAACGTGGCGCCTATGTTTCCATAAATTCTAAGTTTGTTAGAAATTAATTTCAGCAATTTTTACAGGTCCATTGGAGAGCTTAATCTTTTTTTAATCGAAACCCACATCCCATTAACCTGGTTTCTCTATCCTCTCTGGGTCTTCGAATCCTCTCATACCTATACCTTAAGGGTATGAATTTTCGAAATAAAAAAACACAATACTCATTTAAAACTGTCGTTGTTAGCCAAGAAATAGACGAATGACCAGAAGAATTAATGATCCGGACGTGTTAATCTTGAGGTGTGGTTTCAATCCCTATTTGACTTCCTCATCTACACCTTCACCTAAATCTGTGAGTGAAATTCTATTTTTCCAGTCATCTGAAGTTTGTCATGATGACAATGCCAAGGTCAGTTCTAGTTCTTAAAAACTGCCCAAGGATATTAACTCATTTCCAACTAGCCATCCTCTTTCAGTAGCTATTAAGCAAACCGCCTTATACTATAAACTGAATGATTGGACTGCTTCAAATGATTGGCTGTCTTCCAATTCTAAGTTACCCATCTACGTGATATCATTTCCTATATACACTCTGCGAAATTCGATTAAAGGCTCTCGATTACATCCTTATAAAAAATAAAAGAACATTTTTAAAATGTTATTTTGTTCTACAATTGTTTGTTAATTAAAATGCATGTCAAATAAAAATAGAAGAAAATAAAAAGAAAAAGAATAAAATTTAACATTTTTTATTAATATTTTTTATTTTAAATTGAGGTTAAGGCCTTTGAATGGGATAGAAAAAACTACTCTAACCTAGTTATGATCACTAAGCAGAGAATACATACGTATTTTCCGTTGAGTTTAATTGGGTTATCGTCAGTTTGGGACAGTTGAGCAGCTACGAAGGCTGTCGTTATAGAATGGTCCAAAATCCCACAACCTGAGTTCTAAAAAGTTGTTGAATCGATGTCCAATCAAATTTGTTCAGTTATAAACAAATCTGGAGGCAGAACACATTACTAATTTTTTATTTTCATATCATTCAATACATATTATATTAGTTTTATTAGCACTGCCTTTATTCGAATTTTTCACATTAAACTCATTTTAAAAACAAACAAAAATTGTAAGAAATTTAATGTTCGGTTAGGTTTTGAACCGTTGTGATACCGAAGATCTCAAAGAAAGCGTGATAAGACAGAGATTAATATTAGAAGAATAAGAAGAAGCAGAAGAAGATGACTAAACAACGATACATCAAACAACCATGCCTACACCGGGACTCGAACCCGCGACTGGTATTTCGTATAAGCAGTATGAATGGGCTTTGCACACGGAATAATGCAAACACTCAACGCTTACGACCATCAAGCCGGCTAAATGTTATGTTAATATCACAAATTTAATTCTTATTTTATTTGAGGTGTACAATTTTAAAAATTTTATATTTAATTTTATAAGGAAAAAATAAAGTTTATTTAATCGAATTTCGCTGATTGTATATACAGTGGCTCACAGCTTAATTGAACCAGTGTCAAGAAAAAAATTTGTTTGCCTGCCATAAGCTAATTCTTCATTATTTTTCAAAAATTCTAAAAACCTATGGTAGGTACATATATTAACCACCAATATGAATACATATTTGGCGTATTAAAACTTAAATAAGGATGTTAATACTTGGTATGATATCCTTTAGCCTTAACAACTTCCCTTAACCTATTATTCATCGAAGATACCAGCTTCCTGGTAGCTTCTGGGGTGATTCTGCTCCACTCATCCCACAGAGCATTTTTGAGGTCCTCTTTGCTGGATATGCTGTGCTTCCGGATGTTATTATCCAGCAGTGCCCACAAATTCTCAATAGCATTTAAATCTGGAGACTGGGCGGAATTATCATGCGGGGGCAGTTCCCCGCATGATATATGTATATATTTATATTTATAATATAGTTATTTATAAAAATAGTTAAGAATAAGAATTCGAATGCTGTAAATAACCTAACAGATATAAGCGATTTCGAATTTTTAGAGGCGTAGATGATGAATGTAAGCATGACCACGAAACGCATACGACAATCTTTAAGAGAAATTAGTAGAAATCGAAGTTCCAAAATTAGTGACTATTTTTTTGCACCTATTAAAAATATCAAGGACAAAAGTAATTCGCTCTTATCCATTTTTGATGCTATCATTCTCGCTCGCAGGTCTTAGGGGACTGCTGCACCACAAGCCTCCTGGTCAATCTCAATGATTTTTCCTGAAAAAACTTTTGGGCCGTCTAGAACTATAATGTATATCATTAGATGTCTAGCTCTTTATTTCTTAATTCTCCCTCAAAATATGTTTGGCAATCAATGGCTGCTGAATATTATATTATGCTGGATTGCCACAGAGTGACATTGAGCATCAATCATCAGTGTTGATGATGCTGCTAAGGTGTTGTGGTTCCGAAAATGCAGCATTATTTCTACATCATTAGGAGATGTTCCTAAATCATTTTGTTGCACTCAAAATATTGTTAGTATTTTTTGATCCTCCATTATTATTATTATTTGGCATTCACTGCGAAAATGTAAGCAAACCCGGTGAAAATAATTCAAATTACAATTTAAAAATGACCGACAATCAAATTAAATAAAATTAAAATATTATTTTCAAGATTATTTATTTATTAGATAATTAAAAAAAAATTTAATTAAATTTATTTTAAAATAACAGTAATTACACGGAGTCGGAGATTGATTGATCCCTACTTCGGAAAATATGTGAAACGATTTTAACTAGCGAAGAAATTGTTCGTTAATTGTTGTACGTTTTATGTCCATTAGTGCCTTCAGCTGCATATCACCCATGTTAGTCACCGCATGACTATCAGCTCTACGAAATAGAATTTAATGAAATCCATACATATTAACTTACACATTTCGCTAATTAATTGTATTTTAATAAATTTGATGCACGCATACATGAAAATGCGTTATATGATCTCAATCATCACAAATAATAACTTTCCAGCTTATTAATAATAATAACACTGTAACAGTACCACAGGTTCTGTCGTCTTATCTCAGGTTACCAGGTTGTCAGAGCATCAGCGAAGCTTTAGGCGACTTTTCTACTCAGAACAATAAATTTACGCACATGAAATGCCAGTCATACCGTCTGTTAAAAAATAATAATGTAAAATTACGTTAAGAATAAGATCACTCAGCGTCCAATTTCACATGGAAACGTTTTCAATCTCGGAAATGGGAGTAACAAAACGTCCGCTTTAAAAATTGAAGCGGATATATTTTGTGCATTCCGAAACGCGAACACGACCTTGATATTTTTAATTACAGCAGCCAAGAAAACAGCTGAAAATTTAATCTAATAAAATTAATAAGTGTATTTTGAAAAAGATCGCTGTTAAATGGATTCACATATATCGTATAACCTGTCTGCAAACAGAAATAATATCATAAATTAAATCGATACATCAACGTAGTTGCCATCCCGAAAAAACAAACTCAGTAAAGTAGTGCTGGAAAACACGGTCAAAATATCGATATATCGATGTTGCAACGATGTTTCGCCCAGCACTCCAAGCCTTGCAAAATATGAAAATTTAAGGAAAGATAACTAGTATAACTATGGCAGACAGGCTAACACAGCTTCAGGACACTGTTAATCAAGTATGGAAGTATAGAGTCGAGTCTTAGATTTGATTTGATAGCAAAATGTTTTATTGTTTCTGTTTTAGCAAGCCGAGCACTTCTGCAATGCTATTGGTGTAATCCAGCAAACCTCCTACCCCAGCAAGTTTGCAAATTTTGACAGGACAGGCTCGCAGACACCCATACAAAACCCGCCGCAGGAAGATTATGCACAGCTTTTTGCACAACTAATAGCTCGATGTGCTAAGGATATCGATACTTTGATTGAGTCATTGCCCAATGAAGACAGTTCTATTGAGCTACAGAATTCCAGCCTTAAGCGGCTAGAGATTGAAAACCAGGAAACTGCAGAGCAACTTGAACACGTCGTTCAAAAAGGAGAACTGCTGCTAGAAAAAATCCAACTTGCACTGGGAGACATAGCTCAAGCACAATTGGATATGCAAATAACGTTAAAAACTAGTTTGCAATAAATCGCTTACATTTCGTCTTAAGCAATTGTGTGTTTCCGTGTGTCTTCCGATTTTCTATGCCAAAAATGATTAAAGTTGTATATTTATGGGCTTTATTATGTAAACAAAGCTCAAATAGTTCAATTTGTTTTTGGAGACATAAATTTTGTAACCAAAATACTCATCGAATACAATAGGTTAATGTTTAAAAAAAAACTGATTATGTGACAAGCATTTAAGCATTTCGAATCTAATTAAGTAAATCCATATTGCATTCGTTGCCTCTATCTTTTGATTTTAGTATGCAGTGCTATTTGTAGTTGGCAAGTACTTCAGACATTAAAAATCTTATTAATATCTATTTACCATTGGATATCCTCATTTTGCGGTGAATTGTGTAAGGCATTGAGGAGACTCATAACCAAATAAGTATGTATATTCCTCACCTGATCCTGAGTACCAAAAGTGGAGTCGATATAGCTTTGCCATACCTTTTGTGGTCAGTACCGACAGCATATTGTCTGCTTGGTAATATATTCTAATCTGAATATATATATATATATTACACTTTCATCATATATTAAAACATGTACTGATTATTTTTCTGTATTCGATAACTTTTCCGAAAAATTTTAGGACCGTAATAACACTTGTAACTAGTAATGTTGATTGAGATATTTTGGCAAATAAAAAAATAATTTTTCATACAATAACTCATCTGTTCCTGTCAATTAATCCAATCGGGCCGATTTCGATATCTAATGCGAAATGCATAAAATTTATGGATATTTTTAAACTTTTATTAGAATAGCTTCTTCGCTAAGGGACTATCTCGCATAGAAATGTGCAGACGTGCATGGCTATTTGAACTATTGGGCCATTAATGGTTTCCAATAATAAATATACCATATGGGTCGGAGACATCTCCTTCAATTTGTTTGTGAATTCCGCTGCAAGCCGATAATCACCAGTGGGTTCCTATTTTTAAATGTATTATTTATTTAAGGAATTCAATTATTTTTATTACCCTATATTTCTATAATAATTTATTTTTTGCGAGGAGCACTTGTACATAACGAAATCGTTCCCATATTTCTTTACATTAACGCATTTCAATCCATCGCTGTTCTTTCATAATGTGTGTATTCGCTAGTTGTTTAAATTGAGTTTCGTATGCTAAGTATGAAAGTGATTTGCCTGGATTTTAAATGATGTTAAATAAATTCTTGATTTAAATTAAAATGTTAAAATAACCATTATTTTCATATAGTTTTAAATAATGTATTTAATACAAATAGGAAAAACTTACACATGCTTTTGTGTTATTTAACTTTATACAGATTATTCATATTCTCTTTTAATACACGTTATGCATTCATTAATAGATTTATATGTATTTACAAGCCACAACTGTTGCTATTAAAAAGAATGCATTAAAATTGGATAACCTAAGTATATGAATATTTGAATGCCGTATCTGGTCTGAGAAAATCGGTTCGTAGTTCTTCGTTACGATATTCGCACTGCGATAAAAATGTTTCTTTGAATGATATTTTATTATTTAATTTACAATGTAAACATAAATCGCTTGTGTGGCATATCCAATATATGTATGTACTTATCATGTTAAATTTTACCGCTATTAACCAAAACATTACGTACGATAATCTTATAAACTGAAATCTATTTTTTGATTTAAAATTAACGGATAAGCCAATGCTTTAATGCTACTTAAGAAACAAATCAATTTCTATTTAAATGTAATGCATTTATAAAATAATATTGTGTACTTCTTATATCAGTAATTATATCTTATAACTCAAACCAATCATTAACATTAATGTTCAGTAGTTTTGTATCATATTCTAAAGCCGAAGTTTATCTGCTTTAGTTAAGCGTACCCCTACACCCTTGAGCTCCACAAAGACATGGGATTTTTTCCTCTTCTAAAGGAAATTTGTAGTCATAAGTAATTTCTTCATTAATTCCGATGGGTTGTTTTGAATATATAACAATTTTTTTTTCTGATTCTATGGTAATGACTTTGGCATAACAGTTTGGCTGCAACCAAAAAACATGAAATTAACAATTGAATAAATTTTTACGTACGTAATACTTACATTACAGCTGTGATTTATAAATCTTGCCAAATTGCCACATTTTGTCGCGTCGATTATAGTTTCCATATCAATTCGAAATAAATATGAGCTACCAATGCCAATTGCCTCATATTTTGTTTCTCTTAAATCAGCGACAACTGGTCGAATCATTTGTCCAACATATTCAATAACCATTTCATCCGCCGCTATTGGTTCCATGGCAAATAATCCCCAATCATGGATTGCTGACTTTGCAAATTTAAGCTGCTTTTTACGGAATTTGAGCTGATTGAATTTTAAAAGCTCAGACTCGCCCATTGAACCGAAGGCCGTCAAAAGACGTCTCTGATTCGAGCGAGCTTCGCGAGAAATGCCTTGCATTTTTGATATTAGCTTGTTGTGGTGATGGTTCGTCAGTGCCGTCGGCTCATCGCTCTTATCTTCATTTTGCGCATCATGCGTATTGGCTTTAGCATGGTGATATTTGTGTTTAGCCTTTTCACGTACATCCAACTTGTAGAATCCCTCAGTACGTGCACATCCAGTTTTATGACGCATCAGTTCGTCATCCTTGCGCCGTTTCTTGGGAGGAGAGGGCCAAAATGCCCTGTCTGTGGTGCAATGATTAACCCAATGAGTATTGTTTAAAAACGTACTGAAATTGAAAACCAAAATAATTATTAAATAATGTACGAAATTTCGATAGGATTCTTAGCTTACGCATATGGTTCCTTTTGTAAATGCTCGATATAGCTGGTCTTAATGTACTTGATGTCCTCCAAATCAATGCCTTTGGTAAGGAAACTGTATAAAATTACCATTTCCTCGTTTTGATCACGGGTATTAAACATTTCGCACGGAATAAAGTTGGAAGTTTGTCGAACTAACTCGGAATGCGTATGCTTCAGTGACTGAATTTTATTTTTCTTATTGGTCTGTCGGCCAGTCATTTCCTTCTTTTTCTTTTGAGCACGAACAGAATCTTTGCGAGGTCTTCCTGGGCCTGGCCTTGCAACTTGCATGTCATCCGACTCTTTTTTGTTATTCGAATCAAACCGATCCACTGCAGAACCGGCGGAAAAATCACCTTGTGCGTGCGGTGGCAAGGAATAGCAATGTTCTAAAGCCACTTGACTAGCTTGGGATGCTTGACTCGATCCACTGTCTGAGGATGCAGGTGATTGTTTTCCGTTACAAACTTGTGTTTCATAAGCACCCGTTTTCAAAACCGGATTAGCTTTGCTATTGAACGGAACATTCGTGTTATCCTCACATTTTACACCAATTTGAGGCTTTACTGTGCACACAAAATGTTTGTTTTCCTCATTGCCATCTGAAACATCTTTCTTGTAGAATGTTAAGTCCTCAAATATTAATTTGGCGCCTGGTGTCGGAGGCACTTTTGTAATATCAGGTGTTTCAGGCATTTCAAAGCTTGATACTTTATTAATCTCTAGTTTTAGATCCATCTTTAATGTATTATCTGTCTGATGTGAATTTTTCTGCTGCTCTTCCAAAAATTCTCGCTCGATTTGAGCCATATACTCGGTGTTTCTACGCCGTTTTTCCTGATATTCGCGCTCTTCGTCAGAATCACTATAAATACGATCATATTCAAAATGCGGTTTTGCTGTACTCGGATTGTCGGACTTCTGAACCGGTTCCTCGTTGTAATCCGGTGGCGGGACAGGTGTAGGCGATCGGCGGGATTCTGTTTCCGTTTCCTCCTTCGCATCAGTCTTTATTTCGGATACAAACTTAGACGCAACGCCAGTTTCTTCGATACCGAAACAACTATCTTTACTAATATCTTCAAGATCGGATGGAATGGATGACATAAAATTAGTTTTCGCAGTAAATAGATGTGATCTATCCTTTCCGTCGGTATCAATATCGTCATCATCATCATCATCAGTATCAGAGTATATGTCAATTTTTTTCGTACGACCTCGCTTAGTTTCTGATATCCGGTTTATCGAATGATTATCTTCCTCAGAGTCTGAATATACGTTATTTATTTGGCCCCCCTCTGCAGCTTTTATAGCACGTCGATGCCTTTTGGACACCTTGTCCCTTTTATTCGCATTACTTGTTGGGATGTCTTCATCAAAGGTTTCGTCGTCGCTACTCCTTTCGTTTTCAGCTCGATTGCCCATTTCGTCAGCATCATTTTCACCATCACTATTGGATGACGACGATGTTGATGACGAAAAGAAACTTGAAGCACTTCCCTCTCTTTTTCTACGCAAATTGCTCGAGGTCAGTCGCAATTTGCCAACATCCCTTTGCAATGAGCGTCCCTTTATGTTGATATTTTGAGCATCGGAACTGTCCATGTTTGAATCATCTTTGTCTGAATCGGAACGCTGTACCATTTCTTCTTGATCGCTAAGATCCCTCTCCGACTTATCTGGAATGGGACTAGGATGTTTTGGTACACGTCGAAATGATGGCAATTTTGGCATTGCTGCTCGTATGCCGATACTGGTAAATGATTGGAAATCTGACATCTCTCTTTGCGGATTTATCAAATGGTTAATGTCGGGAGGCTTCTCTTGGCTTGTATTTTTATCTAATGAGTTGTTACTCACTGTAGCCGAATCGACAACTGACAATAAGGGTTTTAAACGTGATTTCGCCGTTTGTTCGTCCCACCAAACCTCAAAATTTTTAAAAGCCGTCATTTCAATCATGCGCTTATTAACATCACGTTTGAGAATTTGTTTCAGCTCCTCAACTATAAAGTTCATAACCTTTTTCACATTTTGTCTCATTTCGTCATTTTGATCTGTGGGCGTATGCTGGTAGCCATATGCCTGCACATACGGATCTAAATTGAATCCATCAGTAGAAACCACTCCAGGTAGATATGAAGATTGCATATATGCAGGATTCGAAAAATATTTCCCAGTAAATTCGGAATTCGCGCCCATGGCAGACGGGTAGTGCCCATAGCTATAGGCTGAATGATGATAATAATAATTGCTTTGTTGAGAAACATGCGGATCCATGTATGCAGAAAACATAATTTTCGTTGCTTGGCTTGAGACTTTTGTCGTTTCTTCATGTGAGGATAAACTGGACAAAGACATGTTGTCATCATTGTTGTCAATTGATTCACGCTTTTCAAGAGGTTGCTTAACCGTTTCCTTTTTAATTAAAATGTCGTCGTCACTTGATATATCACTGGCGTCGTGCTGCTGCAAGGCTACAACATTTTTCTCTGTTGTTTTTTTGTTGTGGGAACTATTCGAATCACAATGGAGCTCAACCGTGTCATTGTTTCCGTCGCCCTTTGCCTTATCTGTTTCAGAATCACTACTATCCATTTGCAGAAATGGTGGGGCGTTTCCAAACGTCTTCCCTTTGAATATCAAAGCAATCCGTGTGTCTAAATCAACATTCTCTGTGCTAACTTCCGATTCGGCAACTGTCTCAAGATTATTCGATTTATTTGACTTTGATCGCTTCGGCGATAGTGGCTTTATGCTAGCAAGCAAATCAGCTGCAGGCGAATTCTCATTTGGATAAGAATTCAATGGCGGAGGTTGTGGGTCGTCCCAAATTTCTTCTTCTTCCATTGGTGGAGGTGGTGGCGGAGCAGGCTGTGAATCTGGTTGTGGTGCCGCCGGCCATCTCCTATAGGAGCTAGACCATGAATGAATACTTTCGCCCATAGTGTAGCCATAATGACTATATCCATAATTATCAGACGGTATTAAATTAGAGACGGGAATGCCAGAATAATATTGCTGGTTTTTAAACGCTGACGAGGCCCCATTTTCATCTTTGGGACATTCATTACTCGAATACCGTTTATCATGTTTCGCACTAATTCGATCATTGCGATCACTTTCAATAGATCGATCCCGATCCCGATCTCGTTCTCGGTAATCCCGTTCTTTAGATGAACTAATGCGACAATCTCTTCTCTCCCTTACCCGATCCCGAGAATGATCTCTTGATCTATTGCGCTCTCCATATTTATCTCGTCCTTTTGCACGCGAATAGTCGTATGACCTTATGTCTCGGTCTCGGTCTCGTTCTCGATCTCGGTCTCTGTCTCGTGCATTATATAACCGATCCCTGCTTGATTCCGGACTCTTTTCTCGTGATCCTCGAGAATAATAATGACGACTATGACGTGAGCTGGTATATTTATTACGTGTTCCACGTTCTCGGTCATAACCTCGCTCTACGGAGTGTCGTACACGATCTTTAATAAATCGATCTCGATCTCGCTCCCGGTCTCTGTGACGATCACCATCTTGTTCTCCAAACACTGTGCCCTTATGAAACGAATTATGACTACTACTTGATGCCACATTTAGGTCGTCCTTTTCAGAGCAATCATTAAAATGTTCCTTTGCCGCAATTAGAGTAGTCGAATGTTGTATGGTGCCAATAACAGGTCTTGGTACAGAGGGATTCGTTAGGTTGTCTATTGTTTTTTTCAAAACGGCACCAAAAGGATCACAGAATACGTTTAAAATCTGTTGAATACAAAAATTATTATATGGTTTAGTTTAAAGGCTTTAAGGATTCAAATTAGCTCACAATGGCAAATATTTTCAAACCACGCTACGAGCGATACTAACGAGTAGAGCTATCTTGTTTTGTTTATTTTGTATACAAAAATGTACGGACTTAAAAAACTTAAGCTACATACATACATACACCAAACTTACCTTTCCCATTACCGATTTCTGGTTATACTTCTCAATAAACTGGCGTGCTCCTCTAGTGCTCTCAAACACGATACGTGCAATTCCCAGATGCTTGTTTGTCGTTGGGTGATGATATATGTTTATCTCATCAGTGGGCCCGCATTTATCCAAAAGGCTAGAAAGAAATTGCCGGTCGATGTTGTCGTTAAGATTGACTACCGTTACTTCTATAGCCGGTGGCTGGCCAACGTAATCAGAATCGATGACAAACCTGTGCTCAAAGCAAAAGTATACATTATTTAGAATTCATTAAAATAATATCACTATTGAAATTGCGTCTTACCGTGGAATAACCAGCATTAACGGTTCAACAGGTTTGGCTCGAATTCGAATGAGTGGATTTCGTGGGTCGCGAGGTGTAACTGTGGGGTAAGTGGAGTCGCCAGGTACAACTCCGTCATATCGATAGAGCTTGGTGCCACATTTTAATAGCTGCGGATCCGCTAACAATTTAAAATTTCTATGCATCCTCGTTTGACTTGACAACGAATTGAAGGCACCGCCATCACGATAGCCCTGCATCGTAGAATGTGCCTGTTCCGCTGATGATTCTCCGCCATTAATTGAGTGGTAGTTGTTGCTTGTATCCATAGAAGAGCAATTGGCCACGTTTAAGAAATCTTAAATAAAAATAAGAAAGGGAGTTAGGACTGTGATGCATTTATTTTCACATATCAAACACAAAAATGAAATGGAAAATAGAATAAGAACTTTTGTTCTTACATTTATTGTATCTGATGACTACCGCTACGTCGGCGGGCCCACACTATCCGGGTGTGTACTAGCGGGGGAACAAAAATGTTGAAGGTATCTTTCCCTCGACGGGATGTGACTTTTCCAGTTTTTATGACGCTAAAGTCAATGCTATTAAGATAGCATTGCAGTTATGCCATTCGCGATGTACAAAATTTGCGATATATAACAACATATGAAGTATTAAAACACAGTCGAACAAAAAATACACAGAAAAAACGAGGCCTCGAAGGGATGTAAAATCAACGTTATCGATATCTGAAGACAACTATATCGATTATTCTACAATCAGTATTTTTTGGCGAATGAGTTTTTGCTTTTAAAAAAGGTTTGTTGTTTTCTTTTCACCATATATCTGGAATATTATTAGAAATTTAAAATTATACTTGGATCTATTTTAGATATACGACTCAACGCCGTTAGAAAAATATTAGTATAACATATGAACATATGAATATAATTTGACCGATCTGGCAGCACCACAAATAAAATATCCATATTGATTGCATCACAATTGATGCACAAAAGGTTTTAACTTGTTTCGGGCTGTATTAACATCTAATAAAACGTCAGTGTTTGTATAATTTCTGTTAATATTTCTAATCGACATGATTTTGCTTATGGCTTTCATATGTATTTCAAGGTTTAATACATGTGAAACAGTCAAATAAAATTTATTATCAGGTTTTTTTTTTTACCTACATACAATTATTTTATATTAATATTGAAAGATAATTAATATTATTATCCATAATTCTAATTATTAGAGTATTTACAGCATATAAAATGGCCTTTTGGAAATTTTTCGGACTTCCCGTGGTTAGGGCTGATGAGGAAGAAGAAGATCTGGTTGATCCCCAAACAACTCTTAGGGTAAGAACTTTGTTCGCCTTTCCGTAATGTGTTTCTATTGTATAATAAATATGTTTGTATTTTTTTTTTATTTAAAGGATAAGTGCCAGACTAAAGGAAATATTGAATCCTTGTACAACAAATATCAAGAATGCAACGACCGCGTTAATGGACGTTCGAAAACAACCGAGAACTGCATGGAGGAACTGTTCGACTATGTCGCTGAGTTGGATCACTGCGTAGCTCATAGCCTTTTTTCGAAGCTCAAGTAGTAGACAATATAATGTAAAAAAATATTTATTATTGTGCCGAACCCTTGAGTAAAACTATTGAAGTTTTTAAGTAATTGATTTAACGTTGTTTTTGCAGTTGGCATACAACTAAACCAACCATTTTCAGCTCATCAATTTTGTGGCTTGCTGAGGAAAATTTCCAAAATTGCAAAATAGATCAGATCGGACTTAACAAGAAAATCTTTCTGTTGATTATTGTACTTTACTCTCCCTGGTAATCGTGATAGTCAATTTCTTTTGTGCAGATGGTGTAAGCCACTAGCTGAGACCCACATCGCCTGTTTATTGCCGGAAAACCCTCTAAAATGTATTGAGCTGTATTATCGTTCTCAACGGGAAGTCTTTACGAAGCATTCTACAATTGTTCAATTTTGTAAATACTTCTGCAGTTTGCACTGTTCCTTCAAAATTATTAATATTTGAACAGGTTGTTATAAAAGGAATGAATATGATAATTAATAGGAAGAAAATATATGCAAATCATGTTTTATCAAGGTAAATTCATTATTATTAATCTATTCAAGGTAAGTTTACCATTATAATGCGTAAAATCGTTGGGAACCGCCGGTGGTGCGAAATTGCATTTGTCTTTAGAGTTTTATTATATGGTCCCGATCAACAATGAGATAAAAACTTCATTATATTTTTATTTTTTTAAAAAAACAACTAAACTAGATAGAAGAGTAAGAATGTAATGACAAATGCTTCTGCGGCCTTTGGAGATAAAAAGCATATGCGCAGAAATTCCCTTGGCCGACAGTGGCAAGACTGAGAGTTTTGAGAGTACATAAATGTTCCTTTTTTACTTTTTTGTTGCTTTTATTTACATATGCTTACAAATTTGCGCTATAAAATGTTCAATTCGTTATATACTGATAATTCAAACAAATGTTATTACACAAAATCAAAATGTATTTTAAATTGTTTTCGAATATACATAGTATTGTTTTCCAATATATAAGTAAATATAAATATGCATATAATGGCAATATGGGTTTTAGAGTCCGGTATTGTTAGTTATTCCCAAATCTGAAAAACAAATTAGTTTTAAGATAAAAAACAGTTGTATATTAAATATGGAATTAAGATATATGTAAGTATGTAAGGCTTATTCTCATATATATTATTATACATATTTGGCAACACGATTAAACATTTATTAATGTCAAGTTGTTTAACGTGAGCACCTACCGTAAACGCTTAATCTCATATGATTTGATAAAATTTATGTACCTGCTAAATACTTCCACATCATAATTCCAAAAACAAGCGTTTCAAAGTTAATCGTTTCAGCTTCCTCCTTGAAGAACATCAAAGCATACGTTGCAAACTCTTACAGGCTTATTTATACCGAATTTAAGAATGGGTACATCGTTATTGGAACACTTTGAGCACAGAACTCGCCCACAATGTCGACTGAAATGAAACAAATATATATATTTAAAAAACTGAACATTTCAAAGGAACGATGAGTGGCATTATTTATAAATAAGAAACTGTTAAAGGGAAAGTTAAGAATAAATGTTGATGTAAGTGTGAAAGTAATATAAACAGTGCTGAACTACCAGACTTATGGTAGCATTAAATTCGATAAAAAAAAAGTGATTTTGAAAAACGTTATAAAGTCTCGGTCTTAAATATATGTAACAAAGGTTTGATGAAGAGATCGAAAAGTAAAACTAAGATTTATAAAAAAAAATAAGTTCTAACTGATTGACAGACACTAAATAACAAGGAGTTGAAATATGGGTCAGGATGTCAGAGCAAACGTCAGTGGAAAGCGTAGAGGCTACCACCAGTCGAGACGGTGGCTACAAATCGTCACTGCGTATCGTCAACGGTAATGCCGGAGCCCTTCATAGCAGCGCCTTGGATGAAGAGAATGGATGGGATTAGAGGCAATATGATCCCAAAAAGGCAGTGGTTTGATAATGCGGCGAAAGGCGAATTGACCTGATTTAAAAATGAACGGCCTTCCAAGTATTGATCCCGGTAATGTAGAAGAAGATGGTAACGAATAACTGGAGTATACCCTGGGGAAATACGCTCAATAAACAACAAGGGATGGATTAAGTAACAACTCCAAAAGTGCTTTGGCCTGGCTTTCGGGAGAACATTCTTAGCTTTCAGGACTATAGCACATCGGTATGTCTTTACTAAGCGGAGCAAGCCATACTATCGGATGCTTTAAGGGTGTCATCCTTGGTTGATATTGAATGAACATCATAGAGACAGGACAGCAACAATAAAATCATATAAGTAATAAAAATTCCGCGATTTATGAGAGTCATCAGCTTTAAAATCGTGAAAACATTTAGGTTTTATCGATTTATCATTGCCAAGTTCAATAGCATTCATACTGAGCATTCCGTGTTCCGATTCTTAACAAAAATATAGATAATATCGGTGCCGGTTTCAAATTTTGTTGTGCATTCAATTCGGAAAATTTCGGTTAACGACTTTATTTCGATTCCGATCCGATTTGATTTCTGAATTAATTATTTTCTAAATAAAACATATTTAGCATTTTCCTTACCAGTGGTGCCTCCTTATAGTAAGAGAAAACTTTAAGCCACACTCTTGGCACAATTCTGATTCCGCCCACGGCGACTCTTGTGGTAATTGGTCCAATAGTTTGCTAAGCAATTGATCTGTAGCAAGTTTGTAATTGAAAATACTAATGCCTTCACGGTTTTGAGCACCAAGACAAGCACCGACTTTTACGAGCACCTTGCAAAGTGGAGCCTGACCTCGCATGTATGAAAGTAGCAATGGTGTGTTTCCGTCCATGTCTGGCACATTAATTGGATACTTTGGCATACACTCAAGGAATAGCTCGCAAATGGCTGCTCCCGAGTTGTCTTCCCCAACCCTACATAACTCATGCAACGGATTTCGACCTTTGCCATTGGTCGCCTCAGCGTTTACCCGCGATTCGGTTAGTAGCTCTCGAACAATCGCAAGCTGGCCACTGTGCACTGCAAGATGTAACGCATTGTTTCCATCAGCATCAGCTGCGTCATAATCTGCATTATTTTGGATCAATGCTGAAACTGCCGAAAGATTTCCACGTTCAATTGCTATATGCAGTGGCATTTTTTGGACAGAGTCTCGTTCGTTGACCCGGGCGCCTGCTAAAATTAAATTTCGTATGATCATTTCATTTTTCGATGCGGCTGCCAGGTGGAGTGAAGTCGATTGATATGCGTCGTGTACCCGGGAGTTAACATCAACATGTATAGCCAATAAAAACAGAACACTTTCCAGGTCGTCTTTTAGGATGGCCACATGAAGAAAGTTACGACCACGCTGATCCATTATCTCAGCGGCATTTGGAAGTCTTTCGAGTATGCGCTGTGCGGCTTTGTGATTGCGTATGGCCAAAGCAGTGGCAAAGGGTGTAAGGCCTGATTTGTCCCGCAACTTTAGGTCTATGCCAGGATGGCAAAGTAGAATGTTAATTATATCTTCATGTTGGTTCTCAATAGCGATATGTGCTGCTGTTTTGTTATCAGCATCTACAGCGTTTACATTGGCACCATGATCAATAAGTGCTTGAACAACCTTTGTTAGATTCCATTGGCAACAGAGATGTAGGGGCGACGCTTTGTCACGTGCTTCTTCTCCACCGGATCCTTTCGGGCCGGGTTGACGCGGTGAGTCTAAATCGCATTGGTTTCGAACAAGAAACATTGCTATGAACTCATTGTTTTCATCAATTGCACGGTGCAACAACGTTTGTTGGCAGCCATCAGGCCCATCGCTCCAGCAATCTGTGTCAACCCCATGACGTACAAGAATCTGCGCCACATCCTCAAATCCCAATTCCAGGGCTGTCCATAATGGCGGATCTGTGGTATTATCCAAGGTACTCAGATCCACTCCCTTTATGCATAAGGCATCTACGACTTTTGGTAAATGATTGCTTATAGCCAGTTGCAATGCAGACTTTTGATCACCTATAAATTAAATAAAATATGCATTAAAAGTATTTGCTTGAAATTTATCTATATATCAAAACATGGACATGGCATGATAGCTAAAAAACGCATGCCTCGAAAAATGTATGTCCAAACCCAGCCGATTGGATAGGGTCTTTGAATATATATATATATATTTTACCTGTTAATGCGTTGATTTCAGCACCTTGGTCCAATAAAAACACTGATTTTTCGCTGTCCCCGCTTGTGATTGATTGATGAAGCAATGTCAAGTTCTGACTATTTCTCGCGTTAACATCTGCACCACCGGCAATTAGTATTGGAGCCAATTCAATTCGATCCAAGGCTAAGCAAAGACTGAGTGGCGAGTCTCCATTTATGTCCTTGCAGTTGAAATCTATCTTGTCGGAGTCATCTTTGCAAAAATTAGCAAAGGTTTCAATAATTTCTCGGGCATTTACCTCGACTGCTATATGCAGTGGAGATTTCATATTGGCTGCATTCGTCTGTATATTAGGCGAAGCCCCTGTGTTAAGCAGTTTAGCCACAAGTTTTGGCATATTCTGTTGGACAGCAATGTGAACGGCGGACATTCCACAGTTATTTAGATGATTAAGGTTAGCAAAATCAGACAAAAATATTGCAGCATTTTCGAAATCTCGTCCGTCTAGGATGAGTACTTGCAATAGGCTGTTCTTTGTCTCTGATTTTAAGGGATTTGGATTTGCTCCCATCTTAAGAAGCCTTTCGGCAAGATTGAAGCTTTCCTTATTAAATGCGGTTAAACTCAATTCAAGAGGACACTTTTCGTCATTGGTGCGCAAATTAATGTCAATATCAGGCACATCGAGCAATAGATTCACCATAACTATGTTATGAAATGTAATCGCAATATGGAGCGCCGTCTGACCGTGCAAGTTTTTTATATTTACGTTTGGCTTGCAATCTATAATTTGTTTTCCAATATCAGTCATTTGAGTAAAATCATTGGAGTTATCCTGGGTCTCCCCATAGTTACATACGATATGCAGTGCAGTATCGGATGATGGCCTTGAATAATCAAGCAGTTATTAATTTCACATTATTCAGTGGCAGAATTAGTTTAAGTACCTGGACAAAAGATCAACAAGGCACTTCTGGCTTAAGAGGAAATTTGCAGCAAAATGATCAGCTCTCCTTACAGCATCTATAAGAAGTGTCGATCCCTGGACAAAAATGTTTGTTGAAGAAGTATTATATCCAGCTTAATTACAGTACTTACCTTGGCGTCGTAGGCATTAACGTCAGCAGATCCATTATTTACAAGAGTTTTGGCAATCTGAACGTTTTTAGCTGACAAGGCCATTTGTAGTGGGAGCTGTCCATGCTCGGACAAACTATTCACCAATTCTGGTAACTGGAAATTTTAATATATACCAGTGATATTTATTAACATATATGAAATAATTATAATTTATAATGTTACATAAAATTGCTATAAATAAATGCAAAATCTTAGTTAAGAATTACTGAAATTTAAATTTGTTCTATTACGGAGGACGATTTTGAATTTTTACTGCCTGCACATTGTGTTTATTAGTAATATTTTATTATACCACTAACATCTGCTGTTCTATCAATTTGGACTATGCTTGATAGAAATTTTTTGATTGTACAAAAATATTTGTATGGTCTTAAATCCAAATATATTGGTGCCGTCAAGATCAAATGCCGTCCAAACTTTCCTAAGTCAAATCTTCGCGAAACTGTAAAGACCGTTTCAATAATTTGGTATTCCCATCAGATCTGTATTTCATTGAAAACAAATATTATATCAATTCTGTTTACTATATTGCACGTTTTGTTGAAAACTAAAATGGACATTTTTTAATGGAAGCAAATTATTTTAATTGTGTGTGCAATTTTCTCCATGCTGCTTGAGCGCAAGTTTACTAAAGACATTGAAGTTGAAACATATACTTTTCTGTGTCCGCGTCACACAAATAGTTAAAATGTTTGTGCTACGTTCATTGGAAGGCTAGAAAATCGATATATCGATAATTGCAAATGAATAAGAACCACATGACTGAACATTTAAACTAGAGTCTAGAGATCGTAAAATCTTGCAGACGACCTTCAAAGATAGGCACTAGTCACGCCCATCCAATCCGTATCTTAAATCGATAATGTCTCTATCCTCTAGAGTTTTTGAGCTAGTCACTAAATTTTGAAGATAAATTAACTGCTCTGTTATATCGATAAAAAAAAATGTAAGGACAAATAACACAATAAAGACACCATAGTCACCAAATTTGGAAAGCATTTTGCTGGTGTATCCTTTCAAAGATCGACATATAATAAATAAAATAAAAAATCTAGTCCAGTTTTTAAACTAGAGTGACCAAATTACCGGTAACTCAAGATCGACAGACAAATTTAATTTTTGTTTTTTTATTTATAATTTCGATTATTAAAGACCTTTCTAATTTAAAATCTTTAAGAGATTATTTGTAGTGGTGCAGTAACCGAGGCTTTGCGAGGGCATTATTAGTAATATAGCTTTTATATATAATAAAGTTTGTAAGTCCTTATCAACGTTTTTTACATTTCTATTGCGATGATTTTTCGAATATCGTAGAGAACATCTCTGAGATAAAAAAATATTTTAGTTAATTGATTTATTATTTGTTTGGCAAAGACATGTAAAAATATATCGATCTGCTAATTTAAATCAAGCGCTAATTTTGCCACTCGCACAATAAAGGCAATGGAGACTTAAAATGGAAGTGTAAACAATGAATGAATAAGTGAAAGGTAGCACAAAATTTACGTATCTAAGGAATCATTAATCGGTGTATAACTTAAATATATACTATTTGCAAAACCGCAAAATCTTTCCGTCAGATTTTCTGGGGAGTCTTCAAGCTACAATTTGCGAAAGCCCAAAAGTATATAGCAATTTCCTTATAAAAAATTAGCACATATGCATTTTCAATTATTTTTAATCTGTTCTGAAAACAAGCTTGTAAATATATTTTAAATAAACATTTAATGAGCAAACTTCAAATTATGCTTGTGTAAAATCTGTCAGAGAAACAGCAATTTCAGATTTTGTTCGTGCAATACATCGTTTAGCTCGGTGCGATAACCAGGGCTGCCTGCGTACCCGGAAGAAGGATAATAATATAATGAACGATAATTACAATGTTTTGGACGTTTGTGCTATTTAATAATTAAATTCCAGACGAAAAATATATGTCAGTTTATTTTAATGCATTTAATAAATAAATAATACCGTTTTTTTAAGATGTGCAGCTCGCTTAAAAAAAACGATTAAATCTCACAATGCTAACAAAATTTTGCGCTTCTTTGAGCACCCAAAAATGAAAACTGAACCTTTTTTACCAGATACAAATAAATTAATAAATAAATAATTTACATTTTAAATATTTTGTTGTAGTTGAAAATAAATGGACAATATTTTTGTTGTGCAAATTACAGAAAAAAAGTATTGCTAATTTGGAGTGAATACAAATCTTTTGATGTCTCTAAATAATATTGTTAAATCTATTACAAGTTTTTTTTTTCTTTTACATTAGATCAATAACTATAAAGTTCTGACTCTGTGGCTATCAAGGATGTTTTGAATACGCACTTGGTCATTTGTGTAGTGGAACGTAAATGAGCAACACTGTTGACTCACGGCCTGGGCAATCTTATTTCTCCCATTTGCAATGCTGCCCAATAAATGTGAAACTGTGACGTCAATGCAGATATCAGCCTTTCTTTAGACGTAAAGCAACAACCTTCATTGTTTTTTTTATTTCATTGTTGCTGTGTGCGAACATTTATGTTATTGATAATTGTGCGTGGTAGTTGTATACTTAATGCTGTTCTAAAGAAATTATTTATAATAGTACATACATTTGTATATTATGTATCTACTCCATTTGCAATTATGAAAAACGGAAAATAAATAATAATAGCAGTGAACAAAAAAAAAGTTAAATTCTCCTTTCAAATGCACATATATGTACAAAATATGTATATACATATGCCATATATATATACATATATATACATACATATATATATATATATATATATATATATATGGCAAAAATCATTATCATTTGTACATTTGAATGGAATTCGGCAGCACTTTCTCCATTGCCGGTGACTTGTTTTTTGAATGGACACTCATACTTATGTGATAGAGTTTCTACATACATACACAAAATTGTGCCATATTTTATACACACATACATAAATAACAGCCATATGCATGTCTTTATCGCACGACAGAAGAATAATCAACAAATGTGTTACATATATATGTATGTAAGATGCACACATGTATTACTGTTTGAACGAAAGAAGGCATATGCATATGTACATCCATACATGCATAAACATATTGTTATTTTTATATACAGATAGCATAATTACACGCACATGCATATGTGAGAATATACCAAATGATTAAAAGTATGAGTTGGACTGCACACTGCAATAGTTTTGGTTACTTGTGCCAAACCGTTATTGTGTTCGCTGTTACTATTGGTTTAGGTTGGTATTTTAATATTATATCGTAATATATTAATAGACGTTTGCATTTTAAATGTACATACCCCTATTTATGTGCATATATACACTTTATATACATCTTTACATATAGTTCTAAAACGAACTTCGAAGAAATCAAATAAAAAAAAAAATAATTATAATGATGTAAGTTAGTCGATTCTGATTCCGTCCGTCTAGAAAATCCAGACCAATTTATAATCTCTTATTATTTATAATCACATTCTAAATTCAGATTGAATACATCTATAATTAGATCTAAGAAGCCATAACAGCCACAAAAAACAATAAAACCATTTAAACACTTTTTAACCATTTTTAATGGGTTCAGAGTATAATTAGTAATTGGAATTGCAATTTTTTTTTAAATTGCGTCGGGCGTAGCCGGTTGCGAAATATTCTGATACCAATGTAATAACAGCTGATAACAGGTGGCAAATGGCAGATGGCAGATGGGGGCGAAATTGGTCGTGGTTCAACCTTCGAAGGGTTGCTACTAGCAATATCCGTGTTAAATTTGGTGACTAGCTTTCAAATTGTGTAACATACTTTCACTGACCGAATTGTGGGAGATATGTGGCTCAGAGGCTGAAGAATTATTACAAATTATATCGAAATTTGTATATAAAAAGTGGTGACCTGCATATTAGGGAGACACCGATTTAAGAGAATATAACTAAATACACTAAAGACTCCAAAATGTATAAATATTATGCCTTTTCCAAATTATTATTTAATTTTCACCATTGAAATATATAATATATATATATATATATATATATATATTCATTGTAAACTGTGTGGAAATTAAATTTTGTGTGCTTAGCTTTAAGCTAATGTCAAAGCTCCGTTTAATAATGAATTACATTGAATTACACTTTCTGAAAAGTTGGCGGAAGGTATTTGTTTTTTATTAAATTGATTTCAAAATCGATTTGAAAATTCACTGACTGAATGCATTCACATTTTCTGTAAAAATTAAATACTTGTGAGTTTTGAGTAAGTCAATAACAATGATATACAAATATATATTTCAAGATACATGACGGACATTGCACAAAACCAATTAACTCTTCTACTTGTGTTATTAGAGTAAAATATGTAAAAATAATGCTTATAAATCTACTATATAAAATACAGCTGGATGTAAAATAGGCTTGATAAAAATGACAAATGAGAATGTGGTCAATATTAATACATCAACTCTACTTTCAGGCAAGTGCACAGCAAAAGATATATTACAATGTTACAAATGTTCTGTAACTGTGGAAAAATATTTTGTTGACAATGCAACTATTATTACACCACTGTGTTCAAAATTTGAAGAGTCGTCTCCTTACATGGTTCAGTGCCCATATTCTACGATGTGTTTAAAAACTATTTCCATTTTACACATTCAAAATGGACAGCGGCAGGAAACCATCACGAGGGGCTGTGCACAGCAAAAGAACACTACTCAGGTTCGCAATTTGTTTGCCAGTGAAAAAAAAAACTAAATAGTATGCCCATTTATATTCAAATGCTTTTAACTCTGATTTTTTGCAGATATTTCGCAATAGGCAATGGGAGCAAGAGCACTTAGTGGAGGAGGTATACGCGGAAGGATGCAAAGAAATTCAGGGTAACAATTTGGCCGGGTCAAAAAACGTGCATTGTTATTGCCGCGGAAAATTGTGCAACTCTTCAAATTCGTTCATTCATAATAGAAAATTTTTAAATGTGTTTATATTGTTGAACGTCATTTCGATATTTGGTGCCACATTTTTCTAATTGAATGTTTCATTTTAAAATATAAACGTATGCAATTTATAATAATGAATTATGTGCTGTTGTGATAATCTAATCTCTGTTATTAACAAAATATCTTGTATGCCGTTTTGTGATAATAGCAATCCAATTTTTTTACGCATACTTTAAAAGAATCCTGAAGATAAATAAAAATGATGTGTGGCTGAATTTGTTGTATATTGTTTCGTTTTTGTTGTTGTTGTTTTTGCTACGTTTGTCTCGTTTATTAAATAGATAAATAACTACTTATTATATAAATAAAAAAAAAGTGTGTTCGATTTGCTCATTTTTTCTTCTAAGAATCTGCCAACAGTAAGCATATTTAAGATGCTTAGACTATAATTATTAGATTCTAATTTCCTCCTCGTTCTGACATCAATTTTACATTTACAGAAATTACCAAATGACCGCTAAAACATATTTAATAGATCTTCATTCGTTTTGTTGAGGTTAGCCACAACAGTTTAAAAATTAAAAATTAGAATATAAATTTTGATTTAAATGTAAACAATAAACCATTCAGTGACTATATATCAATAACAATTAATTTAATGACTGGATCCACTTTAAGCACTTTTAGCACCAACATTCGAAATCCAAATTAAAATATTATGCCTTGTAAACAAGAAACACAAAGAAATAACAACAATAAACTATGCTCAGGCAGCATAGTTGGACGAATTGTGTTGCGCACGTTCAATACGCCTCTGCTTCTTGCGTCAGCAGTGGTCAGGTAGATTTTAAATAATTGGAAGATGAATGCCGACTAAACAAAACTAGCAAAGGTTTACTACAATATAATAATCAATGTGAAAATGAGTAAACAACTTCATAAAACTTTCAAAGAACATAATAGAAAAAGGGAAGGCATGCTGAAGATTACATGCCCTTTATGAGTAAGTCAAACTGTCGACATCTAAATTTTGACTTCGACTACTGCCGAAGTTACCGTCAATTCATCGATTCTGTCACTGCCTGGCGTTCAGCAGGAGAAAGTTAAGATATTTGGGGATTTTTAAACTGATATTTAAACTTTTTAAACTGATATTTAAAAAGCCACGGACTAAAATGCTGTGCCACATGTAAGGCAAATGAGTATGTCGGCCGAACGATATTATAGAGTGTCAAGCGCTTCAGACCGGGTGTCATGCCCCATAACATTACCAAATCTACGTTTAAGATTAAATATGATTTATTTAATTTCTGTTCCATGATTGGCTGCGAACTTCATATTTTGAACTTGTGAAATTTTATATAAAAAAAGGGTGTTATGTATAATAATAAATACCCATTTTCAGAGAGCTTCAAAACTCAGGGAGCTCAATATAAAAACAATGACAAAAAGGACAAGACTGTTTCGATTACGCTAGTGATGCTCGTCAAGAATGTATATACCTTAAAGGGCCAGAGATGTCTCCTTCAATATTACCATCGAAGGGGTAAACAAACAGTACACAGTTGGGAAAAAAGAGTATCACTACGTCGATTTGGATTCTAATATATTGTTTATTAAACGATCCAACTGCTTCGAATTCGTTTTTATGTACTTATTTTTTAATTTAAAAAGAAAAAGTGCCAAAAACTGGCAAAAAAAAAAACAATGGCACTCCTTACTCACTCTTTAAAGAAATCGCTGTTTCGCAGACTTGCGTATACAAAAAACATATTTATAATAGATTTGACTTTCACTAACTTATTATTTAAAACAAAACCAAAATTATTAAATCAATGCAAAATCATAAAATAAAATTATATTGTATGGATAATTCCTTAGAGGAGTTGATTTGTTGGGTGTTTGAATAAAAACTGCTCTAACTCTGAAAAAGGCTGAAAAAGCTGGACGAAACGAGCCTTGGATACAGATATATGTGGAAATGGCAACCAATTTCAAGACTGCAACAGAGATAGATAAATAACTCCAATATAACTGTGCAATCAGTTCGCATATGTCTCGGGAAACTTCATCTAAAAGCCCAATAAAGTTTCCATTTCAATAATTTATGAATATTTTATGGACAAATAGGAGTAAAGTTATGTTTGGTAGAAATGGCTCTCGTTCGTACATCAGGTGCTCTTAAAACTAGCAATACTGTATTTTGGATTAAAATCCACAAGAAAAGTTATTAAACATGGACGGTGAAGCATAATGGTATTGGCTTGTATGGACTATTTATTTATTGTCAACTAAAATCAGTCGACACCAAAAATTCAAAAAGTAAGAAATTTAATTTAATTTAAAATAAAATTAAAATTATAAATAAATTTCAAATAAGGAATATTTATAAGATTTCGGGGGGTATTTAAATGCAAAATGGTCCAACATTTGTTGCATGAATTGGGGAAAACCCAGAAAAAACAGACCAAAGATAATTCGTAAGAATTAGGTAACCACCACCTGTGCATGCGAACAAGTTATTCCTGAGATAGGACATTTACAATTGAGTTTTTAATTATAGAAATGGAGGACTCTGCCATAAGAAAGAAGCCTACACATTCACGTTAAAATGTTGGATCCTTTAATGCTATCCTAAACAGAATATGAGAAGCCACTAATATGGGTCTTCCAACAAGACAATAACCCCAAGCACACCTGCAAGAAAGCAATAGAATAGCCTGCCCAGACACCTGACCTCAATCCCTTTGAAAATCTATGGGCTGATGTCAAAGACTCATTTTCAGCGGATCACTTTGGAGTGTAATTCGGACAACTATGAAAGATCTTGGTTGATTCAATGAGAAGACGTTGCGAAGAAATTAATGACAGTATACGGAACGCAACTAAAGAATACATGTATCAAATAATGTTAGCTGTAATAAATAATTAACTGTAAGTAATAAAGTAGTTGTTATTTTTTTCGTTAATTTTCTTAATTATTCACAAAAATTTTTAAACACGCTGAAGACGGTGATTAAAATACGGTTTTCTTTTTTCCGTTTTGTTTTTTAAAGAATCTTCCACTTTAAAAACGTTTTTTGTGAGGGTGGTGTGTGCTTGGTCGTCGCCCAGCAATTATCCCTCGAAATTTGGTTAACAGCTTTTAAAGTTTGAGTATAAATGGTATTGATTTCCCAGCCTATGCTTAAAGTTATAAGTTGGAAAAAACTTGCGTACATACATACGGAAGGATAGACGGTTATTGCACTAAGCTAAAATACACATATACCTTCCGAATCAGAGTAAACAAATAATTAAAAAGCCCACAAATGGTTTATACACACTTTTTACTTGCAGCCGCGCAGATCACAGAGCTGGAGATGTATTTTGTTTTATAAACAGCTACCTCATGATCAAAATAAAATACTTCATGTTTAAGATTTTCGACGTTCCTGATAAAGTAAAATTAATAGATTTACTTATAAACAAGGAAAATATAATTACCAATTTAGAAAATATATTTGCTTATTCGTCCACGTATTGTGCCAAAAAAAAGAAGTCTTTTCGGCGTCTCAAGCAAAGTCTTATATCGAGATGAGAGAATAGTTATCGAAATGGGCTTTTCAATTTACTTACCACAGCAGCATTTTCAGCAAGACACAAGCAAACAACATCTTCGCGCAAGAGTCTGACTGCCGCATGGAGGGGATATTTGGTTTTGCTTTTGAGCATTTTAAACAGTAGTGGTCCAGACATGTGCTCAAAGTCCTGTGGGGTTAAATCATCCCAGTGCGTAGATATAATTCCCGAACAGTAATCAAGGAGCATAGCAGCACCCGATTCTTCAGCAACGCAATAGAACCGCACACAAGATCGTACACCCACTGAGGCCACCAAAGCTCTCTCACAGAGCCCTAAAAGAGCGGGCAAAGAAAAGCGATGGGCAACTCGCAAAAGTCCCAATGTCAATCGATCGTGTTGTAAATCAACAACATCAGTATAAATCCAGCGCAATAGCGCTGTGGCTATATCCTCCTCCAAATCGCTCCAATCTAACTCTTTTGCGTTGGCCAATGCCTCATTTCTCCATTTCTCCGAGCGTGCATGAAGGACAAATTTATGTGCCGGCATAATTGTACCGTTGCTGTTGGTTTTAATTTGTATGTCGGAATATATGGAGCGTCCATATAGCGAAGAGGCCGTTAGTGCGAGTCGTGACACAAAGCTGCTGAATTCACCACTGCTCTCCGCATCGGCTGTTGAGGCAACAACTTCGTTGTATTTGCGTTCTAATTCTACATAACTGAGTTGTAGTTTTGTGTATTCATCTTTTAACAAGGACAGGTGCTTTTGCAGTTTGGTTATTGAGACAACGTCGTTACAACCTAAGACAACAAGTTTCAAGCTACTTAATATTCGTTATTGTATAAATACATTTGTACGAAACACTTATTCATACGCTAGTGCATTGCATGTTTATGCTTGTAGTTATTGGTTCAATAACAATTATTACATGTATTCTCTTTTTGGATGAAATGCAACAGCGCATAAAGTTAAATACATACCCATTCTAATTGTTTAGAATACTAAGCAAACAGCAAAATCAAAATATATGCTTATGAACATTTGCCTCTTGATAAATAAATCGGTATTAATCCTCTTCTAATGTTGCACAGCTGTATCAAAATACTAACAAAAACATCGAAGCAGCGATGTATCGATTTTTGCAATCCAATTTTAAATCGATAAATTTTCTTTCACATTTTCACAAAGGAGAACCCTTATAATATAACTAGAAATATTAAACAGAGTATCAATTATATTGTCCATCAATTCAACCTCTTTTACATTATAATACTTAATTTTATTTCCAAAAATCTAATTTATTGAGCCAACTTTTGTATTATGAATTAAACTTTATAATAATATTGAATAAAACATTTAATTATTTTGGAATAAAATATAAATAAAAGTAGGCTTATATACGTTCACAAAATAGAAAGAACTACGTGCCGGTAACCATATCACTTAGCATCATTCAGTGTTTATAGCGCATTAGATTTTTAATAAAGCAGACACCCAAGATGGTCTCAGGGCGACTCTGCTTATCGTTTTCATGGTACAACTTGTTAAACAGCTGCTGTGGAGGACGGTCGATAAGTTTTTATCTTTGCACAGTGCATATTAGCGCTCACTGCGTTTTTCGCTCTGGTTTTGTTTTTCAGCGTCTGAGAGTTGGTCGTATCTGAGTACCTGTTTGATGGCCTTGAAGCATTGGCGCCTGTTTGGTTAATAGTACTTCATAACAATTTAAGCTTTTGAATTTTACGAAATCGTCTTTCCAAGGATGTCGATCGACATTAAAAGGGGTTAATGGTATTTGGTATATACCGTTAAAATTTGATGATACTCAGTCGTGCTGTTTAAGTTGTTGGAATGCCTGACTTATTAAAAATCCTCACTTACGAGGAAGTCAACCACTTTTAATGCCTAAGCATCACACATCTCTATTAAAAACGTGATCTTTGAATCAAAAGCTTACATGTAGTTTTTAAAAGTACCGATCGGCTACTACCACTTTCAGTGCCTTGTGTTACTGATATGTTACACACTGTCTCACTCAGTAATTTACTTGGCTTTTTTTTAGAAACTATCATGCTTATCCGTCTCATCTACATCAGCATCTTATATAAAATATAATATGTGTTGGATAATAGGGTACTCATTCTTAATATTTGGAAATTTGTCTTGTTGTCGTACTTGATTGACCAATTAGTAAAATCCAACAATCGCTCTAAATCAACATTGAGCGATAAAATATCGCCATGTTTTCGCTGCCCTTTCAATATTCTATGTTGCCTTGTAGCTGCAATGACCAGCGTAATAGCGTCCCGATCAGGATTTTCAGTGATGCCTGGACAGCTCCAAAGCGATTCCACGATGGAATAGCTCTGTAGAAGGAAAATAATGGACAAGTACGCAAGCACAAGTACAGGGGCAGTGATTGTCGCGGTCTTCTTCATTGCTTGTATGGCTTCCTCACTCAGAAAAATCTTACCATTCCCATTCTTTAGAGATACTTTTCCAAACGGTCTTAGACTGATCAGTAGCATCCAATAAAGCCATTGATTGGTTAAATGACCATTTGATTATGCTGATACCTTAGCATTAGAATGTTCATTTGCGTCAACAGTGCTAACAATCCCAGAATCAGGAAACTGGGAGCGGATGTTGTGGATGTAATTGCAGACCTCAGGGTTCGCTTGATCCAATAGACAGTCTAAAATTGGCCTCTTAACGCTCTCGAAATACATTCAAAAGTTTCTTTCTTTTGAAATCGTTCGCAATGGCCGAGTAACTATTGAAACAGTTTTTTGCGAAGCCCTTCTTGATCTGGTTCAGTCTATTCTACTACGACTATAGTAGTATGTATGTATGTCTGACTCTCAATCTCACGGTCCTCACAACTGGGCCCAGTTAACTCCCAGAGATACCATCACAATCGGAAACTGAAGTAGTTTTCACAGCTGGTATACTTTATCCATGGGAACGTTCTGAAGTCCGTCACGCAGTAGAGTCTTCGCTCTTTCGTTCAGCAATCATACTAATGTCGCACGCGAATATAGAGTGTTGTTACTCTCCTTACACATATTCATAGATTATTTTCGCGCACATTCGTGGTACTTTGGGACCTAATGGAAAAACCGTTGCTGCTCGTCCTTCGCAAGCATCAGCTTGAACTTCCCACACCTGAGCCATTCGGTGCTCTCTGGCTGTACTCAAAGAGTAGCTGTTGATCGATATCATCGACGGGGATTGTAAAATTAGCACCACTCGAGATGTGGAGACGGAACTAAAATGTTTTGACCTGATTAATACTCGGGACACTTAGGCACGCGGACAAGTATTTTATCAGAATGCACGAAATCAAGACGAATACAAAATTAGAGCGATTTCGGTCTAGGTTCCAGATTTTCTAATGCAATAAAATATTTGCGCAATTAAAAAATTAAATTGTCAATATCACAAATTACCATAGGCTAGACGCTCGTGTGACTCGAAATATTGTGTTTTAGTCCTTCTTGTTTTCTTTCCGTTAAACGTCAAGGGAGTCTTTAGAAAAGAATGCTTTCAGTTTTTTAAGACTTGATTTGAAACGTCGATAGTAAAACAGTAATAACACATAGTACAAAAAACCAATTTTTAATGGTTTCAAAGTATAACAAATAAATGAGGTCCATTTTATTTTGTATAAATATCACATAAGCATATAATTTAAGAATCGAAACAATATATCACTTAACTGACATAAGAGAAATCATAAGTTCATTTCTTGGTCATGTGAAAAGACTAAGTTTTATTACTTACAATTATTAAAACGTTCGTTGTAGACTTGCTTACCGTTAGACTATTATTTGAAATAAAATTTAAAGTATCTATTTATATAAAACCAAACGCACACTTACCAACTATAATAAATAATAATAAAGTGAGCTATTTGTCTGCAAAAATGTAATGCGCAAGTTAAAGAAATGTGTCAAACCTTGTATGGAATAAGATAAATTCAGAAGTTTATAAAAACAATAAATTACAGAAAATAATGAGTTTGTGCGGTTCAACAATCTTAGGTAAGATCCAAAACATTTTATTCTCATTTTTTATTTTGCGTTATTTTTAGTAAGTAATAATGTATTATATTTATTGATATCAGCATAACAAACTTTAAGTTGCCATCCGGCTATGCTTATCGAGCTTATCGTTTCCTGCAGGAATAACTATTTTATTTATATATGTATATGTGCTTATAAAATTAAGGAAAGCTTATTTATTGAACAAAATTACAATTTATTCTTTTTCTGTTCATTATAAAGACCCCTTATCAAAGTCTAACCTGTTCTGAATTTTCCATTTTATATCTAATGGAAATAATGGAATAATAAAACTTCAATGTATTTTCTTCCTTGGGGATAAATAATTTTGAGAAAAAGATGCAAACTGACTTGATTTACACTAAGTTCAGTAAGGCCTTTAATTTGATTTTGATTATCACCGTCTTTTACTGCATAAGCAATAATTTATTGTTCCGAGTATATAAATTGTATTTTCGAGAGAATGGCACTTGAGAGATTACACTAAGTAAATGATTTATGTTTAAATTATAAATTTAAATTTGACCATCATATCACACTATCTGTCAAAATTAACTGTAAGCTTAACACTTTACTAGCAATTAGATTTGAAATCTTTCGTGCATTAATAAATACCTATCTGAAATATTGTGCCTAGATAAGGTTTCCATGTACTCTCTGACAGCTTCAGCTCTCTCAGGCATTGCTCAATTTGGTTCTATGCTGGCGCTCCAAGAAGGACCAGGAAGTAAAGATTTTAAACAACTGTCCTATCATTAACTGTCTCACTGTTTTGGCTTGTCGATGAGAGGTTGGTTGATGTATAACCCACCTAATACAGATTTTTAATTAAAGAATTTGTGAGCTCCCGGATAAAATAAACTCTTCCAACGAGATGAATATTAACCAAGAACCGTGGAAAGAATTTGTACAAGGAGGAACCTATATATCCTATTTTATATAGTGACGGAAATTATGAGTAAAGCATTTTTCTAATGCTGTCAGATCAACTGTCCCCCAAGGCCCAAAATCAATTCGGACAAGTTTAAGGAAACACAAATAGGCTTACAACGTGGGCAACATTCAAAACAGACAAGCAGATTGGGACGGTATTGCCAACACCACAATCTACTCAGCTCTGCAATGATAATAAAGAAGATCATGAGAGACACATTGCTCGAAGATGTCACATCCCCTTAATGAGGAACCTTGTTCTAAATGATCTACTTATTTAATTCAACAACACTATCATTAAACTTTTGAAGCGTGCATTTCGTCTGACCCTACATTGGGTCCTACCGGATTGGGAGACGACACAACTTGAAAACCGTCTTCGCCGTCGTGTTTGGAGTTGCATATTTCTAGTTTTGTTTAATCGGACTTTTTTGGGTTTTTATCCAATCAGAAATAAATGACGGTCGACGGATATTCAAAAATTCCTACTCAGAGGTTTAGAAACTGATTATCTATCCTAACTCCTTTTTCCCTCCAATAGCAGGCGGCTCCACAATGGAGAAACAGTTTCTTAAGCGAACTCCACCTCCTCATCGAGTAACCTGAGTAACCCAACCCTAATTAACCTATTTGTCAATAAAGCTATTTAATTTCTTGGATTTATCATGCGGTCAAAAAAGTTTTACGATACATTAACACCTAAGATACTTTAAACATTTTTTAAGTTTCTAATTTTAAAATGTGTTTCTCTCCACAATATCCGTTCCATCATAACAAAATTAAACCAGTGCAAAGATAGTTTGTACTGGCACGACCTTGATTTCATTAGCATTACTGCAGGGGACTTTACTTAATTAACCTTCCATCTCTAAAGTGTCATCGAAATATGCTTGCAATTATAGATTAATTTATTTAAAAATCCTTAACTTGCTCGTAATAACTTACTAACCTTTTGAATTTTTATTTTTGGTCTGATTGAATTCTTTGGGGGATGTCCCCAGTCTTTACAAAATATGCGGTTGGCCTATTCACAGCTTAATAGTTGAGTTTTAAGTTTCACATTTTTTCTTGGTTCCTTAATTTGAACAGATACATTTTTAAAGTTTCATGTGTTGACTTAAAAATCGACATTAAATAAATAAAATGCTCTATGACCAATGTAATATTTTTTACTTAACTCAAGAAAATCAGTCTTGGCTGTGGTTTTTTTATTATTATTTTTGTGATATCAATCAAGCATTAGTTTTCAACAACCTGCCTAAGGCAATCTTCTGTGGCACCAAGGAAGTTAACCAGTGCTAATTTTGAAGTTAAGTGATTACATATTTTTATTAGGTTTTTTTAATAATCTTTTGAGTATATTATATATCCAATTTAAACTTTCACTTTTGAAACACTAAAAGTTCACACCATACTTCCCAATGTAAATAGGACAAGCGAATATTTATCATTGTGCGTTAAGACAAAAAATTATTTGTTTACTATGATACTAAAGTTGGAAGAGTATATTGGTTTTGTGCAATGTCCGCCTGGATGTCCGTTCTACCATATAATTTTTCGCCATTGAAGAAGAATTACTGGCTGAGAAAAAGTGCTTAATTTGAAGTTTCACGTTGACTTGTTGTCGAAAATCGATAACAGTTTAAAGAGAATATCGATTTGACCCACATATACATTCCCACAATCTTATAATACTCCAAACTCAGACCGTTGGCTATTTCAAAAATCGGATTATCAATTTGCTGGTCGCGTCTGTTAGACCGCACTCAGACACTTCACTCTCACCAGTCGTGAAACCCTAAATCTTCCATAGCTTTACAGCTAGTTACAAAATTAAGAAAAATTAGTGATAAAAACTTTACTAGAAAATTGGAAACCCATATCTTACACAGTTTTAAAGATAAGTTTATAAATCGTGCTTGGTAGATTACCAGTAACCTTCTCCAAGATTGCTAAAGTTTTACGGTAACACCCGTCTTTCCCAGAGTTCCACTTCGTCAATTTGAAAGTTAGATTACTGGGTGTTACATGCGAGGATTGTCTAAAAAATTCCTTGGTCCCGACTTGTGCCCTAACAAATCGCGAGAGCCTGTCTCACACAAAAAGACTCTCGTTCATATGTTAGAGAGATCGGCTAACATATTATAATTGGTTTTTATTATAAAAAAAAAGAAAAAAAACAAAACAAACATGAGAAATAATAAATTTGATTATACTCTAAGAATATTTAGTATGCCTCAGATAAGCACAAATGATTTATAGTTTTTTTTTTTTTTTGTATTAATGATGTTTAAGATTCATTCATATGTTAAAAGTAATAAGGGGGGCAACAAGAACTAATGTTAATAAACCTTACATTAGTCTGACAGAATCTAAAATCTGTTTTAGTCCACCATTCATATAAACTGAGTCATTGTGTTCAAATTAAGTAACTCCAACCTTACGGACAACCAAACAAACGGACTCTGCACTAGCCCAGTATACAAAGTTCCCTTAAAAAATAAACAACAGAAAATACAGATATACAATACAGGATTATTTAACTTTTATAACATACATTAAAAACATGTAATGCTTATATATAGTGACGAATGCCATTTTTTAGCTATTTATTTATATTTTTAGATTAGAATTGATATCATTATCGGTTTTTTCGGTCCCTTGTATAACTTATATCATTTATTCGCTATTTATAATGTGCTATTTGTTTAATTCATTACTTTTCTTCATTTTGTTTGCTAGAGCAATGTTCAGACAGCGCTGGAAGTACACTGTCCATAGATGGCTCTCTAAAATGAAATGTTTTTAAATATGCTATTCCTTTTGTGGTGTGTAATTTTCGTACCTCTCTAATTCCATATGATAAGAGCCTGGTGCAGAATTCGATCTACCTGATTGTGCGAATTTTTCCAACCTGGAACCGCCCGGTTGAAATGCCCTTCCGGATACATTCTTCATGAAAGGATTCCCAAAGGAATGATTTTTGAGCATCGTTTTAATCAATATAAGAGTATCAAGCTTTGGAATGCTGCGAACAACCGAGTTTATATCTTCGTCGTCTACTTGAACCAAGCAACAGTTTTCATCTTCATTTGGTAAGGGATAAGCCCCATTTTTGGTAACCCACGGGTTTACCTAAGTTAAAATATTAAAAAATTAATAAAGTACTAATATTCATTTTAATTTACATCGATTTTAAGTGTACCTTTAATTGTGGCAAATTTATTCTATATGCTGGATCCTTTTCAAGCATACGAAGAATGCAGTGTTGTATTTCCCCACTTAGTTTTGGTGTATCTGGAAGGACCACTACATCGTTTTTTATTTTCTCATACAGTATGGGTATCGAATTAGCTAAGAATGGTACATTTCCATACACCAAAGAGTACAATGTTGCTCCCAGAGCCCAAACATCCGCTGCTCGGCCGCAGTATACACTCTAAGTAAAAGAAAAATCATCAACTGGTGAACTAATTCTTTTCATATTACATACCTTTCCCAAAACAAGTGTTTCTGGTGCTCGAAAAGCTGGTGTACCTCCTGTTGAGCCATTACTCATTATAGCATCTTCTCCAAGAAACTCATTGCAAACTCCCAGATCAGCAATTTTGACATGCCCACACTCTGTCAGTAGCAAATTTCCAGGTTTTAAATCCGCATGGATTATCTTTTGATAGTGCACTATGGTAAAGAAAAATGGTCGAGCAGAGTTAGAAAGACCTTTTTGGGTTGGTGTTCACAATAACATTTATTCTTCACTAATTTTATAGGGATGATCACAATAAAATGTCCATGCAAACATCTGACAAATAATTGTGTTTTTTTTCATTCCTGCATGTGAAGCTAATCTTTGGTCTAATAATAAAAATGTACTTACAATACTCTAATCCTAAAAGGCAGTCTCGGAACACATTCCACGCACGCTCCTCTGGTAATGGTTTATCAGTGGGTATAGAAAGAACTTCTCCTTTTTTAACCCACTCAAAAACCATATAAAGCGAGTCTTCCAATGGATCGTCTAGTACTTCCACTAATTTCACAACATTAGGATGATCAAGTTTTTTTAAAACTGCAATTTCTCTGTAAACACGATCCAGTGGTGATGTGGTTTGTTTTGGGCCCCGACGCATAAAAGCAGCTTGTCGTAGTAAGCGCTTCTTAGAGAGAATCTTCATTGCATAATGAGTGGAATCTTCCTCAGAATAAGCTAATTTTACAAGTCCATATGAACCCTGTTAACGGAATATTTTAACAATTGTATGACCAGTAACTACTAATAATTACCTGTCCAATTTGATCCATAAGTTTATATTGATTTAGCTGAAGAAAACTACCTGACTTCTCAATAGATATTCGGCGTGATTCACGCAAAGGAGGCCGACGTCGAACTGATCGGGGACTACCGTATGGACTGCCATATGGGCTATACGGGACATTCGGATAAATTGGACGAGATTCTGTTGATTGTTGTTGGCAAATTGATGCTGCAATATTTGGCCGGTGTACTGGACGCTGGCGTGTCTCTCCTGTAGATTTGTCCAAATGAGTTTCCTCGGTGCTCGTTGTGCTTGATGATTGAATTTCGCTCTCAAAAGGCCTACATTCCTCAATATTTGGAAGGAGACGATTACGGAATTGTTGATCAACATTAAATGATCCACAATCTTCATTGTATAAGTCCAGAGACTGCGATTTTAGTAGGACAGGTAGATTTTTTTGTAAGTAACCCATCCTAACAGTTATTGTGTCAATACACTTTTGTGTTTGCACAATTTCACTTTCCTTGTTTGTGCTAAGGTTTTCACATTGCAATAGTTCAACAATTTTATCATTATCAGCTTTAATGTTTTGGTTCGAATTGGCCCCACTACTGTGAATTTTTGGTTTGGTTCCAACAAAGTTAAGATATTGACGTTTAGACTGATCGCCAATCTCTGAGTTAAGTCCCTTGATTGAGTCTTTTGAGTTAATGTGCATTCTATCTAACTGGCCATCCAAACACGACGTTGATCCTTTATTGGTCGGCTCGACTGTTTCGTACTCACAACCTTTCTGTTTTTTGGCAATAATAACATCCTTGTCATCATCATCATCACAGTTAAAATTAATAGCACTTTCTGCTTTGGATGCAAGATCATCAACTTTTTCTTGTGTTTTTTCAGCAGATTTTAAAATATTACCCTGGCCTGGGGCACTGCTGTTTTCTGTATCTGGTACATTCAAATCCGACATTATGTGACTTTTTATATGTACCCATATCTGCATTTGAGGTCCATTATTTCAGTTCCTGAATAATTCAAATAGTAAATATATAAAAATCTCAGCAATAGGAATATTAATGCAACGAATTTAATATATACTTGGCAAAAGTAGAACATTGCGTAAAACATGATTCAATATTATACACTGAGATATTTTAAGTGCACCTAACGGGAATACCATATCGAAGCACAGTTTGTAACTTATTTTTTCCTATTTTCTTAGCTGCACTGCAGTCATACGATTAGTCCGCTCTCACGGCAATGTACTCAAAGTCCCCTAAAATTACTTCAGCAGAAGCTGCAAAGAGGAGGAAGAAGCAGAATCTCTAAAACACTTATTCTCGTCCTGCCCGGCACTAATCAGTGAGATAAACCCCCTAGGAAGCCGCTTTCTAGCCGCCCTCAATGGTTGATGAGGAATACGCCCTGCGCAACTCACCCAATCTCACAAGAAAGTTTTTTACTGGTCTCTGAAACTAGTGTGAACACTTAAGATTCAATGGATTGGTTTCCAATGGACAGGTTTGTTAAACTCTACGGATTCAAAATTTTTTTGACCAACTCAGGCCTGGGTAAAGGGTATATCCCAGTCGGAAGCACTCATCTACCATCGAGAATTATTTATGTTTTCTTTAGCATTTAAAATATTTGTTTATTCTCTAAACAAACTTTGTGCTATTTTCGTTCAGAAGTCAATAAAGAGCGTATGTAAACAATCATGGAACAGCAGATGCCAGCCCTACAAGAGAACCCACACAGCCATTAGGAAATATTAAAACCCAGTAGGGCGCACAGTAGGACTCGTTCAAGTCTCATGTCTTTTTCAGAATCGCCAAATAATCGAGAAAAATTTTTTTTTTTACTTACTCATCAAACTTAAAGCTAAGACGAAATATCCGTCTGTATCAATGCAAAAGATATAGCTAGTCAGTTTAGTCATATCTGTATCTGTAAGCAAAAAGCGTTCGGCCGGATGTCCGAGCGTTATTATGTTCCCAACATTTTTGCAAGAGACTATATAGCATATAACTTAAATCAGAACAATTCCTCGAAATATGAGTTCTAGCTTAAAGGAGATTTCTGCTTAAAAATGTATCTAAAATTTATTTATTAGTGGAAAGTGTTAAGCTCCTACAAACTGATCAACAGCGGACTACTTTTTTAGGACCAAACAGTAGTTAAGTGAATAATTAAGTTCAAATTATTCGGAACATGCAACTTTCCGAAGTAAACTAAGTTCAATTTAGCAGTGAACTGTTGAAACTGAACATTTAAATTCAACTCAAAGTCTCGGAAACTGTTCCTAGTTATATGGCCACCACTGTACATACATACTTATCTAAACAAGTATACTTATATTTATTTAAATATACCTAAATAATCTTGCTCTAAAATATTATGGAGTTTTTATTTATTAATTTTAACCATTTATAATCCAATTCAAGAGTATAATGAATTTCATACCAAACGCATAGCATTAAAAAAATATAAAATAAAAAAGCAACAACTACACGCAATATTTAAATAAAATCTATATTTAGATGTTGTGACTAATACTTGTGCATTCTATCTATATATGTGTGGAAAGTACATGTGAATTTTGTCATTCGTTTTTGATCTTTTCAACAGAAGACTTCAAATAAATGTGTAAGAAATAATTTGTAAATAACATAAATTGTTTAATATACTTGATGGAAAATATATTTTACTATATGTGAATGAAAATTTAGAAAATGATTTGCCGCTGGAGTTATACGAATTTATGGCTAACATGTGTGGTAGCGACTTTACCTATCTTAAAAGGAGAAGCTGTGGCCAATAGACTTGACAAGCGGACGCAATCAAATGGAGGAGAGTATATACCAATAACATTTTTTAATGCAATCAGGTTAGCAGAGGACTCTAAGCAATCACTCCAAAACCAGCTGAGGAATTTTCGTGAAAATCTACAGAAAAATTTAACAACGTCCACCGTGCTAAGTATTTTAGACGATAACTATCAAAATACCGAACATCAGATGACAAAATTACGTGATTTATCGGCATTCTTTTATACAGCAGCCGATGTAGCTAAATTGTTTGCACATGATTCCGAAATGTTCTATGAAGATGCCAAAAATTCCAGTTTTACACTTCTGTTGCAGCTTCGCCAAATGCCAACAACGCAGCTTACGCTGGTCAAACTGCTCCTAACCAATTATTTTGAGGAAATGGAGTTCTTTCACATAATGTTTTCTGAGATTATTGACGAAGCACTCGAATACACGCAGAACACACTACTCGCGATCCAGAAAACCTTTACATACTATGCCGATATACAGCAATTTGTTTTGCAGAACTGGAATTTTAGGAGCGACATAGGCTGCTCTAAGCGGTACATGGAATTTTTGCAACTTTATTCGGCACAAATCTTCATGTGTGCAGCAGGACATGATCTCACCGTTGCATTGGATGTGTTTGCCATGACTGAGATGACTAGCAAATATATTATGCGTCAGCTTGAGTTTCGCATTCAACGACTTTGCAACTGTTTTTTGTTCGGAAATTATGAAATTCGATGTAAATTTCTTAAAAATGCTGAACGTGACTTCGAATTATTATTCAGCAAACTTGAGGAACTAGAATCATATTTTGACTTAAAAATGAAGAAGGGTCAGGTTTCCTCACGTAGAGTCCGTCGTCGAAGACAAGTCAAAAAACGTGCTTCAGAAAGCATAACAGTTCACAACCATTGCATACCTTTCGATTTTCCACAGGGTCAAATGAGTAAAACCTTGAAGCAATGTTTTTATTCCATCAAAATATATTAATCCTATCATATAATTCTCAAAAAATGTTGCATTTTAAACAGTCAAAACTTCGCTTCGAATTATTTCAAGCAATAGACCGATGCCATTGTGAATTGATTAAAAAAATATATATTTTAGAAGAGAAAATATTAATACAATTTTAATGTAAGTTTTTTGTTTTACATACATTTTGTGTAATATGGAATCATACTTTAATGCTGTGTGGTTATATTGTATGATTCACGTGTTAAAAAATAAAAATGCGTTTCCTTTAAATTTGTAAACTATATATTGAATCAAAGTTAACTTTTTATTAATAAAGAATTATTATTATAATTGGGGATAGTTAGCACTGCGACCTATAAGGTCTATTGTGCCCCCTTACTGAGCCTACAGCTCTTCCATCAATCCCAATTCCTGCACGAATGCTAGAATCTTTGTTGGGTTAAGGGCTTCTATGTCCTTGGGCCTCATGATATGCTGCCCTAGGATGCTGCATCTTTTCCTGGTTAAAGCGACGCATTCTGCTAGGATGTGCGTCGAGGATTCCTCCTCGTATCCGCAGAACCTGCATATGTTGCTGCTGTAAATACCTAATTTGATTAGGTGACTTCTCAGTCTACAGTGTCCTGTCAATAGACCTGTGAGTATTCTGAGTATATTCTTCCCCATGGATATCATTTGCTTAAATCGCTTTTGATTATAGCCACCTAGGAGACTTATGGCTGGTGTCTCAGCCCAGCTCCGTTCCCGCATAAGTCTTTCTTCATCCCTGATATACAGCCGTATTGTGTGTCCTCCTACGCCACAATACGGTTCAGGGCCTATCATGGGTCTCTCTGCCCCCATTCTTGCTTGCTTATCGGCTTCTGCGTTCCCCGCTATGTCCCTGTGACCCGGAACCCATCTTAGGGTGAGCCTATTATGTTTTCCGAGTTGTTCAAGCTTGGATCTTACTTCGTGGGCTACTTTGGATGTTATTTTCGTCCCATTTAGAGCATTTATTGCTGCTTGACTATCGGAGAGGATGGATATATCCGCATTCCGATAGTGTCGTTTCAGGTTAAACTCCGCACATCTCCCTATCGCACACACCTCTGCTTGAAATATGCTGGTGTGCTTTCCAAGGGACTCATGGTATGATACCCGAGGACCCACCACTCCAAGGCCTGTTCCCTGTGTGGTGAGTGATCCATCGGTGTACCATTTTATGGTGTGCGGTTTCATAGGGTGGACTTCGTTCAGCATCGTCCATTCCCTTTTGCTGCTCATATGAACCTTGAAATTTCGCTCGAATAAATATTCGGCCGTCATTTCGCCCCTGGGTTGCATGATCAGGGGAAGTTCATCTGCTAGGAGTTGGGCATCTTTGTGGCTTAGGATTTGATTACCCCCAACTCCTTCAACTGACATCCTAAGAAGCGTTGCTTTCTGTTGGAGCCTTATGGTATGGTGGAGTGGTGTGAGCTCCATTAAGGCTTCTAATAAAGAATAAAAGGGTATAATTAAATTGTGCCATTGTCTGTAACAGGCAGAAATGTTTCATTTTTGATTCCATAAAACCAATATATTCTTGATCATCCAAAGTCGAATCGATAGTCTTGCGAGTTAGTCAGGATGAACTTGTCTTCAAATTCAAAATACAAATTTTCGAATATCCCGTACTTTTCGAAACCTTTTTAATTTTCCTAATATCGATAGCAATAGATAAAAGAAGAACTGCAACCAAAAAAGGCTTGGAAAGATAACATAATTGGGTTTTCAATTTGCATGTTATGGAACACGAATTATTTTTTCGCTTAACTGTACGTCATTTTTGACTCACTATTAATTAATAAATTCCTAAAATGTTTCTTTTGATATCTGTTTGCAAGTCTACATATTATTTGTATACCCTGAACCCATTAAAAATGGATAAAAATGGTATAAAGGTTGTGTGCATATGTATGTAACAGGCAGAAGAAAGAATATCTGGCCCCATAAAGTACATATATTCTTGATCCAGATCAACAACCGAGTCGATATAGCCATGTCCGTCTGTCTGTATGAACACGCGCACCTCGGAGACCACAAGAGCTAGGTATTTCGGCGCAGATCAAGTGTGCTTTATTTTATCGATAATTGCATCCGTTTCTCGGATATCGATACATTTCGATTTCTGCCAAAATTACCTTAAGAAACACCCAAGTTATAGTCGAAAATATATTCTCGATAGGAGCGTCAATATATTTTATGTGCAGAGCTCCGATACCTACGATTGCGTGTATGTGTATGTATGTTGTCATGTACAGATATATAAGTAAATCGACAAAACTTGAAAGCCGAATTTTGCTAATTTCTTTTAATGATCGCTGCTATGCTAATTTTCAATAAAATATTACTGACTACGTTTTCCACATGACAACCAACGCGTCACACATTAAAGCAAAATGAAATCGAAGCTCTTATTTGCCTGCAACAGCACACATGAGGAATTCCTGCAACTCAAGCAGTAGACAATTTAAAACCAACTTTGCAACAATTCCAAGGCAGACCCATCCAATCAAAATGAAAGTGCAATGCAACAGGTAATTCAATTTTTTATTAAATGGTTGGATTACAAAGATAACACAACGTTCGAATCAAGTAAGCACGAGACTTTTTGGTATAGTGAAATAGAAATGATTCTAGGTTGTACACCAACGCGAAATTTATAAAAAAAAGATTAGAAATTATGAAAAGCGTGCTCAAAAGATTGGGATATTTTATTTGAATATTAGTAACTAGGATATTAGTAATAGTTTTTTTGTGTGAATAAAAGAGACAAATATTTTACGCAATGATAACATTTTTATTCTTCTCAATTTTTTCGACTATTGCTAATGAAATACAACACTTTGAGTATACAATTCTTAAACGCAATAGAGTTAAAAATTTACGAAATATGTTATCTAAGCCTTGAATAAGATTGGCGATCTCATTGTAAGCAAAATGAACGCATGTTGTTTTATATTCTAAGTTAAAGGATTTATTACCCAAGCAAAAATTTATGCGGTTGATCATGTGAGCTATATCAGACATATAACCTGAGCCTGTGAGCAGTAATATGCGTAAGCCCTGACATAGCGTAATCATTGGTTTCATTGTGACATTGCAGCAAGTATGTAATTCTGTAAAACTCATTTTAACCAAGTCATCCACAATATAGCAAGCGCTACTAAAAAGACGACTCTTATATGTAACAATCTTGGTTTTCTTTCCATTTATTTCCTTTTGATTTGCATGTACTTTGTAATTGATTACAGTATTATTAACAAACTGGGATGCATTTTCAATCAATTGAGCAATTCCAGCAAGTTCTTCTTTCGCGAACTCAATTTGACTTAGGTCCAACCTGCGAAATGATCGCGCTGCATTAAATTTGGCCTCTTGGACAACCTTCGAAACGAAATCTCCAAGCAAATTGAAGACTCGAATTGCAACATCATTGTCTGCAACCTTATGTATATCGGTGATAGCCTCAATCAATACTGCTATTGAATTGATTATCACATTGTCGCTTGGTTGCGACATTTTGTATTTAGTCGATATTTTATGTGCGGCGTCTTCATTGTGCGCAGTATTTTTTACCGATGACACCCATAGACTAAGTAATATTATGAGCAGCACAGCTTTTGATATGCATCCCATCGCAATAGATTAATCCCAAGTACTGTCAGAAATGTCGATTTAAGATTGTTTACTGACAACCGGATTAGGGTGAACTAAAAGATCTATTTTCTCTAAACATTGATAACCGGCACGTTCACTAAGCAATTCACTTTTATATAAAATTCTAGGTATGTTATATAATGTTGTCCATTATGTTTTATATAAATATCCTGCGATTTACAAAATAATTTTTGAAATAATATATTACGAGCATTTAAGGTTCACTTTAATTAATTTTCCGTCGTTTTTATGTATATTCTATTATATGTATATGTTCGTACACGAGCCTTATCAGATAAAGTCAACACAACATACAACTAGTATTGAAATTTGATATACATACATATACCCTTGTATATACATATTCATAAATAAATACACACGTACATATACCGCATCGCTACTGTATAAATGTACTCATGTATATTCGTATATATGCGTATATACGTAATATATAGTATATATAAGCTCAGAATCCACAACGATTATAACGCTATCAATAGGAGCTGGAAAGATGGCATTTTGAAATTGGTTTTTTATACATCTGAATCGATTTAATCTTTGTAAAAAGGGCACAACGAAGCAAAAAAGTATGTAAAGAAGACACCTTTGAGCACATTTAGTGAATATATTCTTAGTTAGCATTAATGGCGAGGTCGACAAAAACAATGTCCGAGCTTTCTCGACTGGAGTAATATTAGTTGTTTATTTAGTTTTTTAAATAGTTTCCAAAAGTTTTGCTAAAAGACTTGTATGTGTTCGAGTTACGTGTTGTCCTCCTTTGAGATTTACTAAGTTGGTTGAATTTGAAGATAATTCATGAATAGCCGCGTTATTTCCCCGTTTTTGGGGAAGATAACTCATCCTTTGGTACGGATGAGGTGTCAAATCTGGGAGGATGCCCAAGGTTACAACCTTCTTGTACGGCAATTTGCACCACAATAACAGCGCCAAAAGGCTATGTGTATATGCATTTGGGAATAAAATAAGATATAGCCGAAAAAATCTTTGGAGAAGGGTGCTAGGGCTAAAAATTTGCGATTGTCGATTTCGTAGCCTTCCCCTGGGCAAAGCAGCCATCGTGACAGCACGGACATTGTACTAAAACCATAATCCTCTTGTACCTTCGGAATCAAATTATAAAAACAGGAAACAGGACTTTAGACTTAATCTGCAAACATCTAAATTTCTTGTTCGAAACATTATGATTTTGTACTTTTTAAACAAATGTTATTTATAGCATTAAGCTTTTTGTAATTTTAGAGTTAAGTTTACCAAACTTGGAATCCCCTTAATTCCAACAATTGTGGTCAGATGGTTTCAGAGTAAGAATATAAATTCTTTATGGGGTCGGAGATGCATCATACTCCCTGTTACATACCTTTGCACAACTTCATTATATAATTTTCACTCATTTATCAAAAAACACATATATAGTTGATGAAACATATTTATTTATAACCTATAAGTATGTAAACTATGTGACTCAATATATAATCCAGGATTGTTTATATATGTAAACACATATGTGTGCATGTACGGGTATTCTCTTTCGAATTTGAACGCTATGCATACAAATTCTTATTTCGCAAATGCGCAATGAATAAACATTAACTAACTAATATCACGTTGACGACTTAGTCACGGAGGTTAAGGGTTATTATTATATACATATATTTAGAAACGAAGCACACAATATATGTACACACACACTCACACTCGTACAAATGCACTTAAAGCTACGCAAAGCATCTGAAACAAGCAAAAACAAAACGACAGCAATATTATTCACAATCGCTTCAAAAATGCACGCGACGGCAACAATGCATACATATGGACACACGCACACGTACTTATGAGTAGTACGAATGAATGTACATAATACATCTTTATCAAGGATGTTGGCTCAGTGCTCACTGGCGCCGAGCTTGTAAATACATATGTACAAACTTACGTACATATGCATGTATTCGTGTATATTTAATACTGCTCACTCATAAGATTATTAAAATCGCTTATTGCTACTCGCTTATGTACATATATATAGCTAGCTATATATGTCTTGATGTATTGATGCTTTTACATAAGCAACCAATTTCACTTCCTTGCAAATGTATATAAGTTCTACATTTGACAGTCGAATAAGGATAAGGTCCCAACACATGTTCATTTGTATACACATATACACCATTTATGTCTTTTGGTTGTATGTACATACTTATATATATATGTATAACCACAAGTTTAAAACTAGTTTATTTGGTTTTAAAACTTACATTACCACACTTTTATGATACACAAAATTTAATAAAAAACAAAAAAACACTATGCGCGGTTAAATGTAAAAGTCGACTGAAAGGAATAGCGTGGGCAAAAATAGCTTTGCATTAAAAGTAAATTTAAAGCTGGCGATAGTAGCTTTTAAAGCTTTAATTCCTCGGAAGTGAACTGTGAAAGTGAGCAGCTTCAACCAACACTTGGGCGGAACTGAAATTTTAAAAAATTTGTGTGTGTACCTTTGAGATTTATCACCTTTATACAAAAACAAACAAATGCAGACACATAAGTATATTTGTATATATTTATAAAACAAATATATGTGTGTACACATTGTATATAAACATATGCATACGCAGATAGCTAGGCTCGACTACATAAATACATACAAATGTGTGAATGTAAATAACATTAGCATGCTTTATTATTACGCACATAAATATATATATATATATATATTTATAAATGTGTACCCTAAAACAGATTTAAGCGTTAAGTGGACAGCCATGTTAAACAAATTTATAATGTAGTTTGGTAGAGGCCTTTGCATCCGCTAACGTAAACACTTATAATACATACATACACCTGAGTTAACAGAGTCTGTTAGAGTTGAAGTTGGAGTAAAAGCTATTTACACCGGCTAGTGTCAGTTGTACTGAACAGCTGATTTATTCTGACGATGCGACTTCAGGTGAATAAATCAAATAAGTAAAAATACTATAGATCAGGAGTTCAGCAGAGGACGAGAAGGACATATGAAACATCTGGTTGACCATTGTGGAATCATTGTACATATAAATGCATTTACAAATACTGAAGTGTAACAGCATGTTATTAATAGATAGAAAATATAATTAAATGTGAAAATCTGACCGACTTTTGCATTTTGAAATTTATATATAAAGGCGAACAAATGTTAACTGTTGATTGATCAAATGCATACCTGAATAAAAAAAATCGGTACTGTTAACATATAAAAACTTGCCGATATTTTTAAAGGGGCTGTCCCTCGCTGTCTATTTCTCAATGGGACGCTGCGTCTAGAGAAATTCCATTCCGGTGTAAATAGCCTTTAAAGTTGTCGATAAATGCTTAATCGATTTTGCTTACAATATACATGTTGTGTACATGTTGATGTGAAGAGCACAGATTAAGTATCTGTACTTATCAAATCTGTTAAGCCATTGTGTAATTATACAAGGTCGTCTCCGGGTGAATTACCAATATAGACAATCGTAGCACGATCGTTGTGGAGGTGGAAACTGCTCATTGCTCCTACTAATTAAATTTTGGACAAATTCTGGCAAAAGAAAACAAGACATCACCTGCCATCCCTTGTACACTCATTAAATTATTATTCATTAATTATCATACTATCTCTTACGCACTTTATTATGGTTAGTACAACACAAAGATGCTGCCACAAGCCTGTATAATTGCACCATGGTCAAAATATAATGGCATTTAAAATCTATATGCTCTAATGTTTCTCTGCCTAGTGAGAGTTAAGTGCTATGATCGAAAGCTGAGCACCTAGCTCCCAGCGAGGTCATTGGTGGCCGACCTCTTTGCATTCTTTCGAGAATTTCTAAAGGCAATGTATCAAGAAGTATGATGAAATAACGTGCTACCGGAAACGTTTGTTAATCTGATTTACACGTTATGGCATATCCTGGAATTAAATAAAAATAATGTCGGACAACGCCCATGGAAGTCATAATGGAACTCATACCACTCCATTATGCTATTTTAATTAAATTTTAATTGTATGTAAATGTGTCATTCTTTTGTACAATGTTTTTAAAATTAAGAGTTCCCGCTTGTGTTTCCTTTTTAACTTAATTATTAATATAGGTGGCTGTTATATGTATTATTATTATAATTGGGGATAGTTAGCACTGCGACCTATAAGGTCTATTGTGCCCCGGCTGTTATATGTATAATATATATGAATTTTTAGGGCTGTGGGAGTTCGGGAGTTTCTTTTTATAAGGGGATAAGAGGGAAGTAATATTGTCCCCGAAGAGGACTTTTTTTGTCTAAAATAACCCCGAAGTATGTGACTTTATTTTCCTAACGGAATTATACTATTTGACTTTATATAGAAGCAACTATGCAAAGAATATTGATAAAAGCGGTTTGGATTAAACAATAAAGATGCTGAACATTTATCGGGTTAATTCTCACTATTGGTACACCCTAAGTGAAAGTATCGAGTAATTCAGGTTGAGGAATGCGTAAATGGGAGTTGTCATTTATTAGTTTAAAAGCTGAAATATCGGGGCTGTTACATTTCAATATCGAAAAAGATACCTGCGACTGGAAGTGGACTCTGTCGAATTATATTATCAAAGATATCGATGCTGGAGTGTGGCAGTCGGTCGATGTGTAGTAGTCAGTCAGTCAATGTGCGGCGAAGTATATAGATTGTTTAAAAAAAATTGAAGTAAAAACAAGACATTTTGATTAAATATTATGTGATATTTTAGTTTCAAACAGTTGCATATATTATCTGAGATATTCATTTAATTTCCCCACTTTTATGTATGTATTTCCCCTACATAATTCGTAAGATTAATCAAAGTCTGATATTTGCATATATATATATATACATATTAGAATTCAGAAAGTACTAAGACCTGTTGTCACTTATTAATTGCAATAGTAAATGTTGTATTTTTTCGAAATTCAAATTGATTGTTATTTAAAAGTTAATTGCCATCTAAGAATTCATTAAATTTAATCAACATTAAATTTGTAAAAAACTTTTGAAAAGAAATGGTAAAATTAATATTGGCCTAATATTGTGATGTGGATGATTTGGTTTTTTTTTCTACTTGTCAGGGTACGCTTTGTTAATCCGATAATATTGTTTTTCTAATTTTTTATTTTAACTGTGGCGGCCATTAGTGCTTATCCGCAGACATTCCACTTTGCAATTAATTGGAAGTAGTAAGAAAATTATAGTTTGGTAAACTAAAGTCAGTATTAAGCTTGTCGTAGTTAATTTATTTAAAGTCACTAAATTCAATTATATTCGGAAAAATTGCCATAGAATAAAAATATTAGATTGTGTCTGGAATAAACACATAGTGACAATTTCTAGTAAATACATAATCGCAAAAAAGCGATATTATAATGTACATATTGTCTTTATTATGGAGTTTAATAATATTAGATCAAGTGACTCCATAGTTTATAAGGTATATTATAGGTTAAAAAAAAGAGTAGAGAATACTGATCAATTAATTAATTCTGATTAATGGATTGGAATTGCAAATACTTATGAAATCAATTGCTCTGTCCAAGGGGTTTCTAAATAAAACTGCCTTTAATTCTTATAACACCAAAGTCGCAGCACACATTCACAAATTAAACATAAGCCATAATCAGCTTCTTGCTCAATTGTTTTTTGTTTCGCATCGGTAAGCCCAATAGTTTTCGTGTTTTGAGTATCAAAATGTTCATAATCAGTGAATGGAAAATGCTTCCCAATTTTTCACTTTCAGCGTAGGGAAGGCCATGCATATGTAGATCCCACATATTGGCAGACCTGGTGTCATCAAATTACATGTCAATTTAATTAGTTTTAACTGGTTTATTTTAATGTTTGTTAATTATAATGCACAAACCACTATGAATTCGTGCATCAAGCTATTTTCTCATAGTAATACTTTCCAAAGCTTTTATTTATGTCTAGGGATGACTACGCTGACACGGAAAGACAGTTATCTTTAATACCATATAAAATGTAAACAGGTTTTATACATTAAAAATAAAAAATTTTAATCAAACTACTTCTTGGCACACGGAATATTTTTGCCATTCGTACAGCAACAATATTGCTTCATTAAAGCAGAGCAAAACATTATTTCGTTTCTTCATAGTATTAATAAAATCAACAGCGTTCTGGAGTAAAGGTGCCTAAAATTTCCCGACTTTTAATGGTTACGCCGATGAAGTTCCTCACTGTAGAGAAGCATTGATATGTGTATACAGTTCCACTCGAAGACTTAAATTTAACAATTCCCAGGCCTACACCTATAATAAATGCTACGTATGAACAAAATTTGGTGAGAAGTGCAAAATATGTTTTCCAAATGGGTCAAAAGACATGATCATAGATCATAATATAAAATGTTAATTTTATATGTCTATTAATTCAGTTATTCATTTTAATGTATCAAACTTTTAATATAAATATACAAATATAGAGCAAATCCGGTTTCTACGAACACTCCTCTTGGCTTTTTCGGACACAGCGTGCCACTTTGCGCTTGAAATCAGTGTAGGATTCTCTCCATTCCTTGGCAGCATCAACATTTGCTGGGGACTCATCGTTGGGATCCGCTAACATTGATATCACGGATATCAAAATCGTTTCTACTGTGTGCACAGGGAGCCAACGCTCTGATGCTTTTTCGTAGCCCCACTTATCATCTCCTGGCTCATGTAAAATCGAAATACAGACATCACCATTCTTTTCAATATTTGGATGCCAGATTTCCGTAACAAACTTCATTCGAGGTGGTCGCAGGGGGTACTCCTTAGGAAAGTATAAATGCGCTTTGAAGAAACCTCCTTCGCTGTTGACAAGAAAAAAAATAAAAAATCAATATTAAAATTATGTTTTTTTCAATAGATCTAAGTATAAATTCGCGCATATACTTTTATTAACCGAAAAACAATTGTTATAGTCGTTAATGTCCTAGAAGATTAGAATATATTCGTCATACATCAGACAAAACATCACGCACGAAAAAAGTGCATCTAAGCCAAGTTCCTTCCTTATGATTTGCAGATGCGCACACCATTGCAAATGAATTATTAAATAATTGTAGCTTGTTTTCAGGTGTATATAATGGTAAATATGTCACCACATTATATTTGGTGAATCTAAAAAATTAAAAACTTTTGATCTGTGTAAACTATACAATTGGTAAGATTGTACTTTATCAAAATGGTACATTTAATGATCATATAATACGATTGTGTACCCTCACTCAATAATAGTCAATATATATCAGTACTTTGAATTGCAAATATATATGCTCGAAACTGATTATAAATTGAAATTTTCGACAGGGAAGAGGCACCAGTCAAATTAAATAAACTTGATTTGCGTACAGCGTACGAAAACCAAATTGTAAACCTTCTGTGAGATTGGCGTCCTTATGCAGACAAGAACGGACAAACATGTATAGATCAAATTGGCTGCTGATACTAATTAAGAGTATCTCGAAGCTGGTTCATGTGTACAAAAATATAATAAGCTTTAACCTCGTTTTGAGGGGCACATCACATAGCAAAAAATGTTACAAACAACCAATTTCGCAATAAAATCAAGAAAAAGTGATTTCCGGGCAATATTTAGGATTCTTTCGAAAATATAGCAGAAACACTGTATGCATATCGTATTCATGGATATTTTTGTAGTTCATTTTCCTCCCCTGGTAACAGGGCACGGAAAAACTTTCTTTTCTTAAAATTTCGACTATTTATACACGGATTAATCGGCTAACAAGTACGGATCATTTTAATTCAAACATTGATATTGGAATAGTGGAGGAAAAAAAAAAACATCATCAGCCACAATAATTTGTTTGTTGCAAAGCCGTTTTAAGCGTAATAGGGAAGAAGTTTCGCTTATGGGGAAGACTCATGATAATCATTCAACCCGTCAACCTTACCTTATCTGAATTATATGGTAGTCCGATCCATAATATAATAATAATGAAAGAAAACTAATAGAAACCAGAGCACTTACGTTGAAAAACAAAATGCTATTAATAGGTTGGAAAAAAGAACATCATATCAATTCAATTGCCTACCAATATATTGCCCCAGGCATCTTGATACTAATTTAGGCAGCAAAATTAATGCTTAGAAATTAAATGTGTTCATTGCTGTATTGTATAAGAAACATATATATTTATATAATTACTGTAATAAACCTACTAAAGTGTATCTGGTGGTCCAATTATTAGGACTTCCCAACGGAATATATCATTTTCATCAATTAATCCAGCTGAGAAACCTTCTACTGGGTTTTTATTTAGTTCTGAAATAAAGGAATAGTAATAATTTTGTAATGTTAAAATATATGTATTCATCTAAGTTGTTTCTACAACCGATAAAACTTAAATATATATATATATTTTATGAATAGGTTTTTCAAACACTCAATATACGTAGATATGTTAGTCTGATTTTATAAGATTTATAACATTGTTTCTTACCCATTTAATTTAACCTTGAGCGATACTTTTAAAAACCTGTTTCTTTGGCACCCCGAAAATTACCGTCTCTTGCGAATCGGATAATGCATGCTTACATTTCATGTATATGCTTAATGAAGCAATTGAAGGCGCCGTCAGCCAATGCATTTTACTCGCAGCGAGTAAGCCTTTCATCACGTGAACACCCAAAAGGTAAAGTTAGTTTTAAAAACTCAGTTGCTTGCACGCAAATCCCTTTGACCAGCTCATGTAAGCAAATGGTTCACCACAATTACACACTACTTACACGTCTTGGCACCCACTCCCGAAAACCACAAAAGCCAACGTATACCTCCCAAGAGTCACCAAACTCATTAATAACGACCGACTTCTGAGCTCTTTTTCAAGTAGGTTCGGTCAGGTCAGGTTAGGACACAAAATAAAAAAAATCCAAACATTTTGTACACATATTTTGTCTGCCAGTGATATGTTTTTTTCGACGATCAGTCGAATTTTTAAATATACGTCTTTTGAAACATATAATTATTAAACTAAATTCAAAAACTTGTTATTCATATTTTTTATAAGTTTAATCAAGAAAATAATAACACAAATTTTGATGCGAGCGTGAACGATAAATCTATCATGCGCCCATAAATAATTTTGTGAACAGAGATCGACGGGTTTGATGTGCTTACCGAAAAAAAATCGATATAGACTTAATTTCGGTTTTATCTACGTGAAATAAAGTCCTTCACATAACTCATCTTTCGACCGATAGTTCTTAAATGCACACAAAAATAAATGCACAATAAAATACTTGTCTGTGAGAAATACATTAACTTTAGCAAAAATAAATAAATAGAAACAGCTTGCAACGTATAGTCAGTCTCTGCTTTTGATGTTGATCAGAAATAAATTTAATTATAAATACCTAATGGGAACGAATATGTCCTTCGTACAATACAAATTTCACGACAAAATTATAATACACCTTGTGCAAGGGTAATTCAATGCAGCCAGATAATCTTTCTAAGACCGACAGCTGCTATGGCAGCTATATGAATTAATTTCCCGATGCAGAAGCGTTTACTTCCCTAAATATTATGCAGCAGTACAACACGCATAAGGATATCTTCATTAACAAAACAGTTGCTTATAGAAGAACTCATCTTTCGATGTCCTATATCAGCTATTTGATATACATGTGTGACTAGTCCGATTCCAATGCATTTATATATACTGACTGCAGCAAAAAATCAACATATTGTCAATATCGATGCAAACATTGTGAATCGAAGCAGACAAATGGACATAATACATATAGGTAATACATGCTGACTCTTCGGCAAATCGAGCATTCATATATATATATATATACCTACATACCTACATACATACATATGTGCTCCTGCTCTTTTCAGTGCCTTACACATTTCGTGACTAACTTTTACTTTTTTTGTTGTACATAATTACAAATACATATTGTGTACATATGTACATATATTTTTCTACATATGTAGAAAAACGCACATTTTCCTCGTAATTACTTGTCATCGAAATGTGGTCCAACCAAATAAATGTGGTGAGGCAGACTTCTTATATACATACGTACATGCACGCATACGCACATACATGTATGCATACGTAGATGTATATATATTTATGTACAACACGCTTGTTGTACAAATACCTGGGGCTGGTATTCCTGATATTTTTGCATATGCACATATGTATTTGTATGTACCTTCTTATGTACGTATGTATATTCATATGGACATATTAGACATGTGTAATACATACCTGCCAATTGTTTTTTCAACAGCAATGATGATTGCAGCTCGGACATTTTGACTTTGTTTCTGGAATATTTTAATCGAATAAAGCACACATAAGTTACACAATTGAAAAAATTTACTTTAGTACCGCGATCTGCTTCGATGAAAAAAATTTATTTTATCTCATACGAAAGCCGACAATGTACTCTTTCATTCTTTACAGACGAAACAAAGTAACAAACCTAGCAAATGAACTAAAATGATCCAGTTCGCGGAACGATTGAAGTGAAACAATTTCCTTAGCCACAAATCGAATTCTGACAGCCTCAGCAGTGTGAAATTCGGGTTTCTGTTTAGGTAATAACTATTTTCAGTTGCAAAGAAAAGAATGTATAATAAGATTTCATTTGAATATTTTAATAATAGCTGGAAAGTCAGGTGAAAGGAACGTCAATCTAAAAACTCTTACATATTTAAAAATATTTTATTGATGCTACGAAAATATTATACCAATGTTTTCTCTTTTTCTTAAAAACGGAAATTATTTTAACCTAATTATTAATTTTTTATTAACACTTTTTTTGTATATATTATATATATTATATTATATTATATTATTTCATAATTTACTTTAAATTTAAACATTTTTTTCGGTTATGCAGTAAAATTATAATAGTTTTAATAAATTTATAATATTGAGAACGGTCTAATGGTGGTGTGATCTCGATGCTCCGATAGGTTTTGCAATGCCGCATCAATATTGACTGTATTTTTATTGCTACAAAATAATTTAGAAACAGTCAGTAATTTACGGTCCACCACTAATGGTAATTGGCATTCACTGTAAAAATGTAAACAAAACCGATGCAAAGAATTAAAATTACTATTAAAAAATCAATATATATACATATTAAATTTCTTTTTTAAGATTACTTTATTTAATTACATGTATTTTAATGCAACAGTATTTAACGCAACAAGGAGTCTTATTGCCTTGACTCCGGCTATTGAAAAACACAAGAAATACTCTGCATAACTCTTTGACCATTCCCTTCGATCTCCATTGGCAAACATTTCTTGCAAAGCAGTGAGGAATATTCAAAATAGAAACCACAACTACTAATTTCTCCTCAAAATTCAATGTATATTTATGTGTTAATGTTTATTTATGTGCGCACAATTTGTACATAATCATCTAACAGCTGTAACTGATGATGATACTGATGCTACCTATGTGAATAGTGTTTCACATCTTTGAAAAATTCCCATTCGGCCCGCAAGACTTAAAGCTATGTGATTCACCTATGGATGAGCCAATTAATAGTGCCAGGCCAACAACTTTTGCGTTTTAATGCAATCAGGATACTTGCCTATACTGCGAAATGATAATTATAAGTGGAGCAAATGCAAATGAATGTGTTTTTATGTTAATATACAATACATATTTAAGCTAATAACTAAACTAAAGTTAAATATTTCAAACTAATAATTGAATGTAAGTGTTTTAATGCACTGTCAAACAAATAAACAATTAAAATGTAACTAAATTCGATATTAGAAAAATAGTTGAAAATGCTGGTTGCCGGAAAACTTTTCTCTATGCAACATTTTTTAATTTTAAATTGTCATTTTCAGCAGAATTGCATCGCTCCCTTGTGGGTGCGTTATCCATCTGTTTACATTTTTATGGTGTGTGGTTTCATATGGTGGGTTTCATCTAATGATATTCCGTCTTAATACTCATGTGGACTATTCAAATTTTGCTCAAACGTCTATTCGTCATTTCGTCTCTAGGTTATACCAATACGAGAAGCTTACCCGGAAGAATTCAGCACCTTCTCAGATCTTTACTAGAAAAATTCAGTATTTTCTTGCAGACTGAAAAGCAATAACTTTGAGCTCGTTTGTGCAATCTTTGAAATGCATTTATTTATTTTAAAAAACGGTTCAATCAAAACTTAGATTATTGCAATGACATCCCAGGCTATACAGCCTTACAGCCAACTTGTCCAATAATGATGCATAGTCACTAAATGGAGATATTTACCAGACCACACAGGGTACTTCACTGCCAACCCAAATTACTTACTACTATTTTCTCTCTAATCGCTCCATTTAATAGGTAAACTCCTAGAAAAAGTGTTACAGATTTCCGATCCCCAACATCCATGACACCCTCAGGAACGACAGGAAACATTTGCGTGCATTTGGATGATAGATTAACATCAGTCAACATTGCTTTACGAACAGAGTTGAACAGTTAGACAGGTCTTAGATTATCTGGAAACTCGTGTATAAATGGCAATTTCTTTTCAATTATAGTGATTAAAAAGCGAAATAAAAACCTGTTAGAGAGATTCTCCAATGCATACTTGATACACCTAGTGTGTGACACACGTATAGTGTGTAGTCAACACGACGAGGCGACGTTTAGAATCGAACTGCCTGCTCTGACGAGCTGGTCTTCATTTTATTTAAAATTCTTAAACCTAAATACATTGTTTTTCTTATCTAGTGCAGCCGCTTATAAGGCGACCGCAATGTATCTCCATCTCCTCTTTTATTTCTAAGAATAGCGTGACCGCATGTAAGCCGGCCTCAAGTGCCTAATTTCGAGAGCGCTGAGCCAGCTATCAGCATCTTAGAGCGTCACATGTTCATACTTGATCATTCTCCGGTGGGAAGTAAATGTAATATTAACCAATTCTCTATTATATAAACATAGTATCCTTATATTGCGTGCGCCGCGAGAAGTTTTTATGCTGCTTGTAGTTTATGCCCAGCAGTTATCCCAGGATGCTTGGCATAAATTCCTGTTCTTTGCTAATTTTCTTCAACATTTGAGAAGGCTGAATGAATATAGGATTCAACCTTCCCAGGAAATGCCCAGCGGCGAGAACATCGTCCGTCTCGTTCTCATTTTCCATTGATCAATGGCCGCGAGTTCAGCACTGCCTCTGTGCGATATAGCAGCGTAGAAAACTCTTCATAGGTGCAGCTATTGTTTCGAAGGATCCACTTTAGACTATATTTCATCGCTTCAACTCGAGGTTTCCAAAATCCTGCCATGTGGGGACTCCCTGGGAGGAGTGCAATCTACTGCCGTAGAGCTGCTGGCTCTCACTGGCACCTCTGTGGAACTCTAATCAATTAAAGAGGAGTACTGTAATAATGTATCTGTCCACCGTTAAGCAAATATTTAATATTTTTACAAATAGCTACACGTTGCGGAGCTCCATCAACGTGTGATTCTAGGCTAACATGGTCGCTCCTATTAAAAAAAGAACAGTCGCACAGCAGGCTAGATATACCGCCCCACAACGTCTGCAGATGTTTTCATTGCATCTGGGTTAAGGCATTTCCAGTAATTTATTGGAGTAATCCGAGCTAGGGATCAATAATATCCTAACAATTATGTAGACGGACAGGTTCAACTGTGAGCAAACCAATCTTTCAAAGGGTTTACGTGTCAAAGTTGGACGGAGGAAAATCGCAGTAGAGTGCCGCAAGCCCAAAATACACTTAAATAAGTATACTTATCCGAAAAATCACGCATAAGGGTGTAAAAAAAATGAAAACTTTGAGCAACTAAGCTAGTTATCCAATGAACATTTTCCTATCAGTTGAATTTCTTCATTTTAGAAAATATTTCCATTTAAATTTTATTTTTTGTTAAATAAAGAAAGTTCTCAAAACACTTAACACATAGGACACAGAGAGTTTACTTTGGAGATTCTGTCTCTAAGTCTGTTCGAGTTACTTCCGGAGTACTGCAAGGAAGTCACTTTGGCCCTTTGTGATTCACTTTATTTATAAATGATATTCCGTCCTGTATAAATAATATACACTCGCGAGCTTGAGTTGTAAATTCAGACTGGCTTGCTCTGACGAGCAAGACCTTATTTTATTGAAAGATCTTAAAACTAAATACATCTGGTTTCTTATCTAACGCAGTCGCTTGTAAGACGACCACAGTGTAACTTCATCCCTCGCTATCTTTTGGGAAATTCTACGAATAGATTAGGCATCAGGGACCTAACCTTGAGTGTGCTGCCTGAGCCCGCTATCTTAGGGATCTTCTAAGAATAGCGTGACCCGGCCTCTGGTACCTAGCCTTGAGTGTGCTGCATGAGCCCGCTATCTGATACCCAGAGCAATACATGTTCATACTTGAACAGTCCGTTATAAGTAATTCTCGGGTACTAATGTATGCCGATGATGTAAAACGTTTTCTGAACAGAGGCTTCAAACTGACTTAGATAGTTTGAAGCCTGGTGTCTTATTAATATTTTAAATCTTAATTGTGATAAATGCAAATTTAAGTGTTTTTATAGGCGAATGTCCTATTTAAATACATATTTTCTTAATGGCAAATTACTGGAACGCATTGAATGTGTTGATGATTTGGGTATACTTTTAGATCCCAATCTTAACTTTGACAAGCATATTTCTTGCTCTGCTAATCGAGTCTTTGGAATCCTGGGTTTCATCAAGAGCTTTTCAAAAGAATTTGACGATCCCTACATTACTAAAACACTTTATATTTCACTTGTGCGTCCTATAATGAAATATGGGTCAGGACAGAATAGAATCTGTACATCAACAATTTCTATTATTTGCCCTTAGAGGTTTTAATCGGAATAGCTTACCTTCTTCTTAGTAGACTGTTATTAATAAATCTTCCTTCTCTTTTAGATCGTAGAACAATGCTTAGTGTAACCATTTTACATAAGCTTATAAACGGTGAGATTGATTCTTCGGAGTTAATCAGCCAACTTAATTTCACAGTTCCAATCAGAAATACAATGAATTTTGTGTTTATTTTTCTCCAAACTTGTAGTTAGAATTATGCTATTCACAACCCATTTAGAATCTTATGCACAAATAATAATATGCTTTTCCCGTTTAGTTGTGCTTCTTCTATTTCATCAATTAAAACTGTTGTGTTAACTCATCTCTCTATTAATTTAAACGTAAACGCACGTTATGCGGCGCACCCCTCGGTCGGTTTTAGCAGTTTAGCCTGGGTCCGTGCGTTAACAAGCCCGTGCTTGCCATAGTTGGGCCACTTGCATGTGTTGCTCGATCAATTCAACGTCCATAAAGTAATTTTGATCTCGTTTATATAGTACGTTAATTAAAAATTTGATTGAGTTTAGAAATAATTGGATGTATTTGTTGCTTATTAAAGTGTAAATCGCATTGTCTTACTCAAGAGACATGTTCATTGGCTCAGCAATAATATTTTATGCTGTAAGGGATAAAATATTTTTGAATTAAATTATCAATTTAAAATTTAAATGATTGTGTATGATTTTTTGTCTTACATTTCTATCAAATAAGTTTAAGGAATAACATTACTTTTAAATGTAAGTCTGAAGTATTGCTGTGCAATACTTACTACTATTTACATTTATATATACATAAGTTCCATGTTGTTAAAAATGTTGTAAATTAAGATAGGTTAATATTAAATTTTAAGTGAGAAGACCATGCTTAAAAACTGTTCGTAGTGGATTGTGATGACACCATCCATGTCGGTATCATGTTGTCTGAAGGCCGTAGTTAACGTCTGCAATTGAAAAAAGAATTTTACTTTTAATGGCGTTTTATCTGAATACATATGATTATTACTACACTGATACACAAATCTTATTTCCAAAACGATTCTTAAACTTTGTGGCTTAAGTGAGCGGGCAGGCTGGTAACTCTAATCTCTAAAATTGTTCCAAACAAATGGGTTTTACGCGCAAGTGTATCGATTCAGGGGTGGAAGGAGATATGTTCATCCAAATTTTGGGACTCTAGCTTGCTGTTGCAAAAATTATATGCCAATCTCTGATTGTCGTTCCAAGCAACCTTCAAATTTGGGGACTACAACCTTTATATCGGGGAGTTAGAAGACTTGATAGATTTGCATTTATGGACGGACGGACAGCATGACAGATATTGTGCCAACTCTTGTACAATCGGTAGCCGAGTGTAAACATTGCTGAAATAGACTTATGTTTGCTTTAATTACAATAAAGTGACATTCAATAAATACTCACATAGAGGACAATACAACATTGTATAAAATCATCAAAAAGTATGGTTCCTCGGCCAAAACGATCAAATTTGCGGAGTAAAACTTCCACTAGGTGGTCAGAGAGACGATATCCAAAGGAAGTAAGAGCCGTTTTAAGTTCTTGCTTATCAATATTGCCAGAATTATCGCGATCAAATGAGCGAAAACAGCTCTGCCAATCTGTTACATATTTCCAAAGAGCTCCAAAATCCTGAAAAGATACAGTTCCTCTGTTCTCGCGATCAAACATTCCGATCATAAGTCGGACGGTTTCCGGGTTGAACGCAGACCACGTGCCATTGGAAAGGGCCACCTGGAGTTCGTCCGCAGATATATGACCGCTTCTGTCCTTATCAACTCTACAATGATACCCACAAAATAACCATCAATCACATTGTATAAATTTATTGCGCTTTGTACTTATTCTTTAAAATATTTATATGTTGTGTGTATGCTATTAATGTGAGAATAATTAATGTATTAATGTGTGCATGTCGACTTTTATCAGTTTACACTGAAAAATACACAAAGTAGAAAATAAATTAAATGAAATTAAAAATAAAATGTGATATTTAAATTAAAAAAAAAGAAGAAATATTTATTAAGTTTTTGGGTTATTTAAATGCAAAAAAGTCCAAAATTTGTTGCATGAATTTGGGAATAATTGTTAGCATGAATTAGTAGATGCCTAACCACAAATGCATGCATGTTATTTACGAGAACATGACGTTTAAAATTGAGTTCCTAATGATGGAAATAGAGGATTCTGAAGTGATTACATCATAAAGTCCATTGTTTCATTACAGATTACTCGAAAAGGTTAGTTCAAGGAATAATTAGTAATACAGCGCTTAAAAAAGTGTGAAGTACAGGGAATAGACAAATTTTTTTTGCTCAAAAACGCAGCGCAATCTATTTCATCATTTAGTAATTTAACCTCAAACGTAACCCGTGCATTCCACGAAAATTAGTTATGGGGGAAGGTGGTTAACAAGGAGGAATCTATCGATATTTGGAGATATACCCCCAGACACATCAATGTGCCCTGTCTTTTTCGTAAAAAGAATCCTGAATAAAGTCAAGTGCGACAAATGAAAATAAATCCCATATTTAAGTGTCACAAGCAATGGTTGTTGTGAAGATGGAAGAGCTAACTAAACTGAACAATAATAATCACCTCAATACAGCCTTTAATGTAAGTTGTAACTCAAAAGACTAGGTAGTCGCTTGAACTGATTCCTTCGATTCTGAAACCAGCTCTTGAAAGAAAACGGTCGAACATTGAACCCAGGCAACAGAAAATTTGAAATAACAAAAATTATGATTTCTTGATTAAGCTTGTTTTCTCAAATGAATAATAAAACAAAAATATCAGATAAGATTGTTAAAAACCAAAGGAAATGTAAACTTTCGTGATAAGCGCTACAAATGTTTACTACTTCGTATTTAATACCATTGCTTGTGATATTATAATTTCCTCGATACTTATAAATAACCTATCCGCCCCTACATTTAATGCTAATATACCTCTTAACTCTAGTGTTTATAATATTAACACTAACCTACTACAGAGCTAAAGTTTTTTTTTATATTGTGAAATATGTTTTTATGCTCAATTTTCCACGCCTTGTTTCGAACTCAATATGTCTGAAAAAATCCCGTTTGAATGACTCATAAAATCGTTTCTCCAGCCTAAATTATATTTTAATTATCATTATTTCTTTCATCTCGTATCCGTCGCTCAAACAGAAATAACTTATTTTAGGGAATGACCCCTGAGCATGTATGACAACCTGCGTAATAACTAAAAAAAACAATCACTACACCGATTACAAGAGAGAACACATTGGACACATATTTGTAAGTACAGTATATCAGCGCATATACCTTTGAAATACGTCCCAAAGAAACGATTGATCAGGCATTCCACTTTGATGGTATGACATATTCGATAAAAACAAATTAATAAAAGCAGAACACTTGATTTTTAGCAAAATCCAGATGGTTGTAATTTAATACTAGACTATGAATCACAAACTAAATAAGTGATGGTTGTGTCATTGAATTGACATATCGATAGTTAATAATCGAATTTACTGAATAAATATAGAAACATATACTATATGGTATTTACCGGCTTCGCTCGGGTCCCTTGTTTTTCCGCCAGCTCAATGTTTCAGCAAATATCGAACGCAAGGAAATAATGAATAATATTGACCATTAATTACACCTTTCATAACTGGTTTTCAATAATCATAATAATTATATAGGTTAGAAGTCGATTGCCTAATTCTGAAAGAAGTTCCTACAACAGAAACGATCAATTTTTTTTATGAGAGTCTATTGCCTTATATTAAAAGAATCCAATACATTTAAGACATTTTGAAGTGAAGTGATTTTGTTTGTCTAATTAAAATTTCAATTCTATTTCTTCATCGCATTTTAGTCTCCTATATTTCATGGTTTTATTTTGGCTGTGGACAGATTGTTGAAAATACGGAGTGCAATCAATTGGAATAGGAACGCGCTTTGGGAACGAATTGAATTTATGTCACGGAAACAGCATTTATCGATTTCGAATGCTTATCACGGAAAGAGCATACACCAACTCATATAAAGAATAACTATGCATGTGAATAGCCCATAATAGGTTTACGCTCTGCAGAGAGTTGAATTTTAGATACCCGATAGTTTTGTACATCACTATTCATTTGGTATTTATTTACAAGACTGACTTAAATGATGTATTTATGTGTGTACATTATGGGTTTATTTATCATAACCGGCGACCATGTCTAGCCGAGTGACAATTGATTTATGTTGGGCGGTGCCAAATTTACAGACTTGTAAATAAATACAAAGATAAATATTTTGGGATCAAAATGGTACACGGGAATAATATGAAATTTAAAAATGTTACTAATATTTTACCATATTTCAGCGCCACTTTTATATGTGCTTCCTAAGTTTCACGGCTCTCGCTACGCTTTTCTACATATTACATGAACGTCCTCATTTTGACTACATAGGATCATCCGAATCCAACACAGGACACAACGAAATGTAAATATCCATGCGCTCGTATCAATCAATCGTATGTTTTTAAAAATTTTGGATTGTAAAATTTGTTTTAATCACAATACAATAACTTCCTTATCGACTCCAGTTAGCCTATGCTGTGATCGATTGTGTTTTTGCTGTGCTGTGTCCAGTTCGCGATTGTTATTAAATTTTATCTCGTGCATTTAATTTGATTAATATAAAATGTATCTGTGCTTTTGTTCTCTTCAACTTTTCTGTGATTGCTTTGGTAATTTTGGTTTTCTGTTAATAATTTTGCTGCAAAACCCAAAAAAAAAATTTTATTTTTGTAAACATACAGTGCGCGGTTAACAGCTGTGTTTTGTATTTGTTTTTTTTAAAAAGCTGCAAATGCCAGGCTGACCCTAAGGCCTATTTCGTCTGTTGTACGTTGTGTGATAACGGGGTACACGTCAAATGTGCTGGTTTCACGCAACGGATAAAGAATATAATCGGCAATAAGTCGGGCAATAAGTCGGTTTTTATTCAGGGGCTTATGAGGCAAATTAGACGCGGCTTCCGCGATCTCCGTCTAGCTTTTAGTAGGCTCAGTGATGCACTGGAAAGTCAATTCAGTAAAACTGTTGAATGAGTCTCTTAAGCAGAAGCGATCGGCCGAGCCTGCCTTGCCTCGGGAACCAAGTTTATTGGCCCCAGTTCTGTCATTGCACCCGGCACCGCTGACACCCACTGTTGACAATGGTCAGCAGTTGATGGAGTTTATTTCTCCTGCACCACCTGCAATCAACAGTGGTGGCTCAATTGTGTCACAGTCCCTAGCGTCCAATTCGACTCCGCCACCTCTTTTCAGCTGTGCTCCCAAGCCTCTTATATCGGTTGCACCTAGAAAGCAAATTTTTATTTCGCGTCTACATACAGGCCAAATCTACTGGGATATTGGTTGAAACATTTAAATTGAATTATGAAAGAGAAATTTCCTCTTTTAAAATAAGTGTTTCGGCTAAAGTATTCCGCACAATTTGCTGTGCTAATTTCTGGCCAAAAGGAATTGTAATAAAGGAGTATACAAATAAAAACGTATTCGGCCCCTATTACATTGCCTCTGAATCCTTCTGGTGCTTCTTCTTCGAATGTTGCGCTAAAAAACTAAAATCCTCTCTTTCTCTAGCATATCATAATGTTAGAGGTCTTAAGACTAAACTTTCTAAACTATATATATGTATTTTGTATTGTAGTATTTACCGAAACTTGTGAATAACTTTTTTGCATGGAACAAGTGGTGGGGCTACAAATACTTTTTGGTTTGATTGGGTTTTCCCCAATTCATGCAAAAAGTGTTGGACCATTTTGCATTTAAATACACTCCGAAATCTTATAAATATGTCTTGTTTTTAAATTTACTTATTATTTTAATTTTGTTTCAAATTAAATTAAATTAAACTTCTTACTTTTTGTATTTTTTTGTGTCGACTGATCTTAGTTGACAATAAATAAAATAAATATTGACAGTAAAAACTGTTTTTTGCTTTACATACAACTGCAGAAACAGAATATTAAAAAAAATTAAAATTAGAATCGAAGCATAACAAATGATTAATAAAATTAATAAATAAATTCTATGGCATGGGTATATTTCCGATTACGATTATTTTTTTGGGTTTTGATATCTTTGTAAATAATAAAAGTTGTTCTAATAAGAACTCGTCTTTTGACTAAAAACTTAAATTTTAACGAAATAAAAACTGTTAGATATGTAACTTTCTGATCGTATTTAGAGATTTTAAGAGTTTGATGTTAAATGTTTTGATATTGTTTACTGACTCAAATTGGTTAATATTTTCATTTGCTTTATTTTAAATATTTTGAATAGGTATCACAAAAACACCATACACATCGTTGCAGTCGCCTGTGGCCAGCGCGCTCAAGAGACTCTAGTTATGATAAAGTCAGCTATCCTTTTTAATTATTATCAAGAATACCTCAAGTTCATAGTATTTACAGAAGATCCATTAACCGGTATATTAAGGGAGAAACTGACAGACTGGCGTGATCTATACCCGCAACTGTTTGACTTCGAGCTGTTGCCATTAAAATTTCCAAACAAAAGCGAGATGGAGTGGAAAAACCTTTTTAAACCATGTGCAGCACAACGCCTATTTTTGCCGGTACGTAGAAGTTGTACACTGTAAATTAATGTTGGCTTGACATAGAATATTGTATTTCCAATGCAAAACTTTTTTTTTAACTGTAGCTTATAATTTGAAAAGCAAATTTATTAACCACTGAAAAACCTAAAGTTTCCTGAATTTAAAATAGTATTTATAAAAATAGTTTTTATATTTTTAATAAAATAACGTCTAACTGTTTAAAGTAAAGTAGCTAAAGAAAAAAATTCAGAATTATCAAAAAAGCATTACAATAAAAAAATCTACATGAGGACCTCATAATGTGGTTATAGTTGGGATTTCAGATTTGATTGCAGTTGAGCTGCACTTGTGCAATAATTAATTAAATAATTTATTTTAAATTAGTGTCACTCCTCTTATCCCAGTACTAGGTTTCATTGCTAAGATTTTAATTCTAATCAGAAAAAAATAATAAATAACATTTGCGTTTTATTTTAAGTCTCTATTGACGGATGTCGACTCGCTGCTGTACGTTGATACGGATATTTTATTTTTATCACCGATTTCCGACATATGGCAGTTCTTTGGAAAATTTAACGAGAGTCAAATTGCTGCTCTATCGCCAGAGCACGAAAATGAAAATATTGGATGGTACAACCGCTTTGCCCGTCATCCCTTCTATGGCCGACTTGGAGTAAACTCTGGAGTCATGCTGATGAATCTTACACGCATGAGAAAATTCAATTGGGAACATCATGTATTCCCTATTTATAAGGAGTTTAAGCTACGTATTACCTGGGGCGACCAAGATATTATAAATATTCTGTTTTATTATCATCCCGACAAACTCCATATAATGCCATGCGAATATAACTATCGCCCAGATCACTGCATGTATATGAGTATATGCACTACTTCTCGATCTGGAATAAAGTTAATTCATGGCAATAGAGGTTATTTTCATTCAAATAAGCAACCATTATTTAAAACAATTTATGGTGCAATTGAAAGCTATCAATTTACCTCTAATGTATACACCGATTTTTTGTTGCCTCTGCGCTCGGCATTAATGGCGCAACATATTAATGAATCTAGTTGTGGGAAAATCTCAAGTGATATTCTTTTAGTGGCAAACAGTCTCTTCGATAATAAATATTAATAACTATAAGTTTTGGTCAATTCATGTAAGGGAACACGGTATTTATAACCAAGACGATTTCATTATACAAACAAATATTTTAGGAAAATTTTATAAAAATATCTTATATAAACTTGTAAAATACAACGACGACTGAGTAACAATCTCGAATGTGTACATATCAATTTAAAGTCTTAAAGCGAGCCTTCAGCATAGACGCATATAAATTTCATCCAGATGGCTATCAAGATGGATCAATAATATATAGACCGTCAATGCGTGGCAAATGTGGAAAAATGTACAAACAGCTGTAGATAATTTTCTTTGGTAGTCGTCTTGGTTACTCACATATTTATCCGCGTACCGTACAAGATTTTGAATACAGTTATTTTTCTTGTACCTGTTTAATTAAGTGGCCACAATTGTATTTACTTGCTCAATGGCTGAGCAGTTGTTAACTATTAAGATTAATTCCTTATTTGTGTATAAAATTATAATATAACAATACTAAGTTTTAAAATATATTAATACATAAGAACAATAAATTAATAGATTTCATTATTTCAATACACATACCATTGGACGGTACCACAACGGGCCAACACTGGTCTAAGGGTGTCGACATTGGTCGGCAACCGTTAAACCTAACCTAACTTACCATTTTAGACCATAGCCAACCATCTCATTTGTTTTACCACAATGCTTCTATATAGTCGCAGTTCCGATTTGCCGTCTTGTCAGACAAAATACTTTTACGTTTTACTCATTCTCATTTTTGCAAGTAGAGCACACATAAGGGAATGTTAAGGTGTTTGCAGAACTTACTCTGGCCAGCTTTTGAGAGTTTGTTGCCGGAAATATGTACCTTGTACCTCGTATTGTAAAAAGTTTAAACAACAATGCGCTTTAAGGCTCCGTTTCTTTGCTGTATTCTGACCTTTACTTACCGTTGAATATTAATTGTCCCAATCGAATTGGTTGAGAAAAATTGGAAACGCCAAATATGTGCTTATAAATATATTAATTTGTGCCTAAATATTGTAAAAGTGTCAAATTAGAATTATTTGTGTGTACTTATAAAATCTTTCAATGCATTTCTGTTTGCAAATTAATGAAATTAAACGGCTCAGCTTGGTTAAAGTTTTCATTTTTGCTATAATCTTGAATCAATGATTGTGTTTTGCAAAATGCAAACATTAGTCAAAAAACCTTTTCAACGAAATCGGGATGTGTTTCAATAGGCTTCCCAAATAAACGCCATTTCCCACTCAGAATCGAAAAGCACATTTAACTTTAACTAAAAGTAATCAAAGCAATTTAGCTAGCCGATCGCATCTCGCTTAGTTCGAATTTCTACTTCTTCTCGCGCTGCAATGCTTACTTCGCGCACATTAAATCAGGGATCCGAGCTTTGAATTTATACCCACCCAAAGAGAAGTACTTAAAATGTTTGTTAATTACATATCTCGAAAGCAGGAATGTATTTTATTAGACGATCGCGTTTGAATCAATGGTCTGAGTAGTTGTTTTTCCAATAAATGCAGGGATAAGGTTAATTATGGCGTCAGATTGGACTGGAAATAATATTCTACACCTGCAGGGAATTATTGGAATTAAGTGGGTTAGGACACTACAAATATCCCGATGGTTATACGATATACGGCCTTAACTGATGCAAGGAATGTACCGACGGCAAAGTTGGGTAGGAAGGGGGACACTAAGAAAAACCGTAGTGCAGTAACCCAAATCACTGGATGATAATAAACTATTCAACAGTGAACGAGAAAATGAGGAATCGGTCCAACATGTATTTAGCCATGTTCATACAATCAACGGGATGAACCACAACGCCTAAAACTTGATGTGTAGATGCGTAAATAACATAACTGAAGGGGGAAATGGTATAGTAGAGTATTTCACCTTATTTGCTAGAATCGAAATCGGTACCTATATTCGTTTCGGCTAGACACCCTTTTTATAATAATAGAGTGTACATTTGAACATAAATGTGTATGCCATATAAGTTTGGCTACTTACATCCACGTTTCCATGAATTTGTGTTGAAGAACATTTCTTTACTTTGTTTGAAAGTAAAAAAGCGAACTTCCTATTTCGATCACAATAGCGATTATTCATTTGTTTTAATACATTAATTTTTTCTGGCATCGATTTCAGGCTTCTTTCCTTGATTTTCTTGAATATGAGTGGTAACCCGTTTTCCGAGCAAGCAGCGATCAGATGGCATTTCAAGCATGTTATGATTGCACCTGAGTGGCTAAAGGCTGTATATTATTGCGTGAGGTGAAAATAATTTTGTATTTGCAGATTTGGGTATCATAATTATTCCTGTGTTGCAGCTGCTATTCCTCGAAGAAAGCTGGGCTAGGTAAAGGCATCTCCTTTATTTATTACAAGCCCAACCATTGACTAACTGAAATATGAAAATCAGCGGGGAGCCTTGAAATGTTTGAAATAGAAATGGACGAGTATATTCCGAGTTGGAAGACATATTTATAAGATTCTCGAGCGCTTTTTGATTATCTTCACGCAGCCTTCGAACACACTTGAATGGCAAAAACATTTTGGCTTGTGTAACTAAATTTTTTTTTTTTTCTTTTCTTCAATGATAGCAAAATACATACATATTTGATACAGCAGTCCGTTATTGACTAAATGTCCTCCAAATTTTGGGAGTCTATTGAAGAATGTCATTTCAAGATTGCAAAGAAATCAACAAAAAAAAATATATATATGTATATATATATATATATTAATTTATCAGTAATACGTACATATTAAAATGGTGTTTGGTTAAGTTAAACAAAGATAAATAATATAGGGTCTTCTAAGTAGTTGGATAAAGTTCCTGCGCGTCATTTTCTGTAGTACTAGGTATACCAGTGACACTGCTTGTCCCTGCGGTGTCTAAATTATTAATGTTTCTGATATTTCTAATTGAAGTTGGACTTGGAGACTTGGAGCTTGATGATGTAGCTGAGCCAGGTGTACTTTTATTTCTTGTAGATGTTGTTTCTTCATCATCGGAACATTCCACACTGGATATCGAGAAATTATCCTTAAAAAATTAATAAGTTCAGAAAACAAACTCGTTACTGGATGCAAGTATTTTTAAGTTACCGTATCTCTTTCTGATTTATAACCCAGTAATTTAAGCTTGCGTTCCTCTCTCATACGAGTTAGTCTCATTAGCAGTGTATAGTGCTGTTCGACCCGATATAGACATGTTTTGCATATGGTCTTAGGTAAAGGATCAGTTGGTGATATCTATAAAACATTTGAATGCATTTTGGAACATCAAAATAGTTATGGTATTACTTACAGTAATTGGCAAATAGCCGTTAATTTTTTCGACAAGGCATAAGCGCTGACCATGGTCTCCATAAATGTGTATAACTGTCCTGTGCATTTCTGAGCAAAGACGGCAAAGAAATCCGGAAATACAGGCCTTCTCAATACTTCCCATGTCGACCGTCGGTATGCCTATATCTTTGTTGTAGTGGGATAGAAAACATATCAGTTACGTATAAGTGTATCCAAGCTCGTAAATAAATTACATATATTTATATTTATGAATAATTACTCTTACTTTCTAGCACATAAACAATTTCTTAAATCAGACACAAAAATATTGTATTTGCTATTGTTCTCACACACAGATGTTTGTATTCACAATAACAAGGTTGTATGTTCGATAGGCTTCACTTTGTGAATCTGTAAATATCGATAGTACAAGATTTCTCATGACTAATTAAACATTGGTGTTAAGGAATTTCAATATCAGACTACCTACCATTTTAGCCTTTTTCTGGCTAGAGCTTTCCACTTTTCATTGAGTTAACTGGAAAAATTAGCAAAGACAATCTGCCAGGTAGTCAACCCATCTTTTATTTAAATAATACTACAATAATACAAAATTAAAAGAATTGATAATTTAAATAAATAATACTGCAATTGTGTACTCAAATTAACAGAATGATTATTTAAATAAATTATATATCTTAAAGTTTTTTTAAATCATCTTAAATTAGGTCTCATATTGTAAATCCCAGATCCTGTTTCCTATTAACTTAAAGATTTTCGATATCTGTCTTCATCAGTTCGTTTCTTTTTCAGCTGTCCTGTTTTTGCAATCTATTTTTGGTAGCAGAACAGCCTTAAAGCACAAAAGTGGGATTTACTCAGAGCGTCACTTTGGAACGTGCCAAATACTTCGCATCATTCCGGTGTCTACAGGGGATGTCCCTAAATCATAAATCATGCTCGAATTTACACACATTCAAAATATGTAGGCAGAGTTTGAGGGCGCTGGGATAGTGAGGAAGGTTTTAAAGTAAACATGCTTAAATTGTTGCGTGAGAGGAAAACTTTGATTTGAATATAGTATGCATTTTGACAAAACCAACAGACATTGAATTGGTTTTTTTAGTTAATCCCATAAATACCTAAAACTTTAGCTATTCTATTATTCTTCTTTGACAGAGGCATTAGAATACAAACTAGTAAGCTATAAGGAGTAAATTAAACTACGATGAATTGCCCTTTTCGTATACTTGAAGGAGTTAACAATAGTTGTCTTTCCTACCGCTTGGAGTTGCGTTGCTGCTTGCTAAAGATTCACGATTCATTATCGTTATCAGGTTCTAAATTCTTTCAAATTATTAGAACAATTAGGTTATTCTATATATAAATTTCAACTATCGGCAATGTACTTCATTATCTTATTTCTTACTATCTTAAATCTTATTTGCTTATGGCAGGAAATATCAAAGATTGTTTCTTAAATTAATTTGAATAGGTCTTTGTTCTTATTCGGCAATATCGTACTTACTGTTGTTTGTAACTTATAAACAAATACATTTAAAAAGAAATCCATCTATATTTTATAGTTTGAGAAAAACGCAACAGCAGCATTTATCTGCATAATTAAATACTGTGAACAAAAATTGGTGAAACCCCCAACTGAACTATCGACACATTGGTCCCGCAGGGTACCGATGACGCTTAAGACTCGCACCCTACGTCTCACGCATGGTCTTGTATAGTCTGAGGCTTGTTTAAGGTGTTAGCGACCCGTATCGGATACCTGGCACCCTGCGGTATTAAAGGAGGCTACCTGCATTCCGCGAATCTCCGTGATAAAATCAATTTAAATAACCTAAAAGCGACTTCTAAAAAAAGTAAAAGGGGTGGATTTGAATCATTGGATAATCTTATATTTGACATTGCGCACTCCTACCGGAGTCGTACTAACAGAAACGTAACCCTAGTGGCTGATGTCTACGTAGCGCCAAGTTGGTCGCTGTCGAATGAACCGCCATGGTAAGCCTCGCGCCCGAATCCCGACATCTGTTTTAGATCGGGAACAGTTACTAATGATGCTGCAGTGATGCAATCCTAATATTTCCATCCAGGTTTGAAGCAAGCCCTTGCAGCGGCCAATAAGTCAAGCGGTGGCTTTAACAAAAATCGATGGAGCTGATTGAAACAGCAGGCGCTAAACTGAACTTCCGCGTCAGCACTTTTACCGAAAGTATATATATATATATATATATATATGTATATATGTATGTATGTATATATATGTAGCGTAGGACCTGAAACTGTCTCAAATGATGGCTAATTCTGGAGTTTGGAGAAGCAAAGATTTTACCTAATTAAACATCATCCAGCAAACAGGTAAGTAGCTGGAAAGCGTCTGACGGCCACTCTTTTTTTGATAATAGGTATATCAAATTAGAAGTTCCACAAATCTCTCCAAGACTAGTCAAGTTCTTGAGTCAAAACCGAATAAACTGGAAAATCTTCAAGAAAAAGCTCTGTCGAACATTTCTGTAATCTCACAAGGACAAGCAACAAAGCATTTGAATAGGTATGGCTTGACAACGGGTCTTCTCTAAAAAAAAAAAATAAAAAAAAGACCTTAGTGCACGACACAACTAAGCACTATGCGTCATAGAAGTCGGTTTGTTTTTAATAAAGCGAATTTTCATATTTCATATCTCACATATCATCTCTGCAAACACAAAGGGAGATCAAAAAATACTGCCGTGCACTCTGTTACCAAAAAATACAGAACTCCATATTCCCCAAAGAATATAAACTTTCAGCCACGTTACGCTAGAAGCGATAACTGGAGTCCTTATAGACCTGTAAGTCGACGTCCGATTGATTGAGTGGTATTGCTGAATCAATTGCTCATATGCAAGATTCTGACAACCACACTGGGATCGTACACCCTCTCCAAGGTCGTCAGCAGGGTCACGCCTCAGGAAGCGCATTTGAGGTGAAGTTTCTTAAAATTCTGTGTGACATGATGACAAATAACTAAAATGCCAGGAAAAACGCAACAGTTGCTCGCAGGAAGGCCAAAATCAATATGCGAATTCTTTTTGTGCTTTAACTCGGGTGGTTCTTAATATGTAGGGAAATATTATGTACACAGACCATAACTTTTATTGGTATCACAAATTGGTATGCATCAAATGAAATAGTTTTGATCTGCGTGCGGTATACGAGAAGAAATGAAAGAAAAATGCAATAGTTGCCTGCAGGAATGCCATTGGGTTCAAGTAGGCCCCAGCATAGAACTTTGGCTGTATATAACAGTTATCAGGTGTTAGTTTTGTGGATTTGGTTAGACAAGCAATTCTCAGAATATCAGGTTAGTAATCAGCCACTTCAGGAAAAGACTTCACACCCAGGGAAACCCGTACATTTGCTCACAATTCATTCGTCTTAGGCGTCAGTTGGAGTCTCTCAAGGTTATATACATATGTATATATAATTCTTAAACGGATAGATTTTGCAAATAAAATAATAATTACTAAATTGAGGGATTCTGGTTGCAACGGTGGAGATTGGGGGAGGCGCTTCAATCTTTGACCCAACTGTGTTGGCCAACGGATTGACCTGATTATACAACCGGTCATTAAAGGGACTTATCAACTTCATGCATAATCGTCGTTAAGCCGAAATCGTTGAGCAGCTTTCGAATCCCCACTTTTGGAAAGAGAGGTTCGGGTTACCTTATTCTGCAAAACTTGGATTAATCTACCATTGAAATTACGGGTCTCTAGTTCTATAACAATATAATTATTGGTTTTTTGTAGAGGAGGCTCTGGACGTAGACAACAAAATTATTTACAGTATTTCGATGGGTTCACCAGTAATCTACTTTTCAATGTTTTAAACTAGATCTGAGATCCTGGTTCTTAAGATTTGTGGGGGCCTGAGTAAGCGTGCTTGGTAAATTGTTGTTTACCAGTATTGGGAGGAGGTTGGCAGTAATTAATCGCCTAAGGTAATGAAATAGTTCCAATAAGAATAGCTTTACTTTGTATTATATATTTATTCCATTTGATGCATCTTTGAGTTGCATGCTTATCTAATTATTCCAATTTCTGTTTAATTAATCAATTACAATGTAAATAATGCTGAATATATTTTTACTAGGCGTAATTAAAACAAAATTATGGTACAATAATGGTTTATTAAATACTATATAATGGTTTTGGTGCATTTTCGGTTGATTTCTTGAAAGGAAATAATCATTACCAACAGGCTATGTAAAAAAGCAAGAAACACAAAATTACGAAGGTTGCTGCTGTCTTTAATAAACACTTTAATGCATTTCAAATGATTGTATTTTATGATTTGACTTTTGAGTTTTTCGACTCCTTTCTAAATTGTTCAAAATTCAATACAATTTCACACACATGAAACCTAAATATGCGCGGGTGCTCTTCAAAAGAGCTCACTGGCTTGCATGCAAAAATGTCACCTCAAGCGGCTACCCGTAAAAATTCAACTAAAACAACAATCTATTTTAAAAACTGGACACCTATAGTGATTTGGTTTGGTCGAATGCAGGTACGCACGGACAAGGGACTATATATTTGTCAAAAATAAAAGGCATCTTATAAATTTATTCATACGCACTTATTCCAAACCCAAACGGAAAATGAATATAACAACCAAGACATTCATTGCTTATTTGTTGTCTTCTTTCCACTAGTTTACAATTTTGACAGATGATCTACAAGTGCGCCGCTGTTCAGTCATTGAACTGTATTTAAGGTTTCCCACATCTTTTCATTTTTATAAATAGCGTTTGATGCATCGCGACGATTTTATTCTACCCCTTAAATGAGCCTCATTTGGGTCAATTAGGAATAACTAAGCAGCAGCCCTCGTAATTACAGCAAAAGAGAGCGACTTTAGTTTGTATGAGATTCACAAAACTTGTAATGAAACTTGTCTGATAAATTGATGTATTTATATTAATTGGTTTTATTGACGACGACGTGTATTACGTTGTTTGTCGAACCGCATTTCCATTTCCTCAAGAACTTTGGGGGTGTAACGTACGACAAGCTTTACTGAGCCAACCGCTTGCTTCAATAGTTCAACTGCTCTCTCATGGTTTTCACCTTCAACAGACTGCAATGAAATAGTAAACAAATACACAATAAGAAACAAAAATTACTGGACTAGTCGAAAAATTCCGACTGTAAAATTATTCAAATATATCTAAAAAAATATATTAGTAGTTATACATGATTGACAAGAAGCACCATCCAAGACTTTCCATGGATGTCTGCCGGGCAACGGAAGTTTTCGAGGTTAGAGGGAAATGTTCAGATTCCATGCTTTAGTCCATCACTTGTCAAGTTGTATTAAATTTCGTTTAAGTTCGCGAAATAAATAATAAACAAAACAATAAACAATCTAAGCACTCTCTACAGTTGTTGTAGTTTAAATAAAAATATATTGAAAAGAGTTCTGCTTATAAATGATTGACTAGTGTAGCAATTTTCGTGCTAAGGTCCTTATATGCGACTCGATTTGAACAATGACTTTATAGCCCTGTTTCGGAAGAAGCTTTTATTTTATGTAAGATATGTACTTACCACACCGTTAACTGAAAGTAATTGATCTCCCCTTTTAAGTCCTCCATGTCTATCTGCAACTCCACCGGGTATTATTCGAGATATATAAATTGGAGAATTCTGCTCTTTGCCACCCATAACATTGAAACCCAGTCCTGCACATAGAAAGAAAGAAGACAAATGTAATAGAAAAATAATATTAATGTGCGTCCAATTGATATTTTCATTTAATGTTATATAACCTAAAAAGGATATTATAGATTTGTGCCAATATATATAAGAGGCAGAAGAAAGCATAAAGTATATAAATTCTTGATCAGGAGAGTCGATCTAGGCATGACCATCTATTCATCTGTTAGTCCTTATGAACACTCTGATCTCAGAGGCTATAAGATTTAGATACTTTAAATTTGAAATACAAATTGTCGGAGATCACGTTTATTTCATATAATCTATAACTGCCTTTTTATCGAGAATATTGCATTCCTATTTCCCATAGCAATAAAAGGTAGTCTTCCAGGGTCCATATTTCACATTGAATTATTAAGAAACACCCGAATTATAGCCCAAAATTAATGCACTTATTGATCACAATCAGCAGGTGCAGCTATTATTTATGTGCATAAAAATGCGTGAAGATGCGTATACCCATGCGGTTGTAATGTAATGTAAGTTCGATTGAAAAATACGAAAAATACGCTGCCTTAGGTTATTTTATCCTATTCGAGTTTTCTCGGTGACAATGCGTAACAAAAATTTGTTGAAAAGATTCGTTACATGTAGGAACACGCTTGATATAGCACAGAAGTTCACTACAAATGAATTCGGCTGTATACATACAAATGTACATCTCCATATTTGTACATATGTACATAATGTACGAACATTCCCTTTTCGGGTTACACAAATATTTATAGGCATAGCATCCAAATCCTGGTTCCTCGGTTAATACACTAATTGCTTACCTTCCTCTGTTTTTGGCAGCTCTACAACCCGTGGGTGGGCATGTCCTTCACTGGCAGCAAAAGCAGCCACGGTAGCTTTGGCTGTTGCTGAGGCACGAACATCGTGTGAGCCTTGAATGTCAACTGTTTCGAAAACATGTTCATAGACTTCACGTACAGAATTCAGAAAGTCAGAGCTTAACACCTTTTGTAATGCTGCCAATTTTGTAGTTGGAAAATCTCCGCTAGATTGAAGCTTTTCCAATAGCTCGATTGACCTCTTAACATCTGTAAAAATATGTTTTATTATTAGACTAAATGCACACCTCAAATAAACATGTGTGCCTTACCTCTAGCCAAGGTCAGTGGTTCCGAAATTTCGGTCATTTTACTGCCAGATATTAATATATATTAATACTCAGGGTGTTGGATTTACTTCTTCCTACCTTAGTTCAGTAGTTTTTTACATTGATATTATCAATAATTGTATCGATATAAAATTTTTGGAAATATAGTCATCGATAACGTTATGCCACACAAATTTTGAGTATCGTATTCGCTTGCTGGCAGCAGTGCTGTCAATTCAGCTTTTTTCTTTATTTATTTATCTTATTCATTTAACGTCAACTAAGGTTAGTTGGCACAAAAATATACAGAAAGTAACTAATTGAATTTAATTACCTCGTTTCGTTGAACGAATATTGGCCGCAAAGCGAAAAGACGTATAAGGAATCAATTATTCAAATACAAATTCAATGGGATCGGTTCCAAATTTGTTATATATGTAACATGGTTTTTCATTCTAAATGCTTTTTATCTTTGTATTTCATTTAAGTCAAAAATACATACATTACAAGTACATACATTTGTACATAAAACAATAACAGACTCCGAAAACCAACAATAATCTATAAACAAATGTGACACAACTTCATGTTACAGAACGTAATACATAATTTTTTTTAAATGGCTTTAATCTGAAGACGATGAAGAAATGGTGTCCTGTAGATCACTGTCGTCATCATTTTTCGCTGGTAAGGATGGGCCTGGCTTAAAAAAATTGTTGAACGTTGTTTGTCTTGCTTTCTTGTCTATTTCGTTCTTCAGTGATTTAATACAGCTATACAGAAATTTTAGCGCTACGTTCGACGTCAGGCCGTAAATCGAAAACGTGCCTTAATTGAAGGGGGTCGTTGTAGCGAAATGCCGTATAAAGCATTCATTAGAACGTCAGAATACAATTTAACAGATGGAAGGTCATTAATAAATAGATTAAAAAGCACTATACCCAGGTGACTGCTCTCGGATAGCAAAGCTGTGACTAGAATAGGCTTTGAAAGTAATGTTTTGAATACAACTTTTTGAGTTCTGTAACTCAGATACTCTGAAATCCAGGTAAGAAGGTTATTAGGAAATAAGGTTTAGTTTATGAAGCAAGAGACAATGATTAAGAGAATCAAAGGCCTTAATGAAGTTTGTATAAACGACATTAATTTGCGTTTTATTCTGAGGATAAGGATAGGGTACAATGGGTAATACTCAACAAACAGATCGGCTGCAGCCGTTGCTTTTGTATGTTTATAAAAAACGGAGTGAGGTAATGAAAACGATTTGCGTTTCATATTTACACATATTCAAGTTATATAAGTTTATAGAGTAATCAGAAGGATTACCTGAACTCTTAAACTTCTTATAATACCTGGACTTCACATTTTTAAACCTGGCTAATTCCCGTGAAACTATTACCTTTCACAGGATTCATACGGGGAACACAAGCATCCAAATGGGAGTATAAAATATTGAAATCGCAATATCCGTATCAGCGCAGGAATATAATTCAAACAAATCACTTTCAAATAAAAATTGGTTAGGATTTTAAAAAAATAGGTACAGAAGTAGGCATCTCTATAATCGAAGCGAGCGTTGGATGATAGGGATTTTCAGGATATAGAAGTGGATCACAGCGAGAGATAATATGACAAGTAGGATCAGATACTAAAATTAATTCAAGTAAACGGTCGTCGCAGTTTCAAATAGGGTTAACTACAGACAGTGACAGCTCATGAAGCCTATCAATAAATTCATTTGAGCTGAGTGTCACCAATACATTTGGTTTATTCGAATATATTAAAGTATAAAAGGAGGTAAGAAATTATCTGAAGCAAGTTCAGAGTCAACAGCAATCAGACAAAAACCACCCAAGCGTGATACGTGATCACACCTATAACACACACCTATAGATAGAAAATGAGGAATGATCAGAAATATCAGGCATTAACCAAGTTTCAGCAGGTTAGGTTAGGTTTGACGGTTGCCGACACACTGCGGCCATCATTGGCCCGTTGTGTTACCGTGTGGATCTCACTTCCATATTTTACTATCGTGTGAGCATGAATCAGGGGCATGCCAGGCAGTTTATTTATGAATTTCGTAATTCTGGCTGGTCCCATATTCTCTAAATGTGTTAGACTTGATAAGAAGTGATTTCCTAGTTTGGTGCATTTTTTCCTCGCAAGTGCAGGACAAAAGCAATGACAATATTCCGGAGATTCTATCTCCTCTGCAGCTTCTTCAGGAATCATTGCAGGGTGCTTGCAGCCAATTGGCATGAATACCCACTAACCAGTGGCCGGTTATTGCACGAATTTCTGCAGACCAAGTTGTGCGAATTAAACAACACAGTTCCTAACTCCGTTTACTATTTCAATTTGGACAGGTTTAGCGAACACAGTTGGCATTTAGCCGTTTGTCATTTGATCTGAGTCCATTCTTGTCTCTGATTTTGAGCTTGCTGGTAGCTAGAGACATACATATACCTTGCTGAACTGAGGAGCCGTTAGAAGTCTGGCAGGGAACAATGTGCAGGACTTCAGTAAATCTTGAGCCGGCCTTCTTGACTGGGCTACGCGCTGATAAGCTGGGCTTGCTGGATGGTTTCCCCGAAGTTATCACATTTCGGATCTGCATCTAACGGTTTTTGGCACACCTGATTTGCATGATCTGAGCCACACTTGACTCAGCGATCCTGTTTTTGGCAATACTTCATTGTATGGCCAAATTCCAGGTAACGATGGTACTGGGGGATGTCCATATGGCGCTCAGGACATTCAACTGATATGTGTACCTGAGAGATGGAGCGCAAACTGTAAATCTCTTTATTGTTGGCAGCCAGGTCCAACTATAAATAACAGAGATTCAGCTCCTTCTTACTGACACCACTTACAATGTTTTGGACACCACTCACAGCGTGAGTCTGACCAGCTTATCTCTGCGGCGATCAGTTTTCTGCACGGATGGATGCGGTCCTCTGACGCGGAAATCTCTATCCTCCTTTAATTGATACGAATGAAACGGGATTCACTTATCAATAAACAACGTCTGGATTGCCCTGTAAGCGTCAATAACATTTGGCATTTCTCTCTATGTACCAACCACCACTGCATTTGAGCATAAAGCTATCAGGTAGCGTGACAGCATTTGGTGCATCCAGCAGTCGGAAAACGTTGGTGATACCCTCAGCAATAAGTGGGGGAGGCTTAGAAGGTGTTGTTGGCTGAAATTCGGGAGGGTAAACAGACGGTGCGTTTGATTGAGAACAATCGCTTCCTTACGAATAGACCCACTCGACGGATAAATTGGCGAAGCAGGCACCACTGTGCCCATGTCTTCCATGTCAACTGACCGACATCTGCATCAGAATCTGACAGGAGATGCTCGAGCCCTTGTGGTGCTGCAAGTGCACTATCAGAAGTAGACGGCACTGCATCTAAGTCGATTTCATCTTTCATAATCGATTGCAATTGGTTTTTGTTATTGTTTTGAATGCGCCTACAATTAGAGTTAGGTAGGAATTCACCGTTTTATATTTACGTGAATTTAACATTAATTTCATAATTTTCACACAATAATATTGTTATTATTATTACTATATTAACATTATAATTAATGTTGTCACTAATTGTAGTGGTCTTGTCCATTAAAAATGCTTATTTAAAAATTACGAGCTCGCGCTCGATGAAGCCAAAATGAAGACGATACTAAAACAATGGAATTAAAATTCTGTTTACCAGAACAAGTGACAAAAACACAGTTAATCAAAATAATATGGAGTTTTTCGCCTGCTAATGAGCTGGCAAATTGACTACATATATACCCCATTTTACTAAACTAGATAGTCTTAAATTTGAATTGTATATAAAAAATACTCTAACTAAATAATCTAGTGTCGCCATGAAACATTATTTTTGATGATTTATCGTAACGGTTTGCGTTCCCATAATTGCGCATCGCTTCTGCATCACCAGCAAATGACCGTAAATTATTTGATTCATGTCAGCAAAACTGTTCAAAAAAAAATTGGAACTATTGAAGTTGAAGTGGAAACAGCATAGTAATATAAGCATAATTTTGTAATTCCTGTATGAGAGGACAATTTAGACTGAAAGTACAATTACAAAGTGTGCCTGGCTTGGCGGGAAAATTCATTGGAAAGTTTTATATTATAGACAAGTCATTAGTTTAGCTGTCGTTGTGCCAGTGACCAAAAATCAAGATATAATTCAGAACAAGCTTAATGCTATATTATGTTTAATTGCATACCATTTGCAGAATATTTTTAAATGGTTTGTAAATTGACAAATCATTCCCAATCAAATCCGAAACGTTTTCCGTGGCACCTTTGATGTTTACTCTCTCAATCAACTCGTGCTAAATGCTAATACGACATCGCTGTGGGTGACAGAAATTTCGGTTTGTGTTTTATTTCACAGTTCCAGAACGACGCTGTAAGTAATCGATAAATCATCGATGCACGATGATATCACTTCTAAACTCACACAATTTTGTTTAGCGGCAAAATTCGCTTGTGGTGAAATAATTTACTATATACTGCAAAGCAAAACCAAACGCGTCAAAGATGGACATTGAGTTGCCCTACACGGCAGAGTATGCAAAAAGTGGCCGTGCTTCTTGTAAAGGCTGTAAAACTCCAATTCCGAAAGATTCTTTACGCATTGCTACCATGGTCCAAGTAAGTACATCGTGCATATGTACATCTATGATTGATGGTTTTCTTTATGTTTGCTATATTGTGTACATCGAGTACAGACAAATAGATTATTTATGTGCCACACTCGTGAATGCTTGTGCTGTTTCTTTATTTAAGTAGCGACAGTAGATGACATTCCTGCTGCTGCAGTCGCTCTTAAGCCTATTTTCAGACTGTGGGGCTTCGGCTTTTGCGCTTTGCCTAGCCAAGACTTAATTACTTGAGTTACAAATATATACTATTATGAATATTATATAAAGAGTATATATATTCAAACATTTGAGCTGTATTTGGCTCTTTATCTGACCAAGAATAAAAATCGACCACTGCGCCCAACAGTGCGGCACTTGGAAGCTTGTTATGGATTTAATATATGCCGATTTACCAGGACCACTGAATGTCATTGAATATGTAATTATTCTTCCACCTCCAACTTGTTGAAATTTTGGTATCATATTTTCTTTATCAAAGGCAACCTTTTACTTTCTTTAGTATTATTATTATTATTTAGTTTTAGGGCAAGAATTGTACTTTTTTGCAAAGAAGTCTGATTGTGATCTCTGTCTAGTTTTGAAACCTAAGGGTTCAGACATTAATCTTCTCAAATGACACATATTTTTAATGAACACAATATTATTTTCAAATTGACATTATTACACAAAACTTTTCATAAGACATATAATGCAAACTTAATTGTCTCAGCACGCAAAATAGGCAACTTATCTGCTGCGTATAACAAATAAGTGGAGTAGCTTTCGATACAACCAATTTCATACAACTGAGCAATACACTGTGCGACAGTGCCTATTAATTGCGATGCGACGTTTTATCCCCACTTTACCCAAAATTGAATGTTGTTCGAAATGTCACCATTCGTAATGACGCTTAATATTACTTTAAATGGCAGATTTTAACTATAATGTAATTCTAAAAAAAAAATCGTTAACAATCTACGCACTCTGTTTTATTTATAAGATTTGCTGAAATAGGAAATTTGTACAGTTCAGTACGAAAAATATGCGAGGAGATCTTGCTTGTCCGAAAACTGATTGGTTTCCTTGTTACGGTGGCCTTGATCTGGCTGACCCTGAGCGTCGAAATCATTGAGCACACTGACACGATTATTAATAATACTTATTAGTCTCCCTTTCATGATGGAAAAGTTCCGAACTGGTTTCATAAAGACTGTTTTTTGAAGAAACAGCGGCCAGCTACAGTGGGGGATATTAAGAACTTTGAAAATTTGAGATTTGATGACCAAACTGAGCTGACAAAACATATTGGTATGTATTAATATATATAGAGAATGAAAAGCTTAACAAAAATGGTTGTTATTAGGTAATGCACAAGTAGCCGTTGCTGGCAAAGCGGGTAAGCGTTCAAAGTCAGAACAGCAAGCAATTAAAGATTTCGGGATTGAGTACTCTAAATCGGGACGGGCAGCATGCCGTGGATGCGAACTAAAAATAAACAAAGATGAAGTTCGAGTATGCAAAACACTTTACGATACTGAAGTTGGAATGAAATACGGTGGTCAAAAAGTCTGGCATCATTTGGAGTGCTTTGCTAAATTGCGATCGGATCTTGGTTGGCTTGATACAGGTGAAACTCTTCCTGGATATAAAGGCTTAAAAGCTGACGACAAAGCAGAAGTCTTAAAATTGTTGCCGTGAGTATTTTTCATTGTCGTTCATTCATGTTATTCAACTTAATTAAATTATATAGCCGTATTTGTCAGTTCCCATGCGAACTAGCTCCTTAGTTTTCTGTAGTCATTATTCACTTGTTATATTAAATAACAATAAATTACAAATCGCTAAATGTTAATTTTTTGATTGCAGTGTAATAAAGTCTGATGATATACCAGACGCCAAGAAACCGAAGCTGGAGCCAAAAGATGAGGCCGAAGAAAATGATAAGATGAAAAGGGTTAAGGAGCAGAATGATAATTTATTCAAATTCCGTGACGTATTAAAAAACGCAATGAAAAAAACAGATATTGAGAAACTTTTGAAGTACAACGGACAGACACCTATAGCTGGTGATTCTGAAAAACTTTTAGATCAAGCGGCAGATCTATTGGCATTTGGCGCAATTGAATCTTGTCCAGAATGCAAGAGTTCACAGTTTATTTTTAATAAATGTGGTTACCTTTGTAATGGCAACTTCTCAGAATGGACAAAGTGTACAAAGTTATTCACTGAACCCAAGCGAAGTGCATGTAAGGTTCCGAAAGACTTGAAAACTACTTACAATTTTTGGAGCGATATTAAAAAAAAACCCGAAACGCGAATTATTCATTACGTGCCTCCAAGTGCATCAACTATTGCCAAGGACATTACCATCAAGAAAAATCCAGATGAAATTGATGGGTTAGTAAACAACAAATTTTTTATTACAAAAATTCAATACACTCTAAACAATTAAAATATTTTACATGTTTTTTCAGTCCCAAAATTAAACGAGAACGACCCCCATTATACAATTTTAAACTGGCATTAATTGGTCTGAAAGACAATGAGTCCGAAATAAAAAAACGTATCGGAAAGTTAGGCGGAAAATTCGATACTAAAATACTTGGTGATACCATAGCTATTATATCTACAGAAAAAGAAGTGGAGAAGATGAGCTCTCGTATGAAAAGAGCAAAAGAGCTTGGTATACATATTATTCCTGAGAAATATCTTGATTCTGTGGAATCTGATGGCACTGGCGCCCTTAATTTCATAAGTAGTATGACTCTTTGTGACTGGGGTACAGACCCATCTGCCCGTCTTCCTCAAGAAGAATTAAAAAGTTCAAAGTCGAAAAGCATCTACACAAAATCTGTGCCAAAGTCAGTGACTCTTAAGGTAAAGAATGGACTTGCTGTAGATCCTGATAGTGGTCTGGAGGATATAGCGCATGTGTATGTCAAAGGCGACGATAAGTATAATATTGTACTAGGCTTAACAGACATACAGCGCAATAAATGTTCATTTTATAAATTGCAACTTTTGGAAGCCGATAATAAGCATAGGTACGTCTATATATTGCATCATATATTCACATTCAGCAAATAAATATATTCAATTTTAATTTTATAGGTATTGGATTTTCCGCTCTTGGGGCCGTATTGGCACGACTATTGGAGGTTCAAAGGTGGAAGATTTTAGTACGGTAATAGACGCTATAAATAGTTTTTGTGTTGTATATTCTGAAAAAACAGGAAATGATTTTAAAAACAGAAATAATTTTGTAAAAGTTCCGGGTCGCATGTATCCAATCGACATTCAATATGAAGATGATAATGCAGTGAAAGACACCGGCAATGAAACTATTGATTCTAAACTTGAACCATCGCTTCAAAGCTTAATAAAGCTTATTTTTGATATCGAATCTATGAAGAAAAGTATGATGGAATTTCACATAGATATGGAAAAAATGCCATTGGGAAAACTGAGCTTGAAGCAAATTCAGTCTGCATACTCGGTTGTTACGGAAATATATAATTTAATACAGACACATGGCAGTAACCCTGGATTTATTGATGCCAGTAATCGATTCTACACATTAATTCCTCACTGTTTTGGAGTCCACGCGCCGCCTTTGATTGATACAATAGAACAGGTCGAAAGTTTACGTCAAATGCTGGATTCGTTGGCGGAGATTGAAGTTGCCTACAGTTTAATTAAAAGCGAGGATATTACGGAGGACATCAATCCGCTGGATAAACATTACGAACAGTTGAAAACACATCTACAACCACTAGACAAAAATAGTGAAGAATTTGTAACTTTGAACAGTTATGTGCAAAATACCCATGCATCCACACATAGTTCATATGAGCTTCAAGTTATAGACGTATTTAAGGTTGCCCGTCAAGGAGAAGCTCGGCGTTTTAAGCCATTCAAGAAACTGCATAATCGTAAATTGCTATGGCACGGTTCTCGACTAACAAACTTTGTTGGAATATTGTCGCATGGCTTGAAAATTGCGCCGCCTGAAGCTCCACCAACTGGCTACATGTTCGGCAAGGGTATTTATTTTGCAGATATGGTGTCCAAATCAGCAAATTATTGTTGTACCAGTCAGCAAAATTCTACAGGAATAATGCTGTTGTCTGAAGTGGCCTTGGGTGACATGATGGAATGTACGTCCGCTAAATATGTGGAAAAATTACCAAAAGGTAAACATAGCTGTTTTGGCCATGGTCGCACGATGCCAGATCCAGAAGGCTCAAATGTACGGGATGATGGTGTAGAGATTCCACTTGGAAAGCCTGTGACTAATGAAAAATTAAAGTCTTCGTTGTTGTATAATGAGTATATCGTATATGATATTGCACAGGTTAACATTCAATATTTGCTCCGCATGGAGTTTAACTACAAATATTAATATAAGTTGCTTATGAAAACCAGCCAAAATATATATTTTTTTCAACTTATGTGTTGCTTTTTTTTACTTACGACAAGATAAATCGAATGAATCAATATAATTTGAACAACAATGGCTATCTCGCCACAGCCCAGGCAGACTGGAGTCCAGCCTCTCACAAGTATTTTGTATTACAAATTTAATTTAATATTGCGCTGGTATTTATTTAATGCATTCCTTTCGACAATTCGGCAACTTAGCGGATTTTGCATACTTCGATTAAGCCAGTATATATGAACTACATTTTTATTTATGGAAATTGTCAGAGGCAGCAGCAGCCAACAACTAATTAATTACAACATCGATTAAAAATGTAACGTAGTTTTGTAACGTCATTGCTTGCCCGTCCCTAATTGTTGTCTTTGCCTTGCACACGCAAATTTATCTAATTCACTCTCGTTTTACCACTCGTCGGTTGTGCATTGGCAAAAGAGATACGCGCAACATACGATAAATTAAATATGTTAAACATTTAATTAGTCAAACACATAAAACAAACAACAATACTGTAAACTAAACCTATACATATTAAAGAAAATTGAATAAACGCATACACCATCTAAATACAAGAAATTAAAATAATTCACAAAATTCAGAACCCAATTCGCACATAGGTGACCGCAAAAAAAGCGCCTCCTCAAAACAGAAATATTTATTTTTTCAAAAATTATTAAATTTTATAATAAATAAATAAATAATACTTTTGCAGATAGTAAAAACATATGTAAATTGTCACGATATATAACATTTACATTTTAGGTATTTTCTTCATCGAGGTATTGAATGGAGTTCATTATAAACTCATAAACATCATTTATTTGTTTTTGTAATTGGTCTGAAAATCGAATATAAGAAAATTAAGTTTTCAACATAAATGTGTATTTCAATTGTCGTACCTTGATCAGTCTGCACAATTTTGCTGTTCATTCCGTCGTCCTCCATGCTATGTTCCATAGGCATGCTAGCGTGGAACATATTCTTAAGCTTGGGTAAAACCAGAAGCAAACAAATTATTCCGATAAATTTAACTATTTTTTTAAATATTAGTAGCTTTAGAATTAATTTTCCAATTGTTAATAGACTTATTTTAGATTTTAGTTTATCCAAAAACGAATCTTGTTTATGATATGGTGTTGGATAAGATGGTCTATAAAATACTGGTGGTTGGGAGTTATAGGGCAATGGTGGAGGACCGTATACAGGAGCCGGTGGCGACGTAGCTGGCGGTAAATAGCTATTATCTGGTGGTAAATAGCTATTATCAGGTGGTAAATAGCTATTATCTGGTGGTAAATAGCTATTATCTGGTGGTGGGTTGTATTGATAGCCTCCTCCATTAGCATCTAATTGAATATAAAAGCAAAATAGATCAGAAAGACGCATTGTAATTATGGGACAGATCATTAAAGATGCTTGTCTTTCTAAGAAAAATATTAAAACGAATCAACTGAAAATATCCTACTTATATTCGGGTAACAATTTAATTAATACAATTTAAAATGGGTCAATATTTTTAGGGCTATAAGTTACATTACCTCTGTACATTACAACCAATATTTACAAGCATGTACAAGCCAACTAAACAGGCAATAAAAAGTATCACAATTTTTACCTTAAATTTAAAATTAATCTCGCACAGTGAATAATGTCACTAATCTAATTTGATGGATCTTAAATTAAATTTGGCCACTATTTTGTGGGAGATAATGGTTGGCGCGAATTGTGTGACAAAAGTTAAAGTAGCTGGCAAATTTACCATTGTTGCGCTTATGTGGACGGAAAGCGTGACCGACATTGTATACAACCAATATACTTTCTGCCTTGAAACGTGCAACCGCTCCTCAAATTACTCAGTCAAAAAGGGAATACCCCATTTTCACATAAATCATTCCTTTACAACATACCAATTTAAATAAGTATTTCCAATTCCTGAATATACCAAAAACACATAATTATAAAATATACATATATATACAGTGGGTCAAAGCTTATTCGGATCAGTGTCCCTAAAAATAGGCCACTTTTTTACATAATCCTACCTAGCAGGTGGGGAAACCCCAGTGTATTGGGGTCATATATTAATTTTGGTGGTTAATATATATACCTACCATCGGTCTTTGGAATTTTTGAAAAATAATGAATGGTTAGCTTATGGCAGGCAATTACATTTTTTCTTTGACACTGATCCGAATAAGCTTTGACCCACCGTATATCCAGCAGACGCTAAATAAACATAATTTTTTTTTATTATTTTTAAATGTGGAAACTAAACACCTCTTGACAAAGTAACACTGATTCAAGCATATTAAAGTTCAATCATTTCTTATATCAATTGAAGGTATCCATTTAATGGCGAATACATATTCGATCCGTAACATAACTTGCATTAAAAGTTTATGAAAAAACAACAATTTAATTAATTAAAAATGCATTCAGTATATTTGCACAATGTATTTTACAATTGCAGTTAGTGCAGTTCACATATTAAATAAAATATTCTTTGCCACAAAATATAATATTTTAAATTATGGTGAACTGATTGATTGACAACGCGATTATCGGTTCGCAAGAGCTTTTTAAATAACAGTAAGTATGTCGAATGCTTTTGACAACTGCGCTTTTTATTTTTGTAAAGTTTAATTTTCAGTCAGTTATTTTTAAATTCTTAAGACTTTAAGCCAGAAATTCCACATTCAGATTCACGCACCATAATCAATACTATTGTGCGAATTTTGCAAAGCGTTCACATATGTATCCGTTGGTAAAGATAGCTCCGGTGAACAGGTGCACACCGCAATGTACCCATACACGAAAACGGTTAATAAATGTATTTTCATTTTTCTACGGAGCTCTATCATTTGTCTGAGACTGTTACCGAAACACAAATGAACGGTGTGTATGCCAAGTAGTATGTTTTAAGCCTCGAATGTAAGAGTTAAGGGCCGACCATGCATACATTAGTAAATATAACCGATTTTCTCGTTTTCTTTAACAGTTCCATACATTGTTGTTCGTTTTCGAATTTCGTATGCATAAGAGTGTGGCAGACTTGCGACGTGATTTTCGGCTTCTTTCGTACGTGCAACAGTCGATTCAAACTCTTTTTGGATTTGCAGCAAATAACTTAACTTTCACTATCCAATTTGTAGAATTTTTATTTTATTTATTTTATAGTCAAATTAATTAACCTTAATTGAGCTCCGGAAATGCTTTCAGATTTATATTATACATTACCAAATTTAAGTCGCTATAAACTAACGGATTTTTCTAATATCTTCTAAATAAATATCGTTTACTTATTAATACGCAATGTTAATTAAAAATAAATTGCTCTGAGAGATGTATATATCCTCATTTGTTATCATCAGAACTGATATTTATATGTAGGAAAAATTGTAATTTAAGCCAAGTTTGTGGCTTCAATTTAAAAATAGAGGCATTACAATTAAACTAAACATTTCATTGACATCTTCGCATTGGTAAATGTAACTTTTATCAGAGCTGTATATATATACATTTTTTTCAAATATAACATACTAACTTTCTAGGAAGTTTGTAGATTGAAAGGACTTGAGAAATTAAAGCTCAGTTTGGTATCAAAGAGAACTGTAAGATCTGGGACTGTAAGTATTCCTTGCAATGCGGCTTTGCCTGTCGTATTGTGACCAAAAGTCATAAGCATACATGCTTAACAATTATGATGAAACTGTTTGGCAAATCACCAGTGCTGAATAGACAATATATACAATATGAGACTAGTATAGAAAATAGTATTGATGTTCTGTAAAATAAGTCCAAGGTGCAAAAGTAAGGAGAACCGTTTTTAAGGTAGGAAACCTAAGTAACGCTCATTGAATCCGGTAAATTACAAGATGTTGACGACAGACACGAGAAAGGGATTTCTTAGAATTCTAAGCTAACTGATTCGTACGCTTTACTGAGATCAATGCACTCAGTTTGCATTTTAATGACAATTATAATTTATTAGATTCTTAATGAACTTATTTCCAAAAACAGCTGGTAGGAACGGCGTCAGAACAGGTGTAAAAATTTAAGTGCAACGTCCACTAGGAAGCTATGAAAACGATTGCCACGCCCACAACTGAGTCCAGGTTTGCCAAAACCGATATTTCGGAAAGTGTAAGTCGATAATATCTCCCACAATTTTAATGAGAAAGCCTCCAAACTGGAAAGACAACTTGCTGGTAACCTCCTTCAAAGATCGGCATACACATTTTTAGGCCATGCTTACTTTCGCCGCCCCCAAGAACTTCGTGGGCGTGTCATATGCCGATCTTAGGTGGCCATCAACAACAACCTATCAACCAAATTTGGTGACTGTAGCCTTAAAATTTTAGAAGATATGTGGCCTTATCGATTTGCAATAATCGATTTTATCGATTTGCAATAATCGATTTTATCGATTTCCTAGCCCTCTAGTAAACGTAGCTCTCTAATTTTTACACTTTGACGCGGGCATAGACCAGCATATGTTTCAAGTTTATATGTGGGGGGTGTCGAAATAAGCCGGAAAGACAGTCGGACGGACGGACAGACAGCATGACGGACATTGCACAAAACCAATATAATATGATAGCCTCGGTATCAAAGTATAAAATCCGGGTCTGTTAGAAAAATAAACTCTTAGAAACTTTGTTAGTTACGCTCTGCATACGGAAAAATGTACGAAATATATTGACAGTGCAAGTTAGGTACAACCGCTAAGCATGCGTCAAATCGACAAAAAGTGCATCAGTTTTTTTCTGAGCCTGTAGTCATATTCTGCCCAGAAGGCAACGCGTCGAAAATTTTGCAGGCATTATTTCACCTGACTTCGCTTGCGACAACTAATGGGTTGTTTTCACAATTTTATATACTAATTTTTAATGGGTTCAGGTACAACAAGAAATTACGGCTATTCTAGGCATGCTGAAGATAACACAGACATCCGACACCTCAATTTCATTATAAATATCGACTGAGCAATATAATATATGTTTCCGTTGATGATAATTTCTTTGCTCAACTGATGGCACCATGATCTGGTATGATAGAATTTCGCCGACAGTAACGCTCAACTGGAACGCTCTTACTTTATTTTGTCAAACTTTTTTATTGTACCATTACGTATCGGTGTAGTACCGGTAGCATACCATAAAAAGCAAAAAACGTTTGAAAGATCACTGGAATTATTATACTCTTTGTTTTCTTTGCTAACATGGCCACTTCTAAATTAAACTTTTCCAAACTTAAGGGTAAAAAACCAACAGTCGCACTTATCTCAATCTGCGAAGAACAAACATACAATATATTAATTTTTTTTCAACGAGCTATAATATTATAATAATTGATGTACCATTCGCCTTAATTTAGGCACAAATTTATTCTGGATTTTAAAAAGGTTCTCAAAATGATCCACTCATTGTAAAGGAGACCCAAACTTCGTAAATTGAAAAAGCGAATAGTCCCCAATCTCCTGATTAACACCTTACATAATGCAGTAGTCAAAATCCGGCTAGTCCGACATCGTAGATGAAATTTTGAATTAACGTCTGAAAAGTTTTTAAGAAACTAAGCATGCGAAACACTTTAAGCGATTAAGCATCCAGTGCGTGTTTAGCATTCGACTGTAGATGATGGTGGCAGAATTCTAGCATCACCAATCATATTTATCGCTTGAGGATTGCCACTGGTCAGATTGAGGGGACAACCGAGTGCTTTAATGAAGCACCCAAAGTCAACGACGCGTCCCTTGTACTGAAAGGGTAATTTGGGGCAGAGTTCAAATGCGTAATTTATGGGAGGCATATCGCAGCCCTTGGTACAAGAGACATCAATGAAATTCATCAGATCACAGACCTCGATATCGTCACAATCATTGCGATTCAGCACAGACAGTATATTATCGATTAGCTCCAGAGTAAAGGGCATGCGGAATCCCCGCAGAGTTGACCGCACTTGGTTCTCCGCCAGGAACGGTTTATTAGTGGGATTGATGTGGTGGAAATGCTCCATCAACTCATCTCTACTATTCCACAGCGAACGCTTGATCTCCAAATGAGCGGAGGCACGCACCTTATCCCTGACGCACGCATTTGGGGGAGCCTGCTCCCCAGAGAAATGACGGCAGAGGGAGATGATCTCATGATCACTGATCGTATTGCCCATGATGGCAATCAAAGCACTCTTAAGGCTCTCAAAGGAAACAAACACTGTGCTCTTCTCCATCTTTCGCTCCATATCAGTGCAGTCAGGCACACAGGACGCGACAAATTGTGCAATATGAGGCTCTAGAGATTTACGAGTCTTTTCCAAAATCTTTTCGATATCGCAATGCGGAAACTGTTCCGGATGATGTTCCATATACATCAAAGTGAACTCATCAGCCGAAGCCAAATAAAAGATAAAGTCTCTTATGACCATGGTGCCACCAATGAAGAAATTGCAGGGCTTATAATATTGAGGCTGCTTGCAGGTGAACGTCTCCTGGCCGGGAATAAGGACGCGACCCCGCTTCATAAAGACACCGCCAAGGAATCCTGAATTGCGCACCGCTATCTCCTGCACCTGCATCGTATCATCGCTAAGGTAATAGCTAATCACAAAGATCCGCTCGCAGTTTTCTCGTATTGTGGACAACATTTTGGCCCCAAAACGCAGCACATAGCGATCGTATTTTATGAATTTCCTGAAATCCGTTTTGGGACGTTTGGCCACAATGGATACACAATTGCCGGCGGAGTCCTCGAAACTGCCCCAGCCATTGAACGGTGGCAGCACCCTGCTCGATTTGTCATACGGTTTGCAGACATCCGATCTTGTTGGCACCGCAATCGGCGTAAAATCCTCTATCCCGTAGTGATCACGATAGTATTGCTTTGTAAATGGATCCATGTCGGTGATGACCACAGGACGGCCATATACATTGATCACGGTGCCGATCTGCAAATCCCGCTGGCCGTAATACAATATCTCCTTGGTACCCATATTCAAAGGATCGACGCAGTAGCGCACATTCCGCGCTGTTCCCAAAACATTAAGCAAGGTTTTAGGTGTTTGTTGACCCGGCATCAACATTCCATCAAATTCCTGCAGAACGGGCGATCAGAAATCATATTCGAAAAAAATAGGTGGAGAAATACACGGACCGGGTACTTAAATTCGGAGTCATTTAAGTAACTTTTAAAGATCTCGTTTTACTTACGCGTTGCAAGCGTCCCCGTTTGAGGAAGACAGTGGGCCCATCGCGACCCGAGTTCGTTATGTGGGCCTCCTTCACCTCGATAGTATCGTCGGCTAGATAATAGCACACCTCGAGTTTGCGCACATCGCCCATGTCGGTACGATCATCCCAATATGCCTGAAACTTCAATATCTGTCGATCATACTTGAGGAACTGGGCAAAAGGATGTCGCTTCTCGGGTGGATTGCTGGGTCGGGCATGACCACGTTTCCTCACCCCTTCGGCAGGATCACTGAGGGAATTACAAAGTGAATTATAAGGAAATTATCTAAAGATGTATTTTGCTCTCTCTTTCCATCTCTTTTGTTTTTGCGCTTACATGGCAGCCATCACAGGATCTGGGACCACAATGCCGCGCTTGTTGAGAAAATCGCGAGTAAAGCGATCACAGTCGACAAAGTGGTAATTGCGATCGTAGATTTGCACGGTGCGATCAACATTGAGATCAATGATCGATATGAATTCGTTCTCGCATGGCGGTGGCTTGGGGACACGCTGGCGATGCAGAATACACCCCTGCACAATGCCAGAGTTCTCAACCCTGGGTTCGTATATCTCGAGAGTGCCATCCTCCAGATAGTAATAAATCTTAAAATGTCGTACCATATAGGGTGCATGATAGTTTTCCTGCAGTGTCTGCTTTAAATAGGCTCGAAAGAAGAGCACTTTCTTGTCGTAGGCTAGCCAGGGCGGTAGGCGTGGGCCCGTTCGGGGTGGATATAACGCATGTGCATTAGCCGGCGGACAGGCAATGTCGATGACAACGCCGGCTGGATCCTCGGGCATCGCCAGCTGACGATCGCTTAACATCGGTATGCCACGAAAATTGAGCAACGTTTGCGATTTTGGATAGTTGACTTTATTGACCTATTAAAAGGTATACAACATATATGCATGCACATGTACATGTATTCATTAATTTATGTAAAACCAATAAGCCAATCAGTACTCACTTCGCGAAAGACCGTCCCCGGCAGGAGGGGCATACCTGGTATACGCAACATCTTGATTAAATTATTATTTTCTCTGCTCCAATGTATATGTGATTGTGTAATAAGTACTGAGTCTTTTAACAGATTACTTTAAAAATCTTTGAATTCACACGCCTACTATATATCCAAGTGCATACTCAGCTTTTCGTAATGGGAAGACTCGAATATCATAGAGTGACCATGATTTTGCTACAAGCTCAAGAAAAAGGATCCTGACACCGATAATAGAAAGAACACATTTATAAAATAAAATATGAAATAGTTATTGCGAAAGAAATTGGGAATTAGTTTTTTTGTTATCGAATGAAATGGAAGCTAAATTTTGCAAATATTTATCTCAGTATATAGTGAGAATGCATACGCAATACGCAAAGCATGCACAACATAACATTTTGCTTTGAAGTGTTTTGCATCTGAATGTCCAAATTACATATCGCGCAACTAGTCCAAAACTTTTAAAATCAGGTGACCGACCCAGTGTTTTCTTTGTCAATCTTTTTAGTTTTATTATTGCAAGATTTTTGACAGAGCAACAGACTTATATTTTAAATTCAAGTTTAAAACAAATTTATCACTAAACCATTTTTTCTAAGTAATTATTTACCGTTTTTGATTTACGAGGACACACCAAAGTTTCCCTTTGCGTTTGTTGGCAGCAACAGCATCCAAATTTCATATTATATTTTAGTGTTTCACTTTGTGCTTCGGTCTTGCTCGAAAGATCTTCCGCTGATTTGCAGCCGTCCGCAGTTTAGTCAGTCGCACCGCTTTCGCAATTCACTATTTTGTACATTTAGCTAGTTTTCGCTAAATAAAGATTAAAGAGACTTTATAACGTTGTGGAAAACAAATTTGTTTTACTTTTCGAAAGGTACAAAAAAAAATTAAAAACTTGCTTTATGAGTCAAAAACGTTTTAGCGGTTAGGGTGTGCTTTCAGCCTTAAAAAGGAAGATAGGAAAGGCGTTATTTTTGGAAATAGATTTCTGATATTTTCTTTAATAATTTGAGCAATTCAAAAAAATTCTCCGGACACATCGGCTTTGTGCACCATTTGTATTTAGTTTCTTCCTTTATATATGCAATAAAATTGTGCAAACACAAAAAAATTAAATTCAAAAGCGAATCAAATCCTATTGCTTTGAATTTATAATCATCCGTCTTCGGTGTCCACCTTATAGCATGGTCGTCATAGATCGATCACATTCGCCTGAATGTGCTTTTGCTTATCGCACCTTCAGACATGTATCCTGTCTTTCAAAGCATGATACACCCAAGGTTAGCTTTTATAAAAATAAAAAAAAATACAACTCTCCAATCTTAAAATCCGGAATTTGTATGCAACAAAAACCTTGGTAAATATTCTGCATTATATACGCCATGCGTGTGCCCTACTTAAATTATTATAGTCATCTTTTAATTTTTTGCAATTGCGATTACCAATATAGTTTTATTCCCTGGTTAATATACATATTTATATATTGTAGTTTATTACATGTCCTACATTTAAATAAATTTAATAATAAACGCAAACTTGCCCTAACGCAACGCCTACATCTTAATCTTTGTTTCTTTCGACACATCCTTAGTGCTTTTCATCCAGTCGAATTATTTAAAAAAGTGAATGTACTTTTGATTTCATTTTCAATTTTTAAACAGGACTATTTCAATAGGTATAAAGTCAAATCCAAAAACAAGGAATGGATATACATACAAATGTTGTTGGTTACAAATGTGGAAGTCATATTTCAAAGTTTCACATATAAAAAATTCGTAATAAGCTAATATCAAACCAGAAATTGTTAGTTATTTGCTCAAACGAATCCAAAGTTTTTGGATTTAATGGCCATCAGCATTTTACTACGTAAAATTGATTTGCTGGAATAAAGGGGGATATACAGCCGAGATATACAAGTATTTGCAGTAGGAAGATGAGAGTCATCCGCAGGTCGTATGGTAACAGACGGTAAAGGCTGAAATCCTTCCTCCGAAGCTGGCAAGGCTGGCGACCCTGTCCAAAAATAAACCTGAAATAGGAATATAATGTTACATCAAGAAAATAAAACATATCGAAATAATACTTACCAAGTCCTGGCGCTCCAGCGTATTCATTTTTTCGACAATACTCCAAAACCATCTTTTAAATTTGAGAAGTTTGTCAGGTCCCTCACTTGATTCGTCATTAAAAGTCGTATAGGAAATCAGTGTGGAAACATTGATATCACCGACACCATTCAAGAGCAAACGTAAATCTTCAGCAGTCAAGCTGTTCATGCAGTTGTCTGGTAATACGTCAAATATACCGTCTTTCAAAGCCTGTAAATACAAATATGTATATGAGCAATCGCCAGAATCGAATAGCATTTATAATCATTACCTCAAGAGCCTTTTCTTGTGATTTTATAAGTCTATATTCAGTATAACGCCTTATGTATTCGAATATGTTAGCTGACGTTACGGGAACGTCGCGTCCGCCTGGGATCAATTCGCGGTTACCACATCCTTCTTCTTTCATCAAATCAATTCTTTAGTGGGAAAAAACATATGTTTATATACTACTATTGCATATGTAACTGAATGATGCACACTTACACAAAGCTCAGCTCCATTCGGTTGATGATTTCTTCACCTTCTTTTGTTTGAGCATCTTGTATGATTTGTCTGAACGATTCATACAACGTTGGATCAAAAAAGGCTAAATCATGAAATTTGATTTTTCTACCAAGCATGTACTTCAACACATGTCTTTGAAGGAACAGCGGGAGCAATTCGTTTTGCAAGAGGCAGAGTCCAATTAGTCTAATGAAAAAAAGTAAGAGAAGCATTACGAATCTGTGTTTTGTTAATCTTTCGCAAATTATTCTGGTCTAACCTGCCAATATTTCTAAATGCGTTGATACGTTCAAAAGACGCAAGCCCTTGTCGTGGAGTATAAAAGCCACGTTTACCCGGAGAGTAAAACAATGGCTCATTATCCTCATCAATAGGTTCAGCAAGCGCCGCAGACGGTAATTTTTTTTGTTGATTTTGCATGTTTATCTCAGACTTTTGCTTAAAATTAATTATTTCAACTGCCTCATTAACTTTTTGCCTGAGCGTTTCATCCGAGGACAGTACAGACAGAAGTTGGGGAGTGGGTATTTCCAGAAGCATGCCCGTTATCTTCGATGCGTGCGATGAGTTGATTGAGTGAATCTGGTAGATATATAAACTTGTTCATTTCTGGCTTGGAAAATATACGATATAAAGTTTTACTCACCTTGGGGTAGAGGCGCTCTCCAAGCTGTTGTAGGTGGACAGACAAATGGTCGTTTGACGTTTCTGTAGCAGAAATATCTATATTGACGTTGAATTCAAATACATGTTAATCATATTTCATATGCAAATCCTTATTCGTTTATTCCATACCTGCATTGGTAGTTGGGGTGTACGGTCTTGCATCGGCATTTAATGCTTTTCGCTCCCGAGCCGTACGCCATAATATTTTGCTGCCTGTTCCACGCCTCTGCAATGTGGGCGGATCGCGACTTGAGCCAGACACGGTTCTACTACGCAATATACTCGAGAATGGTACACCGTACTTACTATGAGAACCGCCCGCCTGCACTGAATCCAGATTGGGCATTTTTGCACTTGCCAACAACGCTTCCGAAATGGAAGTATAAAAACTGCGCGCCACGCCCGACCCTTCCCCTGGCTCATCTTTAAATGTCACCTTAACCCTGTTGAATGTAATGGGCGGTTGAGCTCGACGATTTTGTGTGCCAAATTGAGCATTTAATTCCTTAAAGGTTTGGATTATTAAACTCTCCCGGTTCCGCTCAAGCTTACAAAGAACCAAGTCCCTCTGCTGTCCATTACGAAGCTTTTCCATATGCCGTCTAAAGCGCATTTCCTTAACAGGAAAGCCTCTCAATTCCGGCAATACAGATCCGTGTTCCATACCAACATCATCCATAAAAACACGTCCAAAAAGATCAAGAGCCAGTTTCCAACGACTCAGCAAAAAATTCCACGATGGCAGTTCTGAAGAACTGCTTTTGTAGAACAAAGAACCACGAACCGGAAATACTACTGACTGGGATGATGTCTTTTCCCGACTATAATCGCATGTAAGGTGCGATGCATGTGATGTGCTGGCAGATGAATTTTTGCATTCGGGCAAGCTGCTGTCGTTTGATTCTAATTTAAAACTGGGTGCGCCAGCTCGTACAATAACGCTGCGAACTGCAGATAAAGAGCTCTGTAAAGATTCTGATGAGGAGTTCTCTAAAGTGGCTAAGTCATCCCTAGTTCCAATTCGAAGTATGCTTTTGTTTGGCGCAATGATCACTTCTGGCCGAGTTGTAATTAAGATATCCGACTTTCTACTAGTTCCTGGCGATTCATCAATCATTTGTACATCAACTGCATCTGCATGGTCTTCAATGTAGTGATTACCTATTAAGATAAACGTAAATTTTAAGATTAATGCCCTGTTAATATCGCTTTTTTTATATTAAATTATCGAAGCAAAACCTAACTCAAATATTTAAGATTTACAATTGTGATAAACGTCTTCTTTTTTTTCTTCTTATAATCCAATTCCATTATAACAACCATCCAATATCCAATAATACGAACATCTATTTTTAAAGAAAAACCTATGTTCGTATATCATAGATGTATTCATTCGCATTACTATGTGTGTAATGCAACAACCAATTAAAAATTTAAGGTTAGTGGAATATTGCAACAGAAGTGTTCAAATCTTAGATACAAAGCAAAGATCTCTCTCTTTGATCATTTAACCGAAAAACCTTTAACCGTGTCCTCATATAATGAAATATGTGCATTGAGAATAATTAAGTTAGGTTAGTGAATAGTATGGATGCAAAATGCAAAATATGAATATTTCTCGAATTCTCACACTCTTAAAATAAAATAATACAAAGTTCAACAAATACAATATAAACGATTTACCTTCAACTCCCTTATGTAATTTTACATCGTCTAAGCACTGTTTCTTCTTTAGTTGAACGTAAATATTGGAATCAGCGGTGTCGTCGTCTTTATATGTGCTGCTGTCTTCTTTCGGTTCGAGTGCTTCAGCATTATTTTCCTGCTCCGGCGTATGCTGGCTTGCGCCAATCTCATTTTCCATTTTCATAAAATTGGAGAATCCTAACCTTGTGGGAGGTTGGTCAATAGATCCTTGATGGGACATTTTTCTTTTGGCGGTGTTGTTGTTTTTCACAGTAGGAACCACATGCAAAGGAAGATTCGCAAAGAGGTCCTGTCGCTTTGAATTTGGCTGCAGCAGGTGCGGCTTGTCCGCTAATGGCATGGCCATATCAAGGGGTAAATCAAACCCTTCCGGTGCCGAGCAACCCAAGCTCAAAGTTGAATCAGATCGAGCAAAGAATGTATATTTCCGCATGTTAACATTGGGCGAAGAGCTGGCAGAATATTGCCTTTCGATATTAGACTCCTCAATGTTGCTCAACTCGTCGTCTGTATCATCGTTTTCGATGCAGTTCGATAAATTGTTAACACGTCCAGCAATAGAATCGTTCCTATCGTAGAAGCTAGAGTCGTTGCGCATATAGTATACGAATGCATCCAGCACGTATGCCATGTGGCGCAACGCAGTTATATCCAATACTGGCAGCGCATCCCTATGCTCCGATGTATGAGCTCGCATTAAAGAAAGACAGTATGTAAAGAAATCCCTTCGAGAACTTGAACCTAATAATTGAACAAGATCAATATAATGCATCAGACATATGTTAAAATTTTTATACCGATCACATTAACTCCAACAGTTGATGGAGTCGAAGTAGATGATTGGCTTGTGGTAGCTTGTGCACTCAGGTTTAGAGGATGCAATGGGTGATTTGGATCAGTGTAGTTCGTCAAATATGCTCCAAATTTCAGCTGCGCCTCTGTTCCATCCATCACAGTAAACATCCAGTCCCATGTTGGCTTCAAGCGTTTCTCAACAAACGCCTTTCACAATATCCAAGCAATAAAATGATTAAGAAATAAACGTGGGCAGTCGATCATTTGAAATACTTACTTGAACTGCAAGGGCTTCCTCAATGGGTATTTTCAATGAGGTTTCAATATCATTGGTCACATTGTATGACATGATAGCTAAGAGCTCGGATATTTGTCGAATCGTAATACCAAAAGCTCGGCCTAAATTGCTAGCGGTGGTTGCCATTGTGTGAGACTCGGCGGATGTTGTATTGACCGCAGTGTTGGCTGGAACAGCAGATCGACGCAATGCCATTGGGTCAATGAAAACTAAATTCGAACCAGTTGGGACACGAACAGACGATCGAGCATTATCGCGGCTTCTGATTGCCCATTGCATTGTTTGTGGAGTGAGATCATTGCGTGAGTTAGGATTGATGTTGCGGCGCTCGAGTTGCTGATCGTTGAAACTAAATTCATCAGACTGATCATCCGATTCACCATCTTCAGACCCATCTTCCTCCTGAGCGGAAGAATCACCAGATTCATCCTCCAGAAAGAGAACTCCAATATCTAAAAATAAAATTTTGTAATTTAATAGTACTCAATACAAAGCTGATAAGATAAATTTCACCCATATGGTTGGGAGCATTTGTGTTTGTATATGCTAGAAATTTAATTAGAATAGTTTTCCCTCTTGCGATAAAAAACGCGTAATTCAGAAACAAAACTCTGAAAACTTAACTATATTGTGGCTAAGACGATTTATAATATAATGTAATTCATTGTCACCTGGCCATCATCAATCAAAAAAGTAAGAAACCTTTTGCAAATGACGGAAAATAAAATATTTTGTTAAAAAATATAAGTCATCTAACAATGTAATAGTTATTGATAATATTGCTCTCGGCTACAATACAACGGTGGTTAAAATCAGATAATTATACCGAATAAGTAGCAAATGCTTTTCCAAATTAGTAAACCACAACCATGACGAATAAAGCTATCCTCGCATGCTTTAGATGTCTATTAAAGCAAATAATTAGAATCTTGTGAATTACCTGTTTCTGAACCAACAGTTGCACCTGTTTGAACGCTTCTTTGTGCATCTTGATTGCTCTGGTTATCGTCCGAATCCGACTCGGTTTCAGCGTCATTAAAAGTGAAATCGTTGTCACTTTCGTCATCCTGCATGCCTTCTTCATTTCGTTGGCTCTCAATCATGTCTTCGTCATGACCACTTAAGTTTGATTCTCGATTGGGAATCTCTTCCGATTCGGAAGGATCTCTTAGAGCTAAAATTACATGGTGATTTTAATATATATTGTTTTTTTTTAATAAGAATACACTTACTATCCATCGCAACAACATCATAATTTTGTTGTACATTGAAGCTAGTGCTTTGAACATTAATAGCATCATGCACTACAATCTGCTCGGCTGTTGACTCAACATTGGAAGGTGTCAGCGGCTCAACGCTAAACAGGTCATCAGAATTCTACAAAATTCAACGAGTTACATTATAGCTGGGTAGTAAGAGGGCAATATATAAGCAACTTACATCCAAATTAGATGAAGACATTGTAAACGGTGCGGTTGGCCGCACTACGCCGAGCCTAACTGGTGCAATGAGGGCCTCGGAGACCTCGCACAACTCTTCAATCGAAATTTTGTGCAAAGTTTGAAAGACCTTAACACAGCTTTGCACATACTTGTTGCAGGATGTGTGACTTTTGCGCTTATCGGGATTTGGTTGTTTCTCCAAATTAAAAATAACAAACACACGAGCTACAGACCGCACGAATCGTCGCGCAACCTCCTCGGCCTCTTTGCATCGATCAACAACAAGAAAGTTTTGCAACTCACGCACCAGTGTCAACAATAGAGTATCCAAATGATCGCTTGTACATTTCACTATCAAGCTATGTGTAAACTTGTCGATCAGTGTCGAGCCATGCTGGGATTGCATAAAAACGTTAAAGCATTCTGAGTTGCCTCCGTCACCTGGATTTCCATGTAGGTTTGCATTAGCTTCATTTCGTTCTGCACCGCTCATTATCATTGAACGCACGGCTTGCCAGTCAATTAAAAGGCGTTCAAGCGCTTTTCTAGCAAATTTGGGTGGCTCAAGATCGTGGTCTGGCATATCGCTATCGATGTCTAGAGATGACGGTTTTCGATTGGTTATAACTGTATTGCTTCCATTGGCACTTCCCGTATTATTACTCACATTCCGAACCCTTACACTAAAGCGGTATTGCCTTTGCTCCACTATCTGACGGCCCACAGTCTGTATAAGGAATAGCAATATGGATTCACCTTTTGAGTTGAATTTTGTAACCAAATCAGTGCTCGAAACTAGTTTGCAGAGTAACGCAAAACGTTTTGTAAGATTTCCGGCAATCAGTGCTTTGCATTTACATTTCTCCCAGCAGTCGCAGTAAGCTGTTGGTGCAGTCCGTTTCAGTTTGCAGTCGTGCCCCTTGTGGCAGACTCGTGCACATTCGGTGCAGCAGCAGAGTGAGCCAGTTAAGCCGCAAGTTTTGCATTCAAAAATATTTTGGTTTATATGATCGGCGCCTGTCCAAGTGAACGAGCAAGTGTCGTTGAAGCAGATAACATGCAAAGGCGATTGGTCAGCTGGCGAGCCACTCGGGAATATCATTGCTTCCTTAAGATGTGTATCTTGATCAGAAACACTGAGTATAGTGCTCAATAGTATAATACCAGCCTCGTAAGCGCGGCACGAAACCGCTAGCATGAACGCGGTCTGACCCTGAGCATCCTTGGCGCTAAGCATCTGGAAAAGATAAGGCCGCATCGCAGCGCTGGCACACATATGTTGAAGAATGAGGATGGCGTGTTCACGTCGTTGCGTCAAGTCGAATGTATAATTTGGCGTTCCCATTTTGCTATTTGAAACACCTATGTTTTGAGACGATGATGGCAGTACTTTTGAGACATCCTCATCGGTTATATCCGCAACATTTTGAGCTCCGCTAGCACAAAGATTGCTAGCCGCCGCTCCCGATTCCAATGACCATGGCAATGGCATATATGCGTGATCTTCGCCAGCACTCGTCATTGCTGGCTGACTATTTTGCTCTGTTGATTGCTCCGTGTTAATAAGTCGATGCATCATGTCCCGAAGACTAATTCGATTTTCCCTGGTCAATGTTGCTGACGTGGACGATGATGAACTGACGCCGGCCGTTACTGTCGAAAAGCTAGAGTTCTCGCTGAAGCTGCTTCCATTGCCAGCAAATGCGATGCCGCCATATGACAAACCTGGTCCTGCTGTTCGTGGCAAAGAAACCCCTGAAGCAACTGGCTTTTTCTCCGAGCTACTGCTGTTTAATTCCGGTGAGTGCTGTGAATCCTTGTTAGATGTTGGGGCACACATTATAACACAGGCATGGAATATGTTTCGGTTACCATCACACCGCTCTTCAACAACGGAAACAGTGTCTTTGCGGTCTTCTTTTTCAAGACGCATCAGCAGAGCAATGCAGTTTTTCACATCACAACGTAGAATATGTGGCATTAGCTTCTGGGTTTCAAAAAGCAGGGCAGTCATGCATACCTTTGACTTAAGATTGATGCAAGACGCTGTAGGCGGCAGCGATATTGTGGCCATGGTGACTGATTTAACCGGTGGCAAATCGAACCATTGCGGGTCCTTTATGGAGCCAATACAGTCCTTAGCCAGTGGATAAAGCGCTCCATTACCATCCCGAAGTACAATCGTACTGCTATTCCCACTGCAATCATTGTTGCAGGCCATTGTTATATTGTTAGAGGATGCACCAATAAATGACGCACAGTCTGTGGGAAATTGACAGTTTTGTTCCTGCTTGCTATTGTACAAGTTATAAAGGCTGTAATGTATTTTCCCAAACACTTTTTTAATCACATGAATGCCACGCGTATCTACAGCTATTGTTAAAAGCTGGGCGTTTGCCGGATCAGCGCCAATATTTATTTTCTTGGGCTGCTTTTGTAGCCAATCTGGTCCACGCGACGAGACTGCTGTTCGAAAGATTTGGACATCTTCGCGTCTCAAAAGACGGCATTGTTGCCAGTCATCCTCTTTTCCTTCATCTTTAGTGCCCAATCCGGTGACGCCGGTGACGCAACTTAATGGCGGAAATCGGACTGCCACATAGTCTCCATCGACTTTAAGAACTTTTCCGATCGGTCCCACTTTGTCCTCTACGAATACAACATCCTTGAGTTGCCAGAGTTCCTCATCTTTTCTACCCTCCTGACAATTGTTACTATCTTCTTTAGTTGTCATTCTTTTAGTGCGCTTATGAGAAGTAACACTGCCGGTATCACTGCAAGTACTGGACGCAGGAGAAGGTGGTGGTGGCATATCGATACGATCTGTCGATTCTTTACTTGTCGAACTAATTTGTGCACTTTTGGTTGAACTTGTTGCTTGTACAGGTGTTGTCTTGGAGATATCCTTATCAGTAGTGTTGGCAAGGGTATTCGAAATGGTTCCCGTAGCCTGACATTTATCTATAACTGAAGATGTCCCGATATTTAAGATTTTCATACGACAAACGTCCGAGAAATCCCACACAGAGTTTAAGAGCTGTCCAACTTTGGGTACACCATTGGTACAGGTAAACCCGATTGATCCAGTTTGGAAAATAGGACACTTCTTCATTATAACTTGTGATCCAACGTTAATGTCTGCAACAACCATTTTAAAAGGTTTTTTGGTTTTTGTTCGAAACTTATCCCACAAATAGCGGCGTTGATCGAATGGTAGAACACCCCACCAATAGATATTGTTATTATCAGTTCGAACAGCTGTGTATAAAGAGCAAACATGTATTGTTGCGATTGGGTCGATGTTGAACTCATTGAAAGCTGTAGCGGTATGCTCCAATTTCACTCCGAGGTATCCCAATTGTTCATCCATCCAAGTGGCAACACGATTTGACTCAGTTACAACAGAGCATCTAATAAAATTTGCTGATATTAGCTCTACCTTTTCTGCTATGTTGAGTGCCAAAGTCTTCGGATGATAAACATTGTCCGTCTATATCGAAAATTATAAATTTAAAGTGAAATTCAGATATTTTGATGAAGAATAAGAATTTTATATGTAAAATATATATATATAGCTTACAATATATATATATATATATAGCTTACAATATATATATATATATATAGCTTACAATATATATATATATATATATATATAGCTTACAATATATATATAGCTATAATTGGAAATAGTAACTTTTTTAATAAATATCTTGTAGCCTCGAGATCCAAAATATGAATTCGGCTATTAAAGATATAATTGTGGTTTTCAGATATACTAATTCGAACACTTACTGAAGTCATAATTTGAAATGTTTGAATAAATATATTTTAAATATTATTTACATAATTAAACAAGGACAGCATTAAGCGTTTTTAAAACCAATTAATAGAAGTATGGGCCAAGATTATTATCAGTCGTTTTCGCATAAACCTAAATCTAAGTACCTTTTGAACTGTGAAATATTTTTCAATAAAATGAATTGTTTTAGTTCAAATTCGAAATTTAATTACACAGGGAGAAAACTTGAAAAATACATCCGTCTTTGGGATGCAGGCAGTTCCTATTTCGGAGCAGGAACACTATATTATATATATCAATTGGTTGAACAATTATTTTCAAAAGAAAAACTTGTTTGATTAATGATATCCGCACCGAACTCACCAATTAGAAATTAACAAGCTCCTAATATTTGGACAAATGATTAACATGGAATTCAAATGTTGTGTCTCAGACAGCTGATCTTTCTTATTTTTTTTACAACTGATATTACAAAAATATATTTAAGTATAATATTAATCAAAATAGATTTTCTATACGATTTTTTAAGAGAATAAGCCATACTTTGAGCATCTCTGCTCTCCCTATTACTCGTTTAAGAATCGAAGACAAAATCTACTCACATCGGATTTGAATGGCTCCAAGTCAGACCAACGCCACTGATGCAATTCCCCACTTTCCGAGAGCGCAATAAATTCGGAATACAATGCTCCAATAGTCTTAAAACGTGTTGAAACTTTGTCAGGCCATGGTTGCAGTTCTTCTGATATCCATATCGGCGATGGCATTGTAGAGGGTTCTTTTTTTTTGGATTCTAAGAAATTAATTTTGGTAACATAAAATTAAATGCAAGACAGTTACGGTTTTTCTTTTTACCAGTATCCTTATCCCACGTATAATCGTCTTTACTAATCCATCGTCGTGGGCCATAATACTGACGATCACGCCATCGACTGAAAGCTTCGCGATCAGCATTAGCAGATGATATTTGAGCTGAAAGGCTGCCACTGCCTGCTATTACGCCGCTAGATGTGGATGCCCGATTGGATTGATTACTATCTGCAGTTGAACCTGCGTTGCTCCGTTCACTACGAATTCGATCGAAAAGAAGACTAAGAGAGAAAAATACTTTTGTTAGCTTTGTAAGTATATTGTTATATAAAAAACTGCCGGTGCCAAGCAACAAATCACTTTGGCTCAAATTTCACTTCAGTTGCAATTAGATTTCGATATGAAAATAGGCCTGTCAATTGGATATGTGCAGCTCTCATACACAATATTATTATAAATCAAAACATATCAATGCGGATTGTTTAATTTCCGATTAATTCATAAAAACAATAATAATAAATTATCATTAGTCGCTAGATGAACTTTCTATTTTCATCCAATTTTAGTTTCCTGTTTTTAAATAAATATTTTTTTCCGCTACGGTTTCCGAGGAGACCTTGCTGTTTGACGAGCAAAATATTAAAATTATAGTTCCTTGCAAATATTTGTGTACATTTGTGACAAATTTTACATATTTATATTTTTTAAATGTAATCAAATTTGAAAAAGGTTTGTGAATATGCTTTAAAAATTAAATAGGTTATATTTCTGTGACATGTTTGCATTTTTTGTGCGGACCGAACACTTTGTTTTTCAGAACTACTTAATATGTAAAACAAATATTTTGAATGTAAAAATAGTATTATTGAAAAAACTTACTTCCTTATGCTTGAATAATTACTGAATATTTCTTCCGAAAAAAGTCCGTCTGATGGATCAATGATGACGCTATTGTTGTCACCCGAAAAACCATTGTCCAATAATGAAATTAGGTCTTCAGGAACATAATTATCGCCTCCCTCTTCTGTATCTTCGGCCTCTTCGTCATCACGTGAAAGCAAATTGTTTACAGCTAAATTCACATCAAGATTTGTGCGCTATAATTTAAGGTTTTGTAAGTATGGAAATTAGTCTGGAATAGATTAAGGAATTAAATTATTTACCTGAAGCTCCCTTATAATGAGATTTCTGCTCTTTCCTTGTAGTACGACTTCTGCTTGAGATATAAGTTCTTCAGGCACATATGTGGCTGGCACTGTTACTAGGGGTCGGTTCGATGTACTTCCTCCAATTATTACACCTGTACTTCTTGATCCAGATCCTTGTCCACTTGAGCTTGTTCTCCCTGTTGCACGAAGAAGTCGAGCCCTGGAACGGGGCATAGCCCGAGATGATGTTGGTGCCTTCGGAGCATTTGTTGCCGATACTCCACCAGATGGGGCACTTTAAACCAAGCAAAATCATTAACATGAACGTAGAAATGTGCAATTTGCTTATAAACATACCACTTATTGTCCGATTTAGTCAAATCAAGCTTTTCAGAATTGATTGAGAAGGCGACGCGAAACGCTTTCCCGTCTTCCAAAAGCACTCCTATATGATTAGGTCCAATTACCACTTCCCTTACTGGAATTTTCAATTGCTCAAATATCCTATGAGTACCGGAACCGAAACGGTTCACTTTATCCGTGACTTCTCGTATTCTAAATTGAAAATTAATAAAAATATGTTTGAAACGCATAAAAAACATATGGGTGAATACCGTTCGCGTCTATTACATGCACTTTACTTTTAATAGAATACGTTTTTAACCAGAATAAATAATTTTATAATTGTCATACTAAGGAAGTGCAAATATGCGATTTGACACTTGTACATAAATATCAAAATATGTATATGGTTAAGTCTTAGATAATACAGAGCTAACGCATTAGTTGAAGAGGATGCAATAAAATTAAGCTTTGTCAAACTGTTATGATTAAAAGTAGTTGAACTAGACATGGATTTATTTGAAACTTTGGATCATTTATAATTTGTAAATTAAAGTAAATTTTTGGAACTCAGATCAAGTATACAACAAAACGTTACTACATTTGCATATATATCTTTACTTATAGGTATATGCATAAGCATGCCAGGTATACGGTGCCGATTGAGTTTTATAACAGTTGAAACTGGCTTAAGGGTGGTTAGATTGAAAATACACAAGTCCTGCATAGGGGCAATTGTCTACCTACAAGCAAAGTGTGTATGTTGAGTGCCGAAATGCTATGAATGTATGCACCATTCACACATGTGCGCATTTATACACACACACACATGCATACGTGTTCAATAAATTTAGAATGTTATATTCTCAAATAAGTACGTTATGGCATTCTCCTATATTTATCAAACTATTAAATGCACACATGTATATTCATCATTATACATACATATGCTGATTTTTAGATACAAATTTATTAATGGTACATACGATACGTACATACGTGCATATCAATTCAAGTTCAGTTGAAACTCAAAATGATGTACAAATGTACACACACACATTTAAGTATGTATTATATGCATTTGTTTTATTGCTAGGCATGAATGTATTATGGAGTTAAGATTTTTCGCATAAGTATGTAAATAAATGTATAAGTGTATATCGGTCTGTACCTGTATTTATGTATATGCATGTGCGAAACATGTGCAGATGATCAATACTATATGTACATATGTAAGAATGCGTATTTTTTCATATTTTCTCAAACAGTTCTTACCTTTCAATGAATTGTTCATCAGTTCCGGGAAGCGGTTGTAGCACGAATTGCATAGAAACCATATTTAATTTCTTTGACTATATGAAATACGACTCCTCAATTTTCATTTCAGCACAGAAAATGTAATACAAAATATAGATGACACAAATTCTTCAGATTACATCAAAGTACGATTATGGTATATCGAAACGTTGTAGAATATCATATTCTCGACATTCATGATTTCTGATGAAGATTACTTCTCACGCATATCGCACTACATAAACCACTTTGGAACTATGGAATGAAACATGACAAATTATTTAAAAATTTAAACACTATTCATTTAAGGAGCCTTTTGAAAAAGCAGTTTTAATTCTTGTGATAATTTTAGAGCCAAAAATATGCAGAATGTGCCTAAATAACTATAAAACCACACACTTGATTTGAATTTTCAAATTATTTTGAGCACATCAAAATAATGGACTCTTATTATGTACATTTATTTGTGAGCACTTTACAAATTTTATAAAAAATGTTATTAATTATTATTAGATTATACATCAAATATAAAGGAGAAGCTAGATATTTAGCGTGTTATCGAAAATGTTTTATGTGCTTTTCAGTTCCAAACACCCCGTATCACTCACGTATCCCCTTCAAATGTTCCTTATTCATTTGGTTGCATTCAATATTTTTCCGATAAATTTTCCGGTTGCTGTTTATTGTTAGACTAAAAGGCGCCAATAAATGTAAAATAGTTAGGATTTGTTCCTCTTTGCTAATGTTGGTCTATATGCACGTATTATGCTAATCTTTATTGAAAGGAGGAATAAAAAAGAAAATTATAATTTGATTTCTGAACCTTTTCGATCTTCGCTGATTGGCGTGCTTTTAGATCTTTGATAGTTGTAGATTCTGAAAGGAAGATTTTCTGCCGGGGGGGACAAGGTTCGGAACGGGAACGACATAATTGCTTTTACTTTATTCCCTATCGTAAAGTCACGCCACAATTAGCCTGCTGCAAAGCTTTATTATTTTCCAGATTTAATTCAATCACCTTAACTTGCCGAAAACAATATCAGCTAACAACTAATTAAAACTAGCGTAAAGTTTAGGATGTAAATTTGTCATCAGTGCCATCTTTAGAAATTTAAACTTATTGCTTATATTTGCTCATGTCTGACCGTTTTTTGGAACAATTTGCAATTACTAAATACAATTTTTTTTTTATAAAATTGTATTATAATATATTTTTAATATTGTATTGTAATATTTATTGAAGAAAATAAATTTTGGAGCTTTCATACCTTGCAATACGGTCGATGACGGCCTGAATTATCTGATAATTTATGGTTTAGCATCAGGTATCAGATACAATGTTTAAGCACGTCCAGTTACTAATTCGCACTCAGAAAAACTTTAGGGAGATTTAAGAAAAGTATCCCAAAAATAATAAATAAATAATAAAATATATGAAATCCATATGAGGTATATGCTAATATAAATTCACTATCCTCGATCTTTATGGTAATGTAAATGGGTTAGTATTCAACCTCCAAACACAAATCGGCGGACATGAACAGCTGCACCTGAGTAGAGAGCGTCGAAACCGCACACGAATTATTCGTTTGTCGATTTGTTGTTTTAAATTCATAATAATTTTAGCATGTTTGATTTGATCTTTGTCAACGACCTCTGCAATGCTGAAATCTTACGGTTTTATTATTATTTAAACATTTAAATACTAATGAGCCGTACATTCAAGTGGCCCAAGCACGGGCTTGTTGAAGCACGGATCCAGGCAAACTGCGACACACCTCTTAACCAACCGACCAAGGGGCGCGCCGCATAACGTGCGGTTACGAAGATCTCGAATTAACAGATGACTTAACACAACAGTTTTAACAGAAGATGCTCAACTTAACGGGAAAAGCATATTATTATTTGTGCATAAGATCCCAAAGGGTTATGATTATTATTCGAACTACAAGTTTGAAGAAAAAGAGGCAGAAAATTCTTTGTACATCTTTCTCGTTTAATATTTCCCGATTTCATATCATGCTCTTATTATAAAAAACTCTAGTAGAAGTAAAGACGTGATTCGTATTTTTAGTGATATCATATATTTATCCCTTCAAGCCGGTCTAAAAACAAAATTTCATCTAAATCGGTTCACCCAATACCCAGGGATTTATAAATCGTTTTAGTGTCTTAAGCCGGCTGGGAGGCAGATGGAAGAGCTTAATCGACAGCGACTTTAAAGAAATATCGAATCGAGAACGATGAATATTGTCCTCATATTGTCGATATTATCTTTGAACTATAAATATATCGATTTATTAATGTGTTTCTTACATCCCTACTCTTCTGTGCTTGAGCGTACCAAAATATAATTAAATTTGGGGAATATTAGATAAAATGGAAACAAATGAAGACCTTACAGATGCTAAACTATTGCTTGTGACAGCTAACGTCGGAAGTTTATTTGAAGATGTATGTACTTTTTATTTAATTGTATGCATACTTATTGATTCTTACACACATATTTGTGTCCTAATGAAAGTATGTATGCATATATGTATGTGCATACCTATATTTGTATTGAAGTAAATAAGTTTGAATGTAAATCGTTCCATGAATCTCGCTGCGCAGCCAGAAAGACTTCTTACAATATGGCTGGAGGAGTTCATAGCCAAAGTAACGGAAATCAGCCCAAGATTTTTGGCCTTACATCTTCAAGAGGTGGGCGGAAAGACGTACGAGAATTCAATGGATAACGTAAAAGAGTTTATCAGATGCTTATGCGAGGCCATGGCGAAGAGTAAATTTATTTACGTTCGTATTTATATGGACGAAGATTTTAAGTCAGCGGAACATTTTACTGTGAGTAGCTGAGCTGTAGTTTACTCTGGAATTTATTCTATCTCTCGTTGTCCCACAGGCTCTTGGCAACATTTACTTTGGTCACAAGGATTTATGTTCTTTGAGAATTTGGAATTTTCAAACTCATGGATGGGAGGATAAACTGGACGAAGGCAAACATATATATTCTGGTAATATTGAAACAGTTCCAACCAAGGAGAAATCAAAATTTCCTCAACATTTTTTTCCGGAAGTAAGTTTTCTTATTACTAATAAGTTAATCCACAAAACCTAACAAGTTTTTTAGTTCTACAACATTAATAATAATAATCAAACAAATTATACGTTATGCAAAATGACAATATACATAAATAATTGGAATATAATGAAACTTAGACGTCGTCGTCGGCCCTCTTTTTACACACAGTAATTTTAGTGTGTTGGACCAAAACCGCAACAGCAAGCAAATCCCTGTATTTTGTGGGCAATAGTATGACGCACTTCACTCCTTTGCTTGCTATCGCAGCTGCTTGAAGTCTCTATACTCAGAAAGCTTCGTATGTGTGTGCGAAACCAGCAGCAACCGCTTTCTAGCAACGTTGTCAATTTTCACTGTTTGGTTTTGAATGCTTTGCGGTTTGATTTTCGGTTTTCAGATTTGCTATGCTTTGCAAATGTACGCGTGTGTATATGTGTACATGGATAGTGAAACCATTAAGTAATATAAACATACTTTATTGGGTCGGAGAAATCACTAAACTCTACGTATGTATAAATATGTAAACAAAGTATAGTATTTTATGTCACGAATAATTATATTTTATTCTTCTTTCTATTGGTATACCTCAATATAAACCAAATTCTAATTTTTTAAAATTATTTTTAAATCGACATAGAATATTTTAATTTCGATTTTTGAGTTTATTTAGACTATCAATAATTTATTTAAATTAAATACATTATTCGAATTTGAGACTGCTGTACACAATGCGCAATGCTTTGCTCATCTATAATAATTAAAATGAACACACTAAGCATTAAAAAGTTAAAGACAGCCAACTCGGATTTCGGCCTTTTCGGCATTTCGCCTTTTTAGCTTCTCGCTCTCGTACATGGAGCACAGAGAAAGTAGAGCTATTTCGGACTGGGATCGCAATGATTTCTTATGCAAACACTTTTTAATAGATAAGACGACTCTATATGTTGTATGCTTAGCGACTCGTCCAACTATATGACAAGTTATTTAAAATATAATTTTAGTCTAAAAGCCTATATTCACAGCCAGTCAAAGGCGTGAAGGGTATGCTAACCCATTCTTTACGTATCCCCAAATTACCTGGAATTTAATTTAATTTCTCGAAGTGGGTCTGCCAAATCCATTTATCGAATAAATTTTCCGAATTGTTTTGGAACTGCTCATTGCAGTAATCTGCACTGTATGTAAACTAAGTATTAATATTTTGTTTATAATTTAACGAACCATGCTAATCCAAATGCGTATGTAGCTTATTGCACATAAAAATATATTTTATACTTCATCCTAGTGTAAATGGTCTCGGAAAGGGTTTATGCGATCACGATGGGAAATTAATGGCACTGCCATTGATTTAGTCAATATACACCTTTTTCATGATGCATCCAATTTGGCAGCATGTGAAGATTTTCCTTCTGTGTACTGCAAAACAAGGAGAAGAGCCCTAATACATACTATTGAAAGGTAATTCACACATGTTTTTACTCTTTATACTGACAAAAACTTATCGATACTGAAGACACCCAAACCACTTCAAACAATTTTTTTTTTTATTGATCAGAAAATATATTTGCATTTGTTTGTAGTGGGCTAATAGCAGTTTACTGTGCAAAAACTGCAAAAACTGTGGATAATATATGCTTTCCAGATTTGTAACAGCGGAGTGTCTGTCCTCCCGCTACAAATCATCGTATTTTTCCAAATCGCATTATTGTTAACAAATAAACTATATTATTGGGGATTGAAAGTAAACGAAGACAACAGCACTTCTCATGAAACTTATCCCTGCTAGATAGTTGAATTTGTAAATAATCAATTAGCCTAGCTGACTATGAAAAATGGAATTACATACTAAATGGAAGATCTCAAGAAAGATATGTTGGGGACTCCTAATTAGTACGTTAGGTTAGGTTTTAACGTTAAATTGTGTGAGATATATGGTCTTATCGATTAATACTACAGAGGTGTATCGGATTAGGGAGTCGGAGTGGCCGAGGCCAACAACCAACCAACCAAATTTGGGGACTGTAACCTTAAAATTGTGGAAGATATGCGGTTCCGATTCGCGAATATCGATTTTATTGATTTCCTAGCCAACTAGTGGACGTAACACTTAAATTTTTACACTTTGTCTGACGCGGGCACATACCAATATACATATATGTGTGTTCCAAGTTTCAAGTCTATATCTCTAAGGGTGTCGAAAAACTTTGTGTTCGTACAGACGGACAGACAGCATTACGGACTTTGCACAAAACCAATACACTATGTTACCTTCGGTATCAAAGTATAAAAAATAAAATAAATATGTCTATCAGTATTTCTGTTACTATATTTAAATTGATACGCATATATTACCCATGTTTGATAATATTGATTTTGTTCTTATCGTGATCAAGTAATATTATTTGAATTAAATAACTTAAATTAAAGATATTTGACAGTGGTGGTGTGAGCAACGAAAGTATAGATAAACTTAACTACAAATCTTATGTATCTTACATATTCTTGCTTGTTTTCGTATTCGTATTTTTATCTCTAATAATTAGGTTCCATCTGGATGACGAAAATAGATCCGTCCCATTTTTTTTATTCGGAGATTTTAACTTCAGATGTGACACTGCAGGTGTTGTAAAGGTATTAATTCATATAAATTACTTTATTTGTATTTGGAAATGATATACTTTTTTTGTAAACAGGAATTAACTGCAAATTTAACTGCTCATCGCGTCCAAAGTGTAAAGAATGAGAGCACTAAAATGAATTATCGTAACTCGGATGGCAACAATATACTTACAGTAGGCAAAAAAGAATTTAGTCACGCCGATCATCAACTTAAATTTAAAGAACATTGGGTAATATTTTATTACATAAGCAAAAATGTTTTTAACAACTTTATTGTCCTTGTAGTTAAAGGAATTTGACAGAGAATTGGAACCTCTTTCGGAAATTTTGGTTGAATATCCCATAACTTTTATTCCATCATATCCCTTTGAAGAAGATCCAGAAATGCCTACCGATTATATGTCAACAAGATGTCCGTCGTGGTGCGATCGTGTTTTTATGGATCTGCAAGTCAAAGACATCGTCGATGGGGATGACTGGAAATATGATATGATTGGAGAATCTGTGTGCATGGGTGATCATAAGGTAAGAACTATTTAATAGTTACATTCCAAAATATACAACATTTAAACAGGAAATGTAAAAGACGATATTTAAAGTATATTACAATTTCGCAATTTGGTGAGTCTACCTTAAAAACAATCGGAAATATTTAGGATTTAATGATTTATTTGGCATTTTGAAGTCGAAATTGGACGTGTGCATAAAAATATTTATTAATGACTCGTAGATACATTTGGTGGCTATCTCAACAGTATGTCCTATGTTTAGGGGAGAGGTTGGGTGTGCCAGGAAATCTTGTAATTGATCGAATATTACATATACCGGAGTTAACATCCCGACCTCTACACTTTAGTCCGGATTATCGGGTTTATTTTTTTTTACGTTTTGATACTTATTACTGGAAGAATGCATGGCATTTGTATAGTTATTTTGTATTTAAGTTGTGAAATGGATGTCTATGGCATCTATATAATAAAGAGTTCGATTTTGTTAAGCTCCGACGGAGATGGAAGGATAGGGGGACATGGCTCTATCGAATCTGTTAGTGATGCTTGATTAAGAATATACGTACACTCCCCGAAATTCGATTAAAGGCACTCGTTCTTATGGTGCTAAAAACTGTACCAAGCCTAACGGGACCTTGTTTACGCATTTTAAAAAGGTGCTTCTTACACTGTTATGATGCACTAGAATGAAAGTTCCGTTACTTTTTTCCAAGATTTTTGCATATTTGTGTATTTTGATCTAGTTTGGGTGCGAAAGACAGTCACTTCATAGCCTTCGGAAAAGTACGTATAGAATTTCTTTGAATGGGATGATAAAGAATACATATCTATATAATATTTTATAGGTAGAAATGGATTAGTTTCATACAAAAATTTGGAATGGGAAAGTAAAAAACACTTTAACCTAGGGAGATGCTGGTTAACAAGGATACTGGATTGAGTAACAGGCAAATATCAATGAAATTACAATAACAAGTTAAGATTAAAAGAAAACTGCAACAACGATAAAAAAAAAAAATCTGAAATCTTTCGGGCTGGACTGGATAAAAATGCCCCGGCACCTAAAATTCTATTTGATTCAAGGTTACAAATATCGAAACATATATAAATATTCTTTGTGTCGTGGACCCAGGAGTGGCAAAATGTGGTATTTTCTGATGAGATAAAATTAGATTTCGATGGTCCAAACGCTTTAAATTATTACTGGCATGATTTAACGAAGTAAGAGATTTTTCCTACTCGAAGCTGTGGCGGTGCTTCACTCATGATCTGGGCTGCATTCATTCATCACAAAAGGACCCTGATTTGTAAATTTTCAGGCCGTATGATCTCTTAAGGTTATATAAACCTGTTGTGCACAGTTTTCGCGAACTTTATGAAGCCTTATTCCAACAGGATAATGCTCCATTACATGTGTCGCGGCTTTATCGACAGTTTGAGACAGCTGAGCAGCTGCGAATGCTGTCGTTAAGGAATGGTCCAATGTCCCACTATTTGAGTTCTAAAAAGTAGTTCAATCAAGTATTTAGTATTTCATGCCATTTCTACATATTATATTAATTTTATTAGCACTGCCTTTGATCGAATTTTGGAAAAATGTTATGTTAATTATAGAAATTTAATTCCATTTTTATCTAACTTGTTTTTAAAACAGCAAAATTTTGTAGAAGCAAAAATTTAAAAACATTACTAATTTTATAAGGAAAAAATCAAGTGCATTTAATCGAATTTCGGGGAGTGTGTATACTTTATGTATGAGACGTTTCCTTCTATGCATTGAAAATTTTAAAAGCATGATTAAAATAGCCTCTAAAGCCTCTACTTGAAAGAACTAACGGTATAAAATCGTCAACACCTTACAATTTGTACTTGGTAAGAATAGATGTGATTTATAAAATGAAAAAAGATAATATTTTTGTGAAAAGTTTTGTAAGTAATGTCATAATTGAATAATGCATTTATTTATAGTCGAAGCCAAGAAGACTTGAAAATGTTACATCAATCACTATCAGTTTTATGAATGTCTAATAGTTTTTCTTTCATTAGCATTCAATTTATACTTACTACTAAAATCTCAATGACGGATAAGCAAAAAGTTTCCATATGATTGTAAAATTAGTGTTAGTGGAAATCGAAAATTAGAATACAACATGAGAACAGTAATACAAATAGTAAATAAAATATTTAAAATAAGTATAAACTTTTACACTTGCCTATCTATATATAAACTTCTTATGTGTATGTATAAATTCAGTTGATTTTTCTAATATGTTTTCTTCTCTTCTTGTCATGTAGCCCATTTACTTAACTGTTCGTCTAAAGCCAAACAAAGGTACTTATAGATCATGTGAATGCAGCTGTAAAAATAGTCATGCTAAAAAAAGCAACGATTTAACATCACCTGTTCAATACAAATCTTGTCCCTATTTAAACAAAATATATAAAACAATACTTAAAGGAGGTAAATGTGAAAAGCAAGACGTAATATCGCAAGACTATCCCTTAGAATTTGTTGGAGGCAACTTAACTGAATATGGAAAAACCTCTGCATTAGACTTTGAAGATGTCGACAATATAAAGAAATTTTCGTCAGATTACCCAAGCATTAGCATCAATATAATTGACTCAGATGATGTGTATGTTTGCATGTGTAGCCCGGTATGTAACGTTGAGTCCAGTGAAATTGACTGTGAAACAAAAAGTCCCATATGTCCAGTGTGCCGTAATATAATGAGAAAGCAGCCTTTAGAGCATCGATACAGGATATTACCAAATAGTGTTATACTATCGGAAAATATAATCGTAAACCGAATCGATACACATCACCTTAATACTTACATTGAAAACTCACATGTGGACCCATATACCCCAGAAAGCAATGAGTCTCATTCACCATATCCTGAGCTTAGAAGCACATCCACAACTACCTCAAACAATAGTCACAAAATCGAACTATGTATGGATAACATTAATGACGATCATAAGATGCAACACTCTGAGCAAAATGGCAGTGATGACTTGCGTTCTTCGCAGTCGATCCATACAATCGCAGAGAAACAATCAAAATCCACGGTTACCCCTCTACAGCTAAAGTCTCGATTAGAAGACCTTCAAAGAGTATCAATGCATACCACGAAAAGGGATGTTTTTACTGTTAGAAAGGGCGACACTAATAGTGTTGATGCTATGTGCTCCCCGAAAACTTTTTCAAACAGTCAAAATCGCAATCCTAATATTTTTTCTATGTGTTGTAGTATTCAATAATTTAAGTTTATTATGCCTATTGTAAATGAGTATTTTAAAGTCTGTTTATTTTACTAATATTTTACATATATATTTTTTTTTAAATATTTATAATATTTAAATATTGTTGCTATAATTTTTGTAATATTTTTTAAGTGAATGTATAATTGTGTTATTTATTTAGTGAACAGAAAAAAATAACAAAAAATCTCTTCGACACATTTAAACTAAAAATAACATATATCAACATTAAGTTTATCTGTGTACGAGTATTTCATGCTAACAAATAGAACAATGATCCTGAAGTCTCTTAAGCATATTTTACAAACACGCCCCTCTTATGCAACCCACCCAAGCACCAGAAGGAGCCAACGGAGACTTTATTAGGTTTTGCATCCAATTAACAATATTTTATTCTTTGAAAAACAATCAAGATCAGCAATCTTTCGTATGTTAAAGATTACAAAACCCTTGCAAGCCGAATCTCTTGCAAAAGTGCAAAGTACGTTATTTCAAGATTTGAAAACTTGAAAGTTTTATAAGGCAAGAAATTAATTTTTGACTTATAGTGCAGTGGGAGATTAATATGATAGTTGGTTTATGTTTAGAAATTAATTCTGTTTGTGATGTCGTAGGATGTCCGTTTCAATGATTTACGCATTTAATTAAAACAAATATAACACTTTCTACAAATATGATAATGTCAACTTAATTTTACACCAAAGATAAATAACGCAGCAGCCATATTTTACTTAATCTATATGTATATGTACTTGTGTATGTAAACATGTACATGGATATGTAAACGTATATTTATATAGATAATATGTTGCACAACAGTCAAGTCTGTTAAGCACAATTTTTGAAAATATATCTACTTTTTGGTTGATATTATAAAATTCAAAACTATAAATACCTGTTCAGGAACTACATATTATATTTGGGATGTAGGCAAGTGATATTTGGTCCCTGGCTTAACAAAAATGTATCTCCCAACTGTCCATATGCATATACACATAAATACGTATATTTACAAGATTAGATAAATAGCTTAGACAATTGTTAAAAACATAATTTCAATTTGTTATATTAGGTGCTTCATGAACTAATGTAATTACATTTAAAAAAAACATATTCCGTTAAATTTTTATTTGTGTATTTTATTATTTATAATAATGATCATTGTTAATAATAAAAGTTAGTTAATGTTAACTTTTCTATTTATTTATTTTTATTTTTTTTTAAAACGCTTGAATAATACTTTTTGTTTCAGATTTCTTTTGTTTGACACTTTTTCAATAAGGTATATAGACTGAACATGTATTTTATATTGTTATTATAGGACCGGATAACTCGTCACACTTAGAAAAAACACTCAAGTCATTAAAGATTTTAATGAGTCAAACCTTGGTGAGCGAAAGTCTCTGGATGGAACAGTCGAATGTAGATGCTCCTTGTTCGATTTCCAATTCTCATTATGTTGCGGTAAAATCAATATCTTCGACCAATAATGAGCCTGACGGAGATAATTGTCTTGGTAAGCTAGAAACAAATGGAACAGTGCTGCTAAAAGAGACAACCGTTTAGAAGATCCACTCAAGTTGTTGTCTGAGAATAATACCAAATGGAATTTACAATCCGTATCCCAAGTATTATACTTATTATATATCGTTGAAATAAATGTTAAATGAATATAAATTGCTGTAACTTCAAATGTGCATAAATACAACCACCGTTTTCCCAATGTACGGAGTTTAGGTAGTCGTTAAATTACAAAAAATTAATATATATCTGCTCGGAAAAGGGACAGTTAGTTTTTATATATGATAAGCGTATTGTCAGTATGTAACTATCACTGCAGTTGTTTCTAAGATTACGCTGAAAAGCTTAATATGTCTCGTGTGAAAAATCACCACCCCAGAACTTATTATGAAAACGTGAAGTTTTATTTATTTTTGATTTGGTACACTTTATTTCTAAAGGAATTGAGATGTACAGCTGTGAAGCTTAGGCTCTTTTAAACATACTCAACAGCGCGTCGCCTTTGTATTTAACTATTCAATGAGTTTTTTTGCCTTAAAATATCTGCGTAGGTATAGAACTTGCCAAGTTGCCAAACCAAGCAGGCAGCACATACTGAAAATGCTAAAGAATAGTACTCTACTATTAGTTTTCTCTGCAAAAGAACAAGAAAATACGACATTTTAGGAGGGCAAAATTGATGGTGTCTTTAAGTAAATACCATTAGTATCCCGCATTTCCTCCTCTCGCTTGCGCATTACAGCAAAGTCACGAACAATCGAATCGGAAAGATCTTCTAAGCGCTTAAGGTCCACTTCAAGCGGTTTGAGTTTAGAAGCCTCTCCAATCTATAGTTTTCGTGTAGGTTGATTAAAAATCAATTCAATTAATAAAGGTTTGATTACTGCTGCTGATTGATAGATAAACTTACGCCTTCGTAGTTTTTAGTTTCAACGCCCTTTTTAGTCACTAAAGAAACTTCTTGACTAATTCCACGTTGGTCTAAAGCAAAACTCATTTGTCACATCACATTAAAAATTTACGTTGTTTTTACTTACGTGGTGGTACTTTTGAAATGAAACAAATTTCGTACGCGTCATAAACTTCAGATGTGAAGCTAAACTTTCCTTTAGTAATGTGTTCCTTCTGCGCCAGGATGTGTCCTTTCGTATCGCGAGCCTAAAATATTTATTAATTGCAATTATCAAGAGAGGTAGAGGGAATACAATACAAATTATACTCACAATATAGTCTATTATTTGGCCGGGAACATCGGAGACCTCAAATTCGCCCATTACTAATTGATTTGCCTGTATATCTTCCTTAAGACATTTATGTGTGTTCGGTGTCAAGTGGAACATGACACCGTGAATGCGGCAAAGACATCCCAAGATTAAAATAATACCTAATAGTGATTTGAGCATCTTTTATTTCTTACACACAAAATAGCAATTTTGACAAACGAGGCAAAGATGAGTTGGCTGAGGGATGGGTTAAATATCGATTAAACTTATCGATAGTATTTGTGTGCAACCACTAAAAAAATCCGACTGCTTAAAATATCTGATCGATAGGGTAATGATGAACTATATAAATGGTTACAATATTAAGTATTTTAGTTGCTATCATTAATCGGTAATTATAAATGTCAATTCTCGCAATATCCAAAATTTTGTCCAAACCTAGAATCACAGATCTTTTAGTAATGCCCATTAAGTTTCGCCGTGCTGAAACCACCGTCGTTCATGCATACCCTGATGATATACCTAAATCATTTTGTTGCACTAAGTAATTTTATGATATTTTCGTCCACGCTCGTAAGGTTTGATATTAATAAATTCACATGGTCTTCATTATTTGTGATCAGGATTGATTCCCTCTCTGTGCTGATTTTCATTCATATATATTTATATTTTCGTCTTCATGGTATAAATTCTTCACCCAATTCTATTATATAAGTCATCAATTTAATTAATTTCAAATATCAATTTTAAAATTATTTCAACAACCTTATCTTTTTACTCTCTTCCTAAGTTTGTGACAAAATTTACCAGCACTTATTATTTATCCAAAACCACTGAACTAACCTTTGAATGGTCTATCAACTGTCTGGCAACGCTAATTTCCTGAAATTCGGCGCGCAGAAACTCAACACCAAATTAAATACATGAATATTACATTCATTTAGAACTTATTAAAGCACCAGGATAATCATTAAAAAAAAAACATCCTACATATATACATAAGTACATATGTACTTATTAGTTTGTATATATACATTTAAGTCTTTTTTTTGGGGTCTGAAAACAACATTATCCTTGCCAGCACCTCTCTTCAGATGAAGAACATTTATATGTGTGAATATTTACTTTAAAATGAATGTTATATTATAAATATGCATATTATTCGTAAAGTCTGTACATACGCGACCACGTGAATCTCATGTGCTTGTAATGCATATGCATGCAACTAGAGGTAAGTTTTAAACAATGTGACGTATATAAATGTATAATATTTCTTTAGAAGTTTATTAGAATTGTCGAAATGTTTTGGAGATTGCATGCAGCAGTTTGTGGATAAATAATGTCGGCTTTTGTGTGCATCATTGGTGCAATAAAAGCGCATCACTTTTGCGTAAATTGCGCATTTCTTTATCCAAAAGTAAGTAACACGCAACAACACAAGCATTTTATTTAAACTTCTTTAATGCGTTTTATATCCTCACAAATAGGGCACACTATCAACAAATTTTGGACGCCGCTCATTACCTGAAATAGTTGTATGTACTTTTGACAATGCTAATCGGGCATTCATTTGGCTGTACTGTACTGTACTTCCCATGAAAAAGCCGAGACGTTTGCTTGTTATGGAAGTGTCGGCCACTCGCACATGTGGTTTGATTTTGTGCAGAATTTGACACTGATGCGCTTATTAAGATCGCAGAGGACGAAACTGCCAGTTAAGACCTCTTGATCAGGTAGATGTTAAATGTCCCTGATCTTTAAATTATAATTTATTCAAATCATAATTTATCTCCGCTCTCTCACCAGATGAAAATTCGCGATTTGCAAGATATTCCACTGATGAATCGGAATAACGCTCCGAGTATACGAATTTTTAATATTTCCCGATAGTTAATTTTCGTGATGCATGCCGCTCCTAGCTTCACACAGTTATGTCCCAGAAAGTGTGTAAGCTTATTTCCATTAGCGAGATAAACTTGGACATGTGATCGAAAGAGCGAACGACGTTTCCACTGCGTGATCTCGACACATCCAATCCAACTTCTGTTTGGGCATTTCCGTTTTTCTTTTCGAACCCATGACTGGGCTGATGGTTTGCGCCGAGTTTATCGTCATCTTACAAGTATCATTGTCGGCTACTCATCCTATTTGGATTAAGGTACTTGATGATAATTCGGGTCCCTTGGCATATTAAATAACAATTCGCCTTCAACACATAAGTCTGGAATGCAGTGGACGAACTCGGTAAATCGAGTGATTTAGAGGGCATGTCTGCCACATCATCATATCTACGCTTTTTATGCTTGATTGAAAATTCATATCGCTGGTGAGTTAAGAACAATTTTTACACAGAACCATTCAGTGCAAGCTATAGAAGACTAGTATGGTCAGTTAATATGATGCACGTTATGAGTTCAACATACGCTTTAAATGTGAGAATTGTTTTTACTAATGCATTTCTATTATTTCTCTGTATTTCAGTGCTACACCTCATCAAGTTGGAAAAGAAAGTCTTCACCCTGGATATAAAAATGTATCTTAATGTAGGGATGGACTACGAGAGTCGCGCTGGTAAGTGCCTTTTTCAATCTAATGAACGCCTCCAGACCCATCAGCTGTTGTTTTGAAAGGTTCTGATGTACACATATATATATATAATATATGTATACAGATTTTATAGAAAGAATACATTATTTGAAGTTGTTTTTTTTATATTTACAGTATGTAACTGTACAAAATAATTATATTATAAGAAATGCAAAAAGTTTTTATGTGTACAACAGAAGTCACATTGTGGTAAGAGGCTCACCTAAAAACCTAAAAAACGGCTTGAGTACTTATTTTAAAGCTTATTACATTTTCTATCACTCAATCGCAAATTTTTTATTACTTTAGAAGATATGATTTTTGAAGTGAAAAAAGACAGAAGGCAACACTGCGCAACGATACAATCCGGCGGATTCGACGAAAACAACGGGACTGACGTACACTGTTACGAATGCTTATTTCAGTGATTGCATGAACATTTTTTCCATCTGTTCGAAGCGCAACATAACCCAGGTACTTTGAGTATTCATTTTATAATTTAGATTTTTAACCCCATTATTTGTTTTGCAGCATCGACACATAGTTGGGAGTGCTCTGTCATGGCATCTATAATTAGTAGCAGGCCATCTTTATTTAAAGTACTGTAAGAGAACTAACTTTGAAATTTAAGTTAATATTAATTTAACATCGGTCTACCAGTGTTGCTTACTTGACACTAGGTGTCCAAATCCGTGATAGATTGTACAGTCTCTGTCTTCAGGTGTGTGGAGTGAATATGAGCGGTAGTTAAATTTTAAACTAATTGATCACCCAGATATAGCTAATAACATGCTGTGTTGCCATCTCGTATAGTAATCTATTACAAGACGCCATCAATTTTGTTTGCAATCGGGTAGTGATTTCTTTGGAAAAAGTAATAAGGATCAGTTTTAATGAGAGACAGAAGCTTCAAGCTTTTTGTTTTAATTCATTGAAAACAACGTTTTGAGGGCTAGATATATATTGTTGAACATCTCGCCTCTTCATCGGTATTAGAACTAAAATACGAAATATTAAAAATATCCTAACCTACAGTTGTCGCTTTGCTATCGCTGCCGCGGCTGCTCTCGATAAGTGCTGTGTTGGCAACTTCAGCAGCTGTCTCGTAAACCTCCGCGGATTGGCTTGGATACTCTCTGCCTTCTTGGCCCAGTCATAGGTTGTCTGTCTAAACTTAAATGAGTATGGACCCACATACATGGATTCCGGCTTGGGTTTCGCTTATCGGATTGATATCAACATCTCCGATTTGTTTGGATATTCTTTTCTTTTGCTTTTTTCCAATATAACCGATATATGTCTACTTCTATGGTTCTAACAGTTGGGTGTGCGGCCAAAAGCACGTCAGTCAGGATCCGTTTGAGGACTGATATGAACATCTTTCGCTAGGCTTTCGTCGTGTCTCATGTTTACCTTGCTCATTAGCGAGGTAAGATTTTTCTCTACCGCGTCGTAGTATTCTACTAGGGACTTGCCACCCTGTCTGAGGGTCCCCATTTCTCGTTCAATAACTTGAATGTGATTGTAGCTGGAACTGGCGTGAGCTGACATTGCAACTTTCAAAAATTCTTGTGTACTGTGGAACTCGGGCAACACGGGACACCTAACTTCGCCTATGTTTCTACGTGTTGATACACTTATATTTGTGGCGTCATCAATTGTGATGCCTGCAAGCGCCTATCTAAGCCGTCTTTGTTGAAACTGTGATTTCAATTCTTCTGTTAGGGCCACTGCTCTTCGCTGGTAGCTGTCGGCCTGTAAGGCCAAAGCGCTGACTGCCGCGGCGTCTATTACAGCACGCATATGTGTGGCGTCCATGTTTAAGAATTGTGAATGTTTCTTTTTGTAATGCCCTTCCCGCTTATCTGGACACTTGAAGACCTCTGACACCGAAGGTGTACAATATCGTTACTGTCTTCGTGGTGGTTTGCGTCGTAAATAAAACTCATTAATTAACCGAATACTAATATCTGAGAGTTTGGCAGAAGGTGCAGCTGTAAGGGTTATTTTGGATTTATGTTTGAGACACGTATAGAGTGCAATCAAACGCGCGGAGTCGACGATTAGTTTCGAACTGCGTGCTCTGACGAGCAGGCCTTTATTTATACACAATTCTTAAATCTAAATACATACATAGAAATACATTATGCGGCCGTTTGTAAGGCGACCGCATTGGTCTCTTATTCGAGTGCAGCGACCTCATTGTAAGGCGACTGCTGTCTCACTCCATCGAGTGCAGCGAGAGATACTCATGTTCACATTTGAACATCCAGTATGGTCGCTAGACCGAGACATGTTAGTAAGAAAAATCTATAAAATATCATGTTTTTAGATTATTCTTATGAATTATCCTGCCACTTTGTGTTTTTGTTGTGCTATTTCTATTTTCTTCTACAATTTCTTTTTTATATCTTGGAGTTAGTTTTGAACCTAGTCTTTTATCAATTTTGCAATAAACTATGTCTCCTTTTTCATACTGTTTTATTGTTTTCTTCTTGCTGTTATGGTATTCTAAGTCATTGGCTTGTTTATGTTTTACTCTATCTCTGACTTTGTTTCTATTTTCCTCTAGTTCTTAGGGTTTACTGGTGTTTCGGGTTCCAAAAAATATATCTATTGGTTTTTCATTCACGGTGGAATGTATGGATTGGTTTTATAACTAAATAGATTTGAATATTAGGTCTTCAAAGTTCGATATTCTCTTATCCTCTCATTATTTCGGTTAGTGTTGAATGAAATCTTTCAACTTGTCCGTTACTGGTTGAGTTGTATGGCGGTGTCGTGTAGACTTTTGCCTTTAATTGGTCTTCCAATAAAAATTTGATTGGTGCGGAGTTCAAGGCTCTTTCGTTGTCCATAACAACTAATTTTGGCATATCGAAAGCTATCATTATCTCGTGTAGAGGATGTTTTATATCCTCAGTTGCTTTTGAATTTAAAACTTTTATTTGTGCGTACTTGGAAAATTTATCTACTGCAGTGAGAACAATATTTCTCTCTGTAGTATATAAGTCTATATGGATAATTTGACCTGGATAGCATGGAATAGGGGTTGGTTGTAATTCTCCTTTTTGTGGATGCCTGTCATACTTGCTTTCTTTGCAAGTTTCGCAAGATTTTGTTATTCTTTCAATTTTTTCGGTAGATTAGTTAAGTATTCGAATTTTATTCTCTATTGCATGTGGGATTATCTCGCCTCCTTGAAGCTTTTCTTTTATTAGTGACACTATTGTTTCTTTAAGAGATGGGCTTGTACTTATTTGGATATTTTTCTGAGAACTGGTACTGGCTGTTCCTAGCCTCATGTTGGCTAAGGATTCGGACAATTCGTTTGCTTGCATGTTTTGTATTCGGATCACTTTTATATTTTGAAATAAACTGTTTCAGTACTGAGGAGCAATTGGAAAATGTTTTTATAAAAGTTAATTGATTATTAAAAAGAATTTTCTTTTTATGGTTAAATGTAAATGTTCTCTTTTTTTCTAAATATTTTCCTTTGATGTTAATTGTTTGTTTTACTTAGGATTTACTTTGTTTTGCTTACTTTAATATTTTATTATTAATAATTAATAAATTTGTTTCGGTTCTTCTTTTTCTCTAAAATTTGTTTCCTTTTTCTTTCAGGTTAATTTTTTATTTTGTAATGGATAAAATATTTTACTATCAATAATTAATAATTTGTTTTGGTTCTTCCATTTTTTCCTAAATTTTTTTTCTTATTTTCTAAATTTTGTTTCTTAATTTTTTATTTCTTATTTTCTAAATTTTGTTTCTCAATTTCTTTATTTATTATTTTCTACACTTACAAGATAAGTAACATCCCGGAGAATCTCCCGCGACGATCCTTTGGAATTTATCCTTTTTGTCCCACGATGATTTTGATTTTGATTTCCTTTAACTCGCGGACCCTGCGGACGGACACTACAGGGTTGTCGTCGGTATTTTTTTCCCAGCACCGGTACGCAGTTTTGCACTTCGACCTTTTTTATTGATCGTGTTCTTGAGGCGCTTTTGATAGAACGTGCAGTTTGTGTTCGCACCTGCGGCTACTTGAGGCGCTTTTGATTTGAACGTGGCTGGTTCACAGACACTTTATTTTTCGACAGTGGCCTATTGGGCTTTTCTCACGAGATGTTCGTATATTACCGCTTACTTAAAGCGCGTATAACGAGGCGTGGTTTTTTAGTTCATTTTTATAACTCGCGATTTGCCTGCGTACCGGTCCCTGCTCGGGAGCCAATTAAACGGTTCCTTAACGTTTTTAATAAAAACAGAACTGTTTCGATTTAGTGCTTTATTAGGACCGATTTTATACTGGCGTCTTGGCGTTGTAGCTGTGTCGCTGTAGCTTTGTCGCTGCTGTCCCATTGGTGGAGGAGTCGGGTGGCCCACGCTAGTCCTCTAGTGGAATGCGCTGACGGAGGCTATTTGTGGTGTCAGTTGTCCATTTGGGTCCCACGATGGTCTTCTTGTAGAATACTGTAACGAACCTTTTCAGTTCGGTTAGTTTTAGCTAGGCTAAAACTCAGTCGAGGTGTGGGTCCGTGCAACGAATTTATGTTAGTTGCGTTTCTGATAATTAATGACACCTTTATATGTATTATATAAGGCTTTATTGGTCCTTCACTTATGGCTAGGTACAAATGGATTTGCTTATATCTTAATGACACTTGTAGATCTCGCACTTTTCCCTTGTTGATTTTGCACTGACCGCTCTTGGGTTTGGTCCACCTGTAGATCTCGCACTTTTCCCGCGTTGATTTTGCACTGACCGCTCTTGGGTTTGGCACACTCCGTTCTTAGTTTTCGCACTGCCTGCCCGGTGTGCTGCGACGCCCCCTTTTCCTGCTTTCCAGCGGTCACCTGCTTTCAGGTTGCTGCCCACTGAGGTCGCTGCAATCGATGAAATTCGAGCAGCGGTTGCCTCACCAACTGCCCGTTGTGCAGTTAAGTTTTCCCACGGCCTCCTGCGATCGCTGCATTCGATGGAAATTAGAGCAGCGATCACCTGCTTCAAGGCCGCGGCCCACTGAGGTCGCTGCCCTCGATGTAGCTTTGTCGCTGCCGGCCCATTTGGGTCTCTCCCATTTGGTGGCGCTGACGGCGCCAAGTGGTGGTGTCCGCTGACGTAGGCACGTGTGCTGCTGGTTGCTGTTGTTGCAAGGGGCTCATATAGCATATGTCAAAGCTATATGGTTCCTCACACTCCCCCCTTTCTTCGGGAGTGGAAGACTTCCACTGCTAGGGAAGGCGGAATTGACAATTTTATATTTTTTTCTCTTTGTTATCCTCAATATTATCAAAAGTAAAAAAAATAATAAACAAAAAACTATATTCATGTGTTGGTTGTAGTGCGGCGGCTGGAACCGTCGTCTTTTTCGAAAACGGACACCATCAACACTTGCACTATGGAGAGCGCAAGTGCCGGAACCACCGAAAAACGTTTGCCCACCACTTACGTAAAAGGCAACAACATTTTTCACACGGGTGTCAAGACAATCACAGGGATACAAAAGGGACCCAAAAGGGTATATAATGAGGCCGCCGTTTGTGCCTAACAAGGCCCCGAACCCTGCAATCGCGCGGGTTGAGCCACTACGACGCCACCGCTACCCGGAGCTGGACGAAACCGCAGTACGTGTCGCGGGGCCGCGACAACGTGCGTTCTCAATTAACTTAGCTGACGCGGAAAACGACGGCAATCCCTACGTGCCTGTTTGAGACACGTATAGGGTGTAATCAAAACGAGTTGAGTCGACGATTAATTTCGAACTGACTGCTCTGATGAGCAGACCTTTATTTATACCCAATTCTTAAATCTAAATACACCATGCGGCCGTTTGTAGGGCGACCGCTGTTCTAATTCTATCGAGTGCAGCGACCCCAGTGTAAGGCGACCGCTGCTCCAATTCCATCGCGTGCAGCGACCCCAGTGTAAGGCGACCGCTGCTCCAATTCCATCGCGTGCAGCGACCCCAGTGTAAGGCGACCGCTGACCTACTTCCCGCAAGTGCAGCGAGTGCAGCGATCGCAATATGAGGCGATGTTCATACTTGAACATTCTCCTTTAAATGTAATATTAAGCAATTCTCTAGTCTGTAAACATCTTATCCTTATATAAATTATAAGACCTATTATAACAATTATTACTAAAATGAGTGACATGTGTCCACTTGCAGTGAAGAAATGCAAGTCGCCTAAATGCACTTTGTGGTCGTTGAGGTATTGCATTTTCTTTTGTAGTTTCTCAAGCTCCCTGGTGTTGTTAATTGTCAGCGATCCAATGGGTGTTAACTCAAAGGGTTGGTCGTCGTCTGCTTGCAGCGATTGTGGGCACCCAGTTCCGTCCAGAATGATTGTTCTTTGTATTCAATCATTAAACACGACATTTTTGAGTGGGGCTTCATTGGTGTAGTTTCACAGAAGTTCTCTTCTGCATCTTTCCATGCCCAGTTTCCTTGGCAGACTCTTGTTTCCTCGTCCTCCCAACGGCACTTGTTTAGATCTGAGTCGGACATTAAGTGGAAGGTGTTTAGCGCCGTGTTGTATATCATATAATTCGCTGCTACTACTGGAATCATTTTCTGATTATTGGAGATGAATGGTATTGGAATTATCTTGAACATGGCTGACTCCTGGTTCAGGTATAGTGGAATTTTCGCCTTAATTATGATCATCTCATCTTTGAATATTCCGTGCGCCATGAGAAGTTTATATGCTGCCTGCAGCTTATGTCCAGTAGTTTTCCCAGGTAGTATGTGGTTGCGTGGCATAACATCCTGCACTTTATTCATCTCCTTTAACATTTGCGAAGGTTTGATGAGTATAGGATTCAATCTTCCCTGATTTAAGTCCATGAATAAATCAATTATTTTTTCTTGAATTGCCTCCGCCTCTTCGATCTGGTCTTTCAGTTGGTGCAAGAGTAGCAAGAATTTAATTGCCTCTCGGTATGCTAGATATTGAACCTTGGTAGTCATATCGTTAAATTTTTTAGTCATCTCAATGAAGTTTTCGTTGACACTCTCCGTCGTTGTTTTTACTAAGTTGACTGTTGCGTTGATAATCGAAGTCTGATTCTCCACATAACTTCTCAAATTTTCTTGGTTTGTCCTTAATGTTTTCATGTTAACCATTGATATAACCTTTTCTGAGATGTCAAACCATCAGTTGGGGCATACATAAATAGTTTCACAATCCCGCTTCTTTCTTTGATGCAAAGGTTCCATTATTAGGTTATTGTTTTCCTCTATTCTATCCAGTTGCCGCCTGACTCTCGTTGTCATTGAAATGCACTGTTGTTCAAATTCCATGAACTTTGGACACATTCCTTCAGCTTTTTCCAATATTGCGGGAGCTTGCCGTAATACATCCCAGTAGGCTTCCAAATCGAAGTAGAATAGGAAGTCCCAGCTAGAAGATGTCACTTCCACTCTTACAATCTTTTCCAGAAATATTGCTGAATCATTTTCCAACTCCCGTACATGTATTTTTGAACTATTCTGCTTCGAAATTATGACACCAGATGTCACGTGGATCATTACTAGTAGGCTTAGAATTGTTGCTGCAGTCTTGTTGCTTCGTGTGCTTTTTCGCAAAGTCTTTTGCTTTTCCTCTTTTGTTGGTAACGGACAAATTTTATTAATTGACCGTTTTATTTCGCCATTACTTGTTTTTATTATGACAACTCTAACTTTATTGTCTTTTCCTTTTGCCGTTTTTATTATTTTGCCCATGGGCCATTTTCCTGGATGCGTATTTTCCTGTTTGATCAACACTACTTGACCTTCCTTAAGGTTTTCTTTCTCGCTTCGCCATTTCGATCTTTTCTGCAATGACACCAAGTAGTCTTCTTTCCATTTATTCCAAAATTCTAAAGTCATTCGCTTTATGTATCTCCATCTGTCGAGCGATCCTATCAGCCCATGCATATCTATATTTTCTGATGCGCTTATAAGTGGTCTACCCACTAGAAAATGTCCAGCGGTGAGTGCATCGTCTGACTCGCTCTCATCTTCCATTGAGATCAACGGCCGAGAGTTTAACACTGCTTCAATGCGACATAGTAGCGTGGAAAACTCCTCATAGGTGCAGCTGTTGTTTCCAAGGATCCTCTTTAAATGGTATTTCATCGATTTTACGCCAGCTTCCCATAATCCACCCATGTGGGGGCTCCCCGGGGGAATAAAGTGCCAGGTTATGCCATCTTTCTGCAAAATTGGTGCTAACTTGGAATTGTTTAAAATAGCAGCTTCTAGCTCGACATCTAGTTTCCTTGCTGCTCCAACGAAATTCGTTCCATTATCGGAGTACAGGTGATTGCTCTTGCCCCGCCTCGCAAAGAATCGGTGCAAGGCTTCCAGAAATTTGTCCGTGGTCATGTCGCTGACTAGCTCCGAATGGATTGCTTTTGTGACCATACAAATGAAGACGCAGATGTATCCTTTGTAAGCCCTCTGTCCTCGTCCTTTTGAGCATCTGATTTGAAATGGTCCAGCGTAGTCTATGCCCGTTGCATAAAATGGAAACTCTCCGATCACTCTATATCCCGGCAGATTTCCCATGAGTTGACACATTGACTTTTGTCTGTACCTAATGCATGTCACACATGCTCGGAAATGTTTTTTTAACATGTTGCGACAGCCAAATATCCAGTATTCTCGCTGGATAAAGTTTCTCATCAATTTGACCCCTCCATGGAGGGTAATTTTATGTGCCTTATCGACCAGCAGCCATGCCAAATGAGAATTCCCGATGATGATGGGGTGTTTCATCGTGAATGGTAATGTCAAGCTTTGTAGTCGACCTCCCACTCTCAGAACTCCATCGTCGTCCAGAAACGGGTTGAGTGGCAGTAATTTATTCTTCGTCTCCAATCCTTTTTTGTTTTGAAGTACACGAATCTCCTGTCCGAAGTCCAATTGCTGCTGAAGCTTCACTATTGTCAATCTTGCCTTATTCCAAAGGTTAGCATCTGAGAAGGGTGTTCGAGTAACTTTTGCCCGAAGCTTGTTTATGAATCGTAAGACATTAACGATTACGCCTTCCAGTTTCGATAAGCTTGAATATTTTGCTAGCAATCTTACCCATGGATTGTTTCCACTTACTATTGTTGCCGCCACTATCAAAGGCTTCTCTTGGCATACTGGCCATATGCTTTCTCTGAGGCGTCGCAAAATCCATGTAGTTCAATTGTTGAGAGATCCGTGCTACCAGTCCAACGCGGAATTCGTATAGTTGTCAGTGCTGGTAGCTCATTTGCAAAGTTACGCCAATAGTCTTCAACGTCGTTCTCCAGTTTAGCGTCCCACGTAAGGGACATTTTCCATAGTTCCTGCATGAAACATTTCCCTTGAAGAGTTACCGGAGTTAGCCATCCTAATGGGTCAAATACCCTTGCCAGATGAGACAGCACTGATCGTTTCGTAACACAACCCAAATGCGGCAATTTTACGCTGAATGTAAAATCGTCTCTGGCTGGGTCCCAAAGCAATCCCAACGTTTTTACTGGCTCGTCTTTGGTTATTGAGATTTTTTCCGACTTAATTCCGTTTGCTATTGACGCAATTATCCTCTCATCATTGGAGACCCATTTCCGTAAATGCATTCCGCCTTTGTCCATGACAGTTCTTATTCTCTGTTGGATACTAGTGCAGTCTTCGATTGTGTTGGCTCCAGTCATTAAGTCATCCATGTAGAAATCGTTTTTAATAACATTCGGTATTTTCTCATCTTCTTTGCAATATAAGTCCGCCAGTTGATGCAATGAACGCACTGCTAGATATGGTGCGGCTGATGTTCCATATGTTACGGTCGTCAATTTGAGTTCTTGTATTGGCTCCTTTGGATTTTCTCTCCACACTATGTATTGATACTCCTGATCAGTTGGCGTTATTTTGATTTGACGATACATTTTTTCTACATCTGCTGTCATCACATATCGCCACATGCGCCAGCCGCATAGAATGTCAAAAATGTCTCTTTGAATCTTGGGACCGATTGACATAACATCGTTCAAGCTGCGTCCACATGTGGTTTTTGCTGATGCATCAAAAACAACCCTTAGTTTGGTCGTTAGGCTGTCTTGCCTAATCACCGCCTGGTGCGGAAGATAGTATTTCCCTTGGCCTGTTGTGTTTACTTGTACCATGTGTCCGAGCCGCAGGTACTCTTTCATGAAGGCTGTGTATTCGTGAAGTAACATTTGATTCTTTTTAAATTTTTTCTCCATTTGCAACAGTCTTGCCACTGCTTGCTTACGAGAGTCTCCCAGCTCAAAATTGCTGTGAAATGGAATCGAGACTGTTAGTCGTCCATCCTTGTCGACTGAAGTTGTTTGTTGATAATAATTTTCACAACGTTGATTTTCTTCAGTTGTATCAGTCACTTCTTCTTCAAGCTCCCAGAAGCGCTCCAGATCGTCAATGTTTACCGTTGTGGTCGCGGTCAGAATTCTCTTTGGCGGTTCACCATGAGGCGGTGCTCTGGGAATATTTCCGGAAATTATCCATCCGAGTCGCGTTTTCTGCCCAAGTGCTCCATTAATTGTTTTAACTTGACCCATCATTATTATCGGAAATAGGTCTACACCAATGACCATGTCTATTCTGCCCGGCATGTTAAACTTTGGGTCGGCCAAAGTGCAATTCTTCCAATCTGTTTCAATATCCATATCAATACTCTTGTATTGCTTTTTGCAATTTGGGGAGTACTAGCGCTATGGTCTTCATATTGAATTTACTTGAAAAACGAGATTTGATTTCAAGTGACACACTGTTTTTTGCCTGGTCCATGTTTTGTGAACATATCCCTTGTATTTCCACGGTCTCTTTGTTTCTCTTCAGCCTTAGAACTTGCGCTGCCTCTTCTGATATGAGGGTTCGTTGCGATCCTCCATCCATCAGTGCTCGTAGTGGCTCATAACTTCCACTGGCATTCCTCACGTTGATAATTGCCGTGGCTAAGAGTGTTCCCTGCCATTCATTTTGCTTAAGACAGTTGACACTTTCTTTCCTTGTGTCTTCATGTAACAAGGTATTGTGCGACTTGTTACACTTTTGGCGTCTCCATTCCTTCCTGCACTCCGCAAAAGCATGAGTGCCCAGGCAACGGAAGCATAGATGCTGTACTTTCACAAACTCCTTTCGTTTGCTTACCAATGCTGTTTTAAATTTTTGACATCTGATTATGTCGTGCCCGCTCATTGAACAAAAACGGCATGATCTGTGTTGGCGTTGCGTCTTATCCTTCACCAGGTTTCTTTGTACGGAATCCACTGCATTATATAATTGATTGATGAACTCCCGCACGTCGTCCAGGGATTGGATCTCTCTGTTTTTCGACTTGATGTATTGCTCATACTGCTGCAAAGCCTCCGTAGAAAAACGTCGAAGAAGGATTTGGGCGAAGATTACATCTGCTTAATCGCCAATCTTTGATTTTTCTTTTATTATATAGATACTTTCTGTTGCTATATCTAGGAACTTGCGGATTCTTTCCTCTGAATCGCACTTCAACGGTTCCAACTCCAATAGAGTGTTCAGCCGGTCAGCGAAAATTCTTCTATTATTTTCGTAACGCTTACAAACCAGATTCCAAGCTTCCTTGTAGTTTGCTGCTGAGCCCATCAGTAGGTGGCTTACCATTGTAGACGCATCTCCTTTTAGGCATGATCTTAAGTGATTCAGCTTTATTGCGTCGCTGATATCTACTCGGTTATGTATAACTTCGGTGAATAGGCCAAAAAAGTTTGGCCATTCCTTGGCATCACCGTTGAATCGGGGTATATCCACCTTTGGAGCTTCTCTCATGGGATATTCCGGTTTAGATACATTTGATAAATTCGATAATTCTGTATCGATTCGATCTAACAACGTTTCAAATTCCGTTGAAAGTTCTTCCATGGCTTCATGATCGAACGCCCAAGACTCGTAACTCCTATCGATCGCTGATAGAATATTTTGCACGGGCCTCATACGAATCCTTAACCAGCTCTTGCTAGTCCGAAGCTGATCTATCGTCGGATTCTCTAAGCAACTTTGAGCTGCTTCCATTGCCTCTCGTAGCTGGCACTCATATTTATCTAATTCGGCCACAAGCACTTGCGTAGGGCTCACTGGCCGAACCTTTTGACCTGTCTTCTCTTTGGAAGACTTAATCACTCCTTCCGACTTTCCATCATTTGTTTTCTGCGCCGTTACCGCTTCCGTTGTGGTTTCTTCCATTTTCTCCTCGATTTCTGCTTGAGTTACCTTATCTTTATACGATTTGAAGTACGCAATGGTTGAATCGAATATTTTTTTATTAAATTTCCGTTTCCGATTTTCAATAGCGCCGAGTTATTTAACTTAAACTTGGCTATCGAACTCTCAAACAAGTGCAGGCTTGCACCTTGTTTGACCATTTTCACTAACTCATCCTTGAGTTTCGCTTGAGCTTTCAGTAGCTCGATTTGCTTTCGAAATACTTCCAGATTCGACTGTTAGAACTCTGAAACTGACGCGAATTCACTTTATACAGGACTATATAGAACACTTATAGAACTATTCTTATACAGATTCAACGATATGAATTCTGTATCCGGCTCGAAGGACCAATGTTTGAGACACGTATAGGGTGTAATCAAAACGAGTTGAGTCGACGATTAATTTCGAACTCACTGCTCTGATGAGCAGACCTGTATTTATACCCAATTCTTAAATCTAAATACACTATGCGGCCGTTTGTAGGGCGACCGCTGATCTAATTCTATCGAGTGCAGCGACCCCAGTGTAAGGCGACCGCTGCTCCAATTCCATCGCGTGCAGCGACCCCAGTGTAAGGCGACCGCTGACCTACTTCCCGCAAGTGCAGCGAGTGCAGCGATCGCAATATGAGGCGACCGCTGACCTACTGCCAGCGAGTTCAGCGATCGCAATATCTCTCATGTTCATACTTGAACATATAAATTAAACGGTTGTGATCGCTGGTTGCAGTTGAGTTTGGCGAAATATGCTGACGCGGCGCAAGATCCGAAATGTTGTTTGTTGCAGTGAGTTAGTGTATTTTCGGTGAGTTTGGGCATATTGGTGATTTAGGAATAATTGTTCTTAACTCCTCCCCCTTTAAACGCGGACGTCCTCGGACGCGATGAAGAATCTTGTTTGTGTTATTTGACTCTGGCTCGGGGAATTGTCTTCCTGTCTGTTAGTGATCTGTTGTGAGGTGTTTCTGATTATGATCCGGCGGATGACTATGGCTATCAATAAGATGAACAGCGTGGCTGAGAGTGCTAAGTTCACAGTTGTTGTGGTTGTACTGCTGCTTCTAAGGGTTTTAAGTTCCCTTGTGCTGTTGATATTTATTTCCCTCAGCATTTGTAGAGACAGTACTTCCTCGACTTTTGATTTTCCCTCTATTATTTGTAGTAGTGGCGGTGTTACTTCGGCGAATGTCATAACTTTTGATAAATATAGGTCGTCTCCGATCCTGACCGTAGAATTTTCGAATTGGATGAGGAATGTTCCCCTTAGGTCCATTGGCTCTTCGTCGATTTTTATCTTCCCGTTGAAGTCGTTGAGCAGGATCGTTCCGGTAAATAATTCTTCATGATCAGGTACATGTTGGCTGTTTATCAGTTGACAATCGGCTGCTTTGCTTCTGAGGACGTGAGTTATGCAGATATCGGCGCTTAGATGTATTAACTTAGTTTTTGAACAGATACTTTTGTCATTGTGTGTTTCGCAGTTTTCTTGAATTCCAAAATTTTGTTGTTTACATTTTATTATATTTTTGAATCTTAATTTATTTATTTGGTTGCCTTTTTTTATGGGTACTAGTAACAAGTTTGTGCACATTTCTTTTGATGGCAATGGAATGTCAATAATATACAATATTTGTTTGCCATTTGTGGCAATTTTAACTTTTGCGAACTGTAATAGTTCTTCTGGGTTTGTAAAAAATACATTATTTTCTAACAAATTTGCGATTTTTTCTAATTCTATTTCTGACAAAATTATAGAGTTTATTGTGTTTGTTTTTGCCCAGTGTATGGCGTAAATGAGATTATTTAGTTCTTCTTTAAACATTTGTATCTTAAATTTTAATAATGTGACATTTTCATCTTGTATATTTTTGTTGTCAATAGTGTCTTTTAATATTTTATTTGTTCTTATGGTTAGTTCGTTCATTCTTTTGCTGAGTATTTTATTTATTACGAGCTGTCTATTGCTATTTTCCACTTGCTCGTCTGTTTTTGAAACTAGAGTCTCATAATCGTAGCGGTCCGGCGAGCCGGCCAACCATTTCCAATCTGTCCCCAAAGCATTTATTGCTCTGGCTTTTCTTTGAGCTGGTCTCGATCCTTTCAGGTCGGATTCTACTTTTGCGAGTTCGAATTCGAGTAAGGGGAAAAGTGGGTGTGTATTATTGACGTCGTTTAATTTGTTCGATAGATTACCGAACGCCGTTTCGTATTCTTCGATATTGAATACGTGGATTATTTTATAGGTGCCATTTTCTATTGCAGCGATTCCTGTTTTTATGGGAATTATTCTTGAGTGCGAGTAGTCCAGTATGGTCGCTAGACCGAAACAGGTTGGTAAGAAAAATCTGTAAAATATCATGTTTTTAGATTATTTTTGTGAATTATCCTGCCACCTTGTGTTTTTATTGTGCTATTTCTATTTTCTTCTACGATTTCCTTTTTATATTTTGGGGTCAATTTTGAACCTAGTCTCTTATCAATTTTGCAATAAACTATGTCTCCTTTTTCGTAATGTTTTATTTTTTTCTTCTTGCTATTATGATATTCTAAGTCCTTTGCCTGTTTATGTTTTACCTTATCTCTGACTTTGTTTCTATTTTCCTCAAGTTCTTGGGGTTTACTGGTGTCTCGGGTTCCGAAAAATATGTCTATTGGTTTTTCATTCACGGTGGAATGTACGGATTGGTTGTATAGCTGAATAGATTTGAATATTAGGTCTTCGAAGTTCGATATTCTCTCGTCCTTCTTAACACATCTCATTATTTCGGTTAGTGTTGAATGAAATCTTTCAACTTGTCCGTTACTGGTTGAATTGTATGGCGGTGTCGTGTAGACTTTTGCCTTTAATTGGTCTTCCAATAGAAATTTGATTGATGCGGAGTTCAAGGCTCTTTCGTTGTCCATAACAACTAATTTTGGCATACCGAAAGCTATCATTATTTCGCGTAGAGGATGTTTTATATCCTCAGTTGCTTTTGAATTTAAAACTTTTATTTGTGCGTACTTTGAAAATTTATCTACTGCAATTAGAACAGTATTTCTCTCTGTAGTATATAAGTCTATATGGATGATTTGACCTGGATAGCATGGAATAGGGGTTGGTTGTAATTCTCCTTTTTGTGGATGCCTGTCATACTTGCTTTCTTTGCAAGTTTCGCAAGATTTTGTTATTGTTTCAATTTTTTTCGTTAGGTTAGGGAAGAAAAAGTTGTTAAGTATTTGGATTTTATTCTCTATTGCATTTCTATGGGCTCTGGTGTGTTCTTTTGTTATAATTTCCGTTTGTTCACTTTCGTTAGTGATATCTTGGACTTGTTTTTGAGTGTACCTGGCTTTGTAATTCCCGAAATGGGAAGGGTAAATGTTTTGAATTTTTGCCATAATATTTTCTGTGGTGAAAAGACCATTGACAATTTTTGGGTTTAGCCGTTTTTTTAGGATGTTTACTAGGTCGTCTTCCGAGTAATGTGGTTTTGTAACTATGTGTCTGTGGTAAGTAGGAAAAGGTAATTTGAATTCGTATGTTTCTGTTTCTGATGTCAACAAGAGAATTTGGTTTTTAAAGACGTTAATGGGGACTTCCATCACAGGTATAAGGTTGTGTGACGAACTGTCATCACTCTGTACTGTTGATGTTGATGTGGATGTGGTATTTATCTCAGTTTTTGGGGGATTTCTTGATAGAGCGTCTGCAACAACGTTCGAGGTTCCTGGTTTATATCTTAATTCATGGTTATATTCTTCGAGGTAACTTTTCCATCTTTTGAGTTTTCCATTATGGTATTTGCTGCTTAGTGCGAAAGTTAAGGGTTGATGGTCTGTAAAAATTATTACTTTTGAGGTACCGTAGAGGTACATACGCAGGTTCTGAAGAGCCCAGACAATGGCTAACATTTCTTTTTCATTGGTTGCGTAATTTTCTTCTGTTTTCGAGAGTGTACGCGATATGAAAGTAATGGGTCTACCCTCTTGTTCGAGAACTGCTCCGATGGCGAAATTTGATGCATCGGTTGTTAAGTGAAATTCCTTTTCAAAATTGGGGTAGGCTAATACCACATCGTTCGAGCTGAGCGTGCTCTTGATTTTAGAGAATGCTTTAATTGCATTATTGTCGAGTGTCACTTCGGCTTTATGGGAAAGATTCTTTGAGAGTCTGCCATTTTCTCCTCTTAAAAGAGTTGTGAGAGGTTTTGCTAATTTAGCGTAATCGCGAATGAATCTTCTGTAATAACTTGACAAACCCAAGAAAGAACGTAAGTCTTTGAGGCTTTTGGGTGTTGGGAAGTTTTTTATTGCTCTCACTTTTTCTCCATTGGTTTTGATACCATCTGCTGAAATAGTGAAGCCTAGGAAATCGACTTCGGTCTTGAAAAACTCCCATTTGTCGATTTGAACTTTCATGTTTGCTTTATCTAAGGTCGTGAAGACCATATTTAGATGTTTATCGTGTTCGTCTTCAGATTTGCCGAAAACGATGATGTCGTCTATATAAACATAGCAGATTTTTCCAACGTGATCCCTTAAGATGTCGTCTAATGCTCGTTGGAATATCGACGGCGAATTCTTTAAACCAAACGGAAGTCTGGTGAATTCATATTTTCCGCCATTTACTGCGAATGCAGTTTTTTCTATGTCTTTTTCAATGAGTGGAATTTGGTGAAATCCACTTTTGAGATCTAATACGGAAAAATATTTATTCTCGCCCAATTGTGCGATAATTTCTCCAATCTCGGGGATCGGGTATCGATCCGAAATTGTTACAGAGTTGAGTTTCCAATAGTCGATGACTATTCGAAACTTTTTTTCGCCTGATGCGTTGCTCTTTTTTGGTACTACCCACACTGGGGCATTGTATGGTGACCGTGAAGGTCTTATTATGCCGTCTCGCAGCAACTGATCGATTTGTTTTTCGACTTCTCCTCTTAGAGAAGTAGGGTATTGGTAATGTTTGCTGTAAACGGGAGAATCTGATGTCGTTCTTATTTCTCCTAACACTCTGGTGGTATAGGTCAGTTTTTCGTCAGGTTCTGCGAACAAAGTTGAATGAGTCTTCATGACATGATCTATGAAACCTTTTTGTTTGTTCGTCAGGTGCTCTGTTCGTACTTTTATATTATTTACGGCCTGCGTTTCTAATTGTCTTATTTTAGTTCTATAATTTCCATCAATTATTAAGGTGTCGTTCTTGACGTCAATAACAGCGTTCAGCTGTTTCAAGGTATCATTACCTAGGATACCGTGGAAGGTTTTTAAAGCTGGGAGTAGGAAAAACTTGATTGGTCTATTTTTTTGACCGAATAAGCTGAGAAATGTGTGCTGGGATATTTTGGTTTGTCCACCAACGGAAGTTGCATTGAATATGTTTTTATTTTCTTTCGGATTCGTAACTAAATTTGGTTGGATGTAGTTTTGATTGGAACCTGTGTCAATTAGAAAGTTTAGTGAAGTGCCGTTCCTCGTTATGCACTGAAAATAGGGCAAAGAACCATTTAGTCTAAAAAATGGATATCTGAGGCGTCAACCATTGTAGGTTGGTATTCGTAACCGACTTCGCTTCCTCCCTCGTCCGGTAGAGCGTAAGCTTTTTCTAGACCAGCGGCTTCAAAGTAAGCTTGTTCTTCGTCGTAAACGTCCTGGGAGTTCGGTTGTTCAAACTGTTCCTCAGGTGCTTTGGTTGCGATATGAAATTGTCGTTGAATTTTTGGTGGCTGTTTGCCCGCGAAAATGTTTGATCGAGGTTTGTTCATGTAGTTGATGTTCCTACTTCTGATGGAGTTATCTATCTCCATTGGTACAGGTTTTGGCTCTAGTTTTGGAAAGAATGGGCGCGGAGGCGCTTGGTAGGTCTGTTTAGTATTGAAAAATTGTTGCGGCAATGTGTATTGTTGAGTCTGGGGAAACTGTTTGGGATTTCCCATCTGATAAGTCATATTTGGTCGGGGGGTATGGTAAAGTTTAGGCTCGAAATTTCTCCATTGTCCGGAATTATTGGCTTGTGGTGGTTTACCTAGCTGGCGTACTGGGATATAGCTTCTGGTTGGTAAGGGTGGTATTTGTTGTCTTATTTTAGGTATAAAGGCATTTCTGTGCTCTTGGTTTTCCACCAAGTTGCACAGGTGTAAAGCGTGGCTAAGATCTCTTGGCTCTTTGATTGCTAAGAGTCTTGGTAAGTCTCCGTTTAGACCTCGCACGAACGTATCCAGAGCATTGCTTCGATAGTTGTTCGTCAGAGCTCTAACTATTTCAGGTGCGTCTTCTTGCACGGTTATTTGGTTGAGGATCAGAGAGAGTTGGTGGTATACCTTTTGATAAAATTCTTGCACAGACAGATGTCCTTGAGTTAGGGAAAACATTTGATATTCGAGGGTTTTTAAGTCTCTTCTATCAGCGTAGTGTTCAGTGAGGCACTTAGAGATGGCCTTCCAGTTCATGGGAGTGTTATAGGATTCGAGCACTGCATCTGCTTCTCCTATTATTTTATTTCGAATTGCCAAAGTTGCTAAGTAGTATTTGTAAGTCTCCTCCTGGCCATTATAGATTGCCATTATTCTGTCCACATTTTTTTTCCACGAGCCGAATGCTGTTCGGTCTCCTGAAAACTCTCTAATCAGCCGAGTTATTTCTGGAACTTTTTCTTATTCCTCCCCTGCTCTTGGATTAGTAAATGGGATGTCGTATAGAAGGTCGTTATCGTCGCTACCTATTGCTTGTCGGATTATTTCACCCCCTTGAAGCGTCTCTTTTATCAACGATACTATTGTATCTCTAAGGGATGAGCTTACTTGGACATTTTTCTGGGCGCTGGTACCAGCTGCTCCTAGCCTCATGTTGGCTAGGGATTCGGACAATTCGTTAGCTTGCATTTTTTTTTAATTCGGACCACTTTTAAATTTTTTATGAACTGATTCAATGCAGAAGAGCAATGGGAAAAATATTTCTATAGAAGCTAATTATTTATTCAAGATTTTCTCTTTATGATTGACCCTAAATGTTAATATTTGCAAAAATGTTCTTTTAATTAATTTTTTAATTAATTGTTTTGTTTTAATTGTAAATTTTTCGTTTTGTTTTTAGTTTTAAATTTTTCTTTTACGTTAATTTTAAATTTGTTTTGATTCTTCTTCTTTTTTTTTCCTTTACAAAGATTTTTTTTTCAAAATTATTATTATTCTTATTATATTCTAATTTTTGTTTCTCAACAATTTTTCGTATTTTCTAAGTATTTTCTGAACAAAATTTTTTCTTAATTTCTAATGCTTACAATGTAACTAACATCCCGGCGAATCTCCCACGACGATCCTTTAGAATTGCTCCTTTTTGTCCCACGACGATTTTACGTTGAGATGGGTGACTCGGGTTCCTCTGGATACATTGGTTCGTGGTACCCTGCGGACGGACACTACAGGGTTGTCGGCGGTAATTATTTCTCGGCACCGGTTCACAGTTCTGTCTTGCACTTCGATCGTTTCTATTGATCGTGTTCACTTCTGCGGCTACTTGAGGCGCTTGTGAATTTGAACGTGCAGTTTATGTTCGCATCTGCGGCTACTTGAGGCGCTTTTGAATTGAACGTAGCTATTTGAGTCACTTCACTTTTCGACACTGGCCTATTTAGGCTTTTCTCGCGAGATGTCCTTAGTTTGCCGTTATTTAACGCGCGTACAACTAGGCGTATGTTTTTTTCTTATTATTATTTTTTTTAAAAGAAATACACTTTAACAACTCGCGATTTGCTTAACTGCGAACCGGTCCCTGCTCGGGCGCCAATTAAACGGTTGTGATCGCTGGTTGCAGTTGAGTTTGGCGAAATATGCTGACGCGGCGCAAGATCCGAAATGTTATTTTTTGCAGTGAGTTAGTGTATTTTCGGTGAGTTTGGGCATATTGGTGATTTAGGAATAATTGTTCTTAACTTATATTTATGTAAATTTATTTGCCAAAGCTATATGGCTCCTCACAATTCTTTTTAATTTTTTTTTTCCAAGAACCCAATGCACTTTGGTCTCCTGAAAAATCACTAATTCGGGAACCTCTTCTTGTTCCACCCCTGATCTTGGACGAGTAAATGGAATATCGTTTAGAAGGTCGTTGCCTTCAGTACCTATTGCTTGTCGGATTATCTCGCCTCCTTGAAGGGTTTATTTTATTAATGACACTATTGTTTCTTTCAGAGATGCGCTTGTACTTATTTGGATTTTTTTTGTTGAGAACTGGTACTAGCTGTTCCTAGACTCATATTGTCTAGGGATTCGGGCAATTCGTTTGCTTGCAATTTTTGTATTCGGACCACTTTCATATCTTGTAATGAAATGTTTCAGTACTGAGAAGCAATTGGAAAATGTTTTTATAAAAATTAATTAATTATTAAAAAAATTTCTTTTGATGGTTAAATATAAAGGCTCTTCTCTTTTTTTTCTTTAAATTTTTTCTTTGATGTTAATTCTTTGTTTTGCAAAGGATTTATTTTGTTTTGCCCTATTTTAATATTTTATTATTAATAATTAATAAATTTGTTTCGTTTTCTTAATTTATGCTTGATTTGTTTTGTAACGAACCTTTTTAGTTTGTTTAGTTTTAGCTAGGCTAAAACTCAGCCGAGCTATGAGTCCGAGCAACAAATTTATATTTGGTAAACTTCATATATACATTAAACGGTTCTTAACGCTTTTAATTAAAAAAACAGAACTTGTTCAGATGAGTACTTTATTGGAACTGATTTTGTACACTATTATTTTTTATAATGAAACATCGGTTTGCTGCTTTCTACTGGCGTCTTATGACTCCATGCGCTTTTGGTTGTGATTGCTGGTTGCAGTTGGGTTTGTTGTTGACGAACTATGCTGACGTTGTTGACGAACTATGTTATTGTTGTTGCAGTGAGTTAGTGTATTTGCGGTGAGTTTGGGTATATTGGTGATTTAGGAATAATTGTTCTTAACTTATATATTAACTAATGGTTTTGTTCGGCTTAATTATTATGGTATTACACTTATCTGGATGTTGTCAGTAGTCCTTCGAAGCTCCTTGCTGGTGTATCGTCCTGTTCCGATTCACGCTGGTCGACGCGTTGACTCTGCTCGTCGACTTGCACTGCCTGGCTTCCGTATCTGCGACGTCCTTTTTATAGATCCGGTCGCTGCATTATTAGATCAGCGATCACCTCATATTGCGATAGGTCAGCGGGCTCCTATTGCGATCGCTGTCCTCAGCGGTTGCCTCACTCTGGAACTCTGCATTTGATGGGAATTAGGTCGTTCTGCAAACGGCTTCCGCATATTATTTTTCGGAATTTGCCTGAGGTGCAGTTGTGTTCGTCGTTGACGAAATATTCTGACGCGGCGCAAGATCCGATTGGCGTTTGCTGCAGTTGTTGCGAGGGGCGCATATAGCATATGCCAAAGCTATAAAGCTTCTCACAGTAGGTGCATATATTAACCACCTAAATTAATATATGACCCTAATAAACTGATGTTTGCCCACCTGCTAGGCAGGATTATGTAAAAAAGTACCCTGGTACGCTGACGAAAGCGCTTCTCGTATTATTCCACGCGCCTTTGGTTGTGATCGCTGGTTGCGGCTGAGTCCGCCGTTGATGAAATATGCTGACGGGTGCAAGATCCGAATGATATTTATTGCAGCGAGTTTGGCTGTATGGATGATTTCGAATACTAGATTTTAACTTATATGTAGTACGGATTATGTCCCGCTTTTTAATAATAATAATTAAGAAAGACGTTGATAGACGGCAACTGTTTAAATATTAACATTGATCAGTAAAAATTCTCTCGTTGAAAGACGGCAGTATGTTTAATTTAGATTATGAGTTCGTTTTTTTTTTTTTCGGATAATCAGTACGGGCATTTATTTTTATTATTATTTTCTTGTTTTCTAAATATTTTTTATAATTTTTTGATTTCTTATTTTCTACGCTTACAAGATGAGTAACATCCCGGCGAAACTCCCGCGACGATCCTTTAGAATTTATCCTTTATTTTTGTCGAGATGGGTTACTCAGGTTCATTTAACTCGCGGTACTGTAACGAACCTTTTCAGTTCGTTTAGTTTTAGCTAGGCTAAAACTCAGTCGAGCTGTGGGTTCGTTCAACGAATTTATGTTAGTTGCGTTTCTGATAATTAATGACACCTTTATATGTATTATATAAGGCTTTATTGGTCCTTCGCTTATGGCTAGGTACAAATGGATTTGCTTATATCTTAATGACACTTGTAGACTTTCCCTTGTTGATTTTGCACTGACTTAACTGACCTCGCACTCTCTTCGCGCTTAGGGGGTGGCGCTCTATTTACCGGTGTATTGTTTCGCACTACTTCTGACTGACCGCCTGGCGTGCTGCGACGCTCCCTTTTATAGGTCGGGTCGTTGGTGGCGTGATCTTTGGGCGTTTCCCACGCTTTTCTGCCGACGCTATGCTCGCTGGGAATAAAGCAGCGGTCACCTGCTTCATGGTTGCTGCCCACTGAGGTCGCTGCACTCGATGAAATTAGAGCAGCGCTCACCTCACGCTGTCCGATGTAGCTTTGTCGCTGCCGGCCCATTTTTGTCTCACGCTGTCCGAGGTGGAATGCGCTGACGGCGCCAAGTCAGTTGTCCATCTGAGTCCCCCGGTGGTCTTCCTGTAGCGTATGCTGACGAAGGCACGTGCGCTTTTGGTTGTGAGCGCTGGTAGCAGTTAAAGGTTGCTTTCCCCCGGTGGGCTTCTTGTATGATATGCTAACGAAGGCGCATGCGCCTTTGGTTCTGATCGCTGGTTGCAGTTGATTTCGTCGTTGACGAAATATATTGACACGGCGCAAGATCCAAATGGCGTTTGTTGCAATTGTTGCGAGGGGTGCATATAGCATATGTTGCAGTTGTTGCGGGGGGCGCATATAGCATATGTCAAAGCTATATGGCTGCTCACACTCCCTCCTTTCTCCGGTTAGTGGAAGACTTCCACTTCCCAGCGATATTTTTTTATTTTTTTTTGTCTAGTATTATTGCTTTTATTATTATTATTGTTATCTATATAGTATTTTTTTCTGTTATTATTATCCGGTCATCTGGCGTTCCAAGTTCGGCGAGTGGCGATTCTTATCGCTTGGTGTCTGGCCTTGGTATAGGTGGTCGCGTGTTCCCCTTCCAACTGTACACCATGGTGTTGGTGTGTTCCCACTGTCCTGCGTTGTAAATACGCTGGTACTCCTTGGCCACCGTGGGTGGCTCTGGCTCTGGCTGCGGCGGTGGCTCTGAGGGTTGTGGGCACTCCTCCTCTTCGTCGGACGAGATGAGGATAACCTCGTCGTCTCGCACCCGTGGCGTGAAGAGCATGGAGTCCTCGTCGTCCTGGTTCGGTGGTTCCGGTGATCTTCTCGTTTCGTCTTCATTCGTCGATGACCTCGTCGTCCGAGTAGTTGTCGTCGGAGTCGTCATTGTTCGTCGAGCCTCCCTCGTCGACTTCGCCGATGTCCGAGTCATCTAAAGGCACTTAGGGATGGCCGTCGTTTTCCGCGTCAAATGAGTTAAATGAGAACGCACGTTGTCGCGGCCCCGCGACACGTACTGTGGTTTCGTCCAGCTCCGGGTAGCGGTGGCGTCGTAGTGGCGCAACCCGCGCGATCGCAGGGTTCGGGGCCTCCCGACCATCTCTCTCGCCTTCCATCTCCTCGTCGGTTGTTCCGTATCTCGGTGATGCCCTTGACTGCTGTTGTGCTTGGGGCGGTTGTTGCCTTGGTGTGCGCACTATGCGCACTAACCGACATACGCGCAACACGCGCACTATGCGACAAACGCGCAACACGCGCATTATGCGAGCCACGCGAAATTGTGGTCGCGTCACTCGCCGTCCAGTGGCCATACGCGCAGTCGGGCCGTCTCCCCATCCGTGCAGAGTTCCAGTGCCACTGCGCTCTGCACGAGGATTTGGGGCTGACCGACCGTGTCCACTGGAGGTCGCCTTGTTGTTGGTTGGGGTGTTGTTCATCTTGGTTTTTGGTTTGAATGGATGTTGGGCACATACGGCGGCCTCATTATATACCCTTTTGGGTGGCTATGTGCGCTCGTGTCCCTGTGATTGTTTTGACACCCGTGTGAAAATGTTGTTGCCTTTTACGTAAGTGGTGGGCAACCGTTTTTCGGTGGTTCCGGCACTTGCGCTCTCCATAGTGCAAGTGTTGATGGTGTCCGTTTTCGTTTAGACGGCGAGTTGTAACGTTTTCGACGGCCGCTGCCCTTGCGCTCTGATTAGTGCGGACGTTGCTCTTTTTTTTTATTATTATGTCCGCGGTCAGCATGACGCTTTCGGCGGTCGTTTCATTTTTCTCGCTAGTGAACGTTGAAGTAGGTCATGGTCCTACTCTTTCTGCACTACGTGTTGCTCAGTTGCAATTGGACATTTATTATAATTAATTCTTATATATAGGTGTATACAACCTTTGTATTACTTTTTTTTTATTCTTACCCTTTCCTGTGTAACGAACCTTTTCAGTTCGTTTAGTTTTAGCTAGGCTAAAACTCAGTCGGGCTGTGGGTTCGTGCAACGAATTTGTATCGGTTACGTTTGCGATAATTGACAACACGTTGGTTTTATATATTAAATAAAGGTTTTATTCATTTTAATTATTATTATGGTATTAGGGTTTCATGTACCAGCTAGGTGGCGATCAGACCTTCTCTGACTGACTTCGCTCCTAGACTTCGCACTGACTGCGGTGAGTCTCAGACCTACTCTTGCCCGACAGTGAGTTTCGCACTCGTTTCTCACTTCTGACGGACTGCCTGCCTCTGACTGACTGACCCTTGGTATGCTGCGACGCCCCCTTTTATAGGTCGGATCGCGTTGGTGGCCCGTTTTTTTAGGCGTTTCTCACGCTTTTCTGCCGACGCTGTACTCGCTTCTTTGGGCGTTTCCCACGCTTTTCTGCCGACGTTGTACTCGCTGGGAGTAAAGCAGCGGTCATCTGCTTCCAGGCTGCTGTCCACTGAGGTCGCTGCAATCGATGAAATTCGAGCAGCGGTTGCCTCACCAACTGCCCGATATGCCGTTCCGTTCTCCCACGGCCTCCTGCGATCGCTGCACTTGGTGGAAATTAGAGCCGCGATCACCTGCTTCACTGCCGCGGCCCACTTGGGTCTCACGCTGAACGATGTGGAATGCGCTGATGGCGCCAAGTGGTGGTGTCAGTTGCCCATCCATCCGGTAGCGTCCGCTGACGTAGGCACGTGCGCTTTCGGTTGTGATCGCTGGTTGCAGTTGATTTCGTCGTTGACGAAATATGCTGACGCGGCGCAAGATCCAATGTCGTTTGTTGTAATCGTTGCGAGGGGCGTATATAGCATATGTTGCAGTTATTGCGAGGGGCGCATATAGCATATGTCAAAGCTATATAGCTCCTCACACTCCCCCCTTTCTTCGGGAGTGGAAGACTTCCACTGTTCAGCGGTGCCGGTTTTGCTGTGGTTAGACGAATTTAAATGACGACATTAGTTCCCACCCCTTTCAGTACAGATATCTGCTTTCTTATTTCTCGTTTTATTATGTATCAATTTTTCCGTTATTAGTTTGTAGGCTCGAAAACTCGAGCCATGTGCATCGTTGGCGCCTTGATTCTGTATCAGCGCCACCCGCGCTCGTTGTTCTTAGTTAGCTGCCAAGTGGGGGGCGGTGGTGGTGGTGTCTCTACCCGTGCCGGTCTTGGCATCGGTTGCTGAGTGGGCAGGTAGTTGGCGGCTCGTCCTCGGTTAGCTGCCAGGTGGGGGGCACCTCCACGTCCTCGTCCCACGCGCACACCACAGTGACCGTGTGGATCCGTCTTCCCTCAGCGTGTGTCTGTGTATACTTGGCAGTTTCCGTGGTTATATGCCGCTTTCTTGGTGGCTCAGGTTGCGGTTCGTCGTTGCATTTTTCCTTAGTGAACGTAGAGGTAGGTCATGGTCCTACTCATTCTGCACTACATGTTGCGCAATTGCAATTGGAGTGGCTTGTTCTCTCTGAGCATTTATTATGATTAATTTTTATATATATAAATTAAACGGTTTCTTTATGTTTTTAGTAAAAAAAACAGAACTGTTTTGCTTTAGTGCTTTATTAGAACTGAATTTATACAAAGTGGTTTATTATAGAGAAACATTACTTTGCTGCATTCTGCTGACGTCTTGGCGTTGTAGCTGCGTCGCTGTAATTTTGTCGCTGTTGTCCCATTGGTGGAATGCGCTGACGGAGGCTAGTGGTGGTGTCGGTTGTCCGTTGGGGTCCCACGATGGACTTCTTGTAGAATATGCTGACGACAGCACGTGCGCATTTCATTGTGATCGCTGGTTAGTGCATTTTCGGTGAGTTTGGGCATATTGGTGATTTAGTAATAATTGTTCTTAACTCCTCCCCCTTTAAACGCAGACGTCTTCGGACGCGATGAAGAATCTTGTTTGTGTTATTTGACTCTGGCTCGGGGAATTGTCTTCCTGTCTGTTAGCTTCTCCAGTGATCTGTTGTGGGATGTTTTTAAGTTTGATCCAACGGATGACTATGGCTATCAATAAGATGAACAGCGTGGCTGAGAGTGCTAAGTTCACAGTTGTTGTGGTTGTACTGCTGCTTCTAAGGGTTTTAAGTTCCCTTGTGCTGTTGATATTTATTTCCCTCAGCATTTGTAGAGACAGTACTTCCTCGACTTTTGATTTTCCCTCTATTATTTGTAGTAGTGGCGGTGTTACTTCGGCGAATGTCATAACTTTTGATAAACATAGGTCGTCTCCGATCCTGACCGTAGAATTTTCGAATTGGATGAGGAATGTTCCCCTTAGGTCCATTGGCTCTTCGCCGATTTTTATCTTCCCGTTGAAGTCGTTGAGCAGGATCGTTCCGGTAAATAATTCTTCATGATCAGGTACATGTTGGCTGTTTATCAGTTGACAATCGGCTGCTTTGCTTCTGAGGACGTGAGTTATGCAGGTATCGGCGCTTAGATGTATTAACTTAGTTTTTGAACAGATACTTTTGTCATTGTGTGTTTCGCAGTTTTCTTGAATTCCAAAATTTTGTTGTTTACATTTTATTATATTTTTGAACCTTAATTTGTTTATTTGGTTGCTTTTTTTATGGGTACTAGTAACAATTTTGTGCACATTTCTTTTGATGGCAATGGAATATCAATAATATATAATATTTTTTGCCATTTGTGGCAATTTTAATTTTTGCGAACTGTATCAGTTCTTCTGGGTTTTGTAAAAAATACATTGTTTTCTAACAAATTTGCGATTTTTTCTAATTCTATTTCTGACAAAATTATAGAGTTTATTGTGTTTGTTTTTGCCCAGTGTATGGCGTAGATGAGGTTATTTAGTTCTTCCTTGAACATTTGTATCTTAAATTTTAATAATGTGGCATTCTCGTCTTGGATATTTGTGTTGTCAAAAGTCTCTTTTAATATCTCATTTGATCTTATGGTTAGTTCGTCCATTCTTTTGCTTAGTGTTTTATTTATTACAAGCTGCCTATTGTTATTATCCACTTGCTCGTCTGTTTTTGAAACTAGAGTCTCATAATCGTAGCGGTCCGGCGAGCCGGCCAACCATTTCCAATCTGTCCCCAAAGCATTTATTGCTCTGGCTTTTCTTTGAGCTGGTCTCGATCCTTTCAGGTCGGATTCTACTTTTGCGAGTTCGAATTCGAGTAAGGGGAAAAGTGGGTGTGTATTATTGACGTCGTTTAATTTGTTCGATAGATTACCGAACGCCATTTCGTATTCTTCGATATTGAATACGTGGATTATTTTATAAGTGCCATTTTCTATTGCTGCGATTCCTGTTTTTATGGGAATTATTTTTGAGTGCGAGTAGTCCAGTATGGTCGCTAGACCGAAACAAGTTGGTAAGAAAAATCTGAAAAATATCATGTTTTTAAATTATTTTTGTGAATTATCCTGCCACCTTGTGTTTTTATTGTGCTATTTCTATTTTCTTCTACGATTTCCGGCGGTGTCGTGTAGACTTTTGCCTTTAATTGGTCTTCCAATAAGAATTTGATGGATGCGGAGTTCAAAGCCCTTTCGTTGTCCATAACAACTAATTTAGGCATACCGAAAGCTATCATTATTTCACGTAGTGGGTGTTTTATATCCTCAGTTGCTTTTGAATTTAAAACTTTTATTTGTGCGTACTTTGAAAATTTATCTACTGCAGTTAGAACAGTATTTCTCTCTGTAGTATATAAGTCTATATGGATGATTTGACCTGGATAGGATGGAATAGGGGTTGGTTGTAATTCTCCTTTTTGTGGGTGCCTATCGTACTTGCTTTCATTGCAAGTTTCGCAAGCTTTTGTTATTGTTTCGATATTTTTCGTTAGGTTAGGGAAGAAAAAGTTGTTAAGTATTTGGATTTTATTCTCTATTGCATTTCTATGGGCTCTGGTGTGTTCTTTTGTTATAATTTCCGTTTGTTCACTTTCGTTAGTGATATCTTGGACTTGTTTTTGAGTGTACCTGGCTTTGTAATTCCCGAAATGGGAAGGGTAAATGTTTTGAATTTTTGCCATAATATTTTCTGTGGTGAAAAGACCATTGACAATTTTTGGGTTTAGCCGTTTTTTTAGGATGTTTACTAGGTCGTTATCTTCACTACCTATTGCTTGTCGGATTATTTCACCTCCTTGAAGCGTCTCTTTTATTAACGATACTATTGTATCTCTAAGAGATGAGCTTACTTGGACATTTTTCTGGGCGCTGGTACCAGCTGCTCCTAGCCTCATGTTGGCTAGGGATTCGGACAATTCGTTAGCTTGCATATTTTCAGTTCGGACCACTTTTAAATTTTAAAATGAACTGTTTCAATGTTGAAGAGCAATTGGAAAATATTTCTATAGAAGTTAATTGGTTATTCAAAATTTTCTTTTTATGATTAACTCTAAATTTTAATATTTGAAAAAATGTTCTTTTACGTTAATTATTTGTTTTGTTTTAATTGTAAATTTTTCGTTTTCTTTTTAATTTTAAATTTTTTACGATTCTTCTTTTTTTCTTTACAAAGATTTTTTCCTTTCAAAATTATTATTATTTTTATTATTTTCTAATTTTCGTTTCTCAAAAATTTTCCTTATTTTCTAAATATTTTCTCAATTTTTTTTAAATCTTTTTTTTCTTATTTTCTATTTTCTCAAAAATTTTTCTTAATTTCTGTGCTTACAATATAATTAACATCCCGGCGAATCTCCCACGACGATCCTTTGGAATTGCTCCTTTTTGTCCCACGACGATTTTGCGTCGAGATGGGTGACTCGGGTTCCTCTGGATACTTTGATTCGTGGTACCCTGCGGACGGACACTACAGGGTTGTCGGCGGTAATTATTACTCGGCACCGGTACACAGTTCGGTCTTGCACTTCGATCGTTTCTATCGATCGTGTTCATTTCTGCGGCTACTTGAGGCGCTTTTGAATTTGAACTTGTCACTAGTCTTGTTCTCTTCTGCGGCTACTTGAACCGCTTTTGAATTGAACGTGGCTGGTTTCACTATCACTTTTTTCGACTCTGACCTATTAAGCTTTTCTCGCGAGATGTCCTTAGTTTGCCGTTATTTAACGCGCGTTTAACTAGACGTGTGTTTTTTTCTTTTTAAAATACACTTCAACAACTCGCGATTTGCTCAACTGCGTACCGGTCCCTGCTCGGGCGCCAATTAAACGGGTTCTTTGGGTTTTTTGTCGGCGCCTTCCTCGTCAGATAATATGACGATGACCTCATCCTCGGGATTCACGATGGGCACACAGGGCGTGGTGTCTTCATCGTCGGACACGGCGGCGGACACAAAGGGGATGGTGTCTTCATCCTCGGGATCCGCGACGGGCACAGAGGGTATGGTTTATTCATCGTCGCACAGGCGGCAGACATAGTATTCATCGTCGGAGAGGCGGCCACTATCTGAGCCGTCATCTTTGAAACCGTCATCCCCGCCGTGTTCCTCCTCGTCACTTGAGCCGACGTCTGAACACAGATCGTAGGGACCGTGGTCCTCCCAGGAATCACTGAAGCCGGAATTCGGGTCGGGCCTTACATTGGCGTTTTCCCTTAGCCACTCCCGATTGGCGTCGGCGAGGTCGTGCCAGTAGCGTTGCGGCGAGGCATCTTCTGACGTCCTCGGCCTGTTGAGCGGGGGTCGCCAGTTGTGCCTGTATGCGCACCTCACGCTCCAGATTTCGCTTGATTTCCCGGTTGTTCATGATGGTTGATGGTTGCTTTGTGGTATGGTGCGTGATTGTGGGCTCATTATATACCTTTTTGGGTGGGTATGTTCGCTCGTTTCCCTGTGGTCGTCTTGACACCCGTGTGAAGATGTTGTTGTTGGGCTACCGTTTCTCGGTGCTTGCGCTATCCATAGGGCAAGTGTTGATGGTGTCCGTTTTCGTTTGGACGACGAGTTGTTACATTTTCGCCGGCTGCTGCCCTTGCGCTCTGGTTAGTGCGGACGTTGCTTTTTTTTTTCTTTATGTCCGCTGTAAGCATGACGTTTTCGGTGGTCGCATTTTTCCTTAGTGAACGTAGAGGTAGGTCATGGTCCTACTCATTCTGCATTACATGTTGCGCAATTTCAATTGGAGTGGCTTGTTCTCTCTGAGCATTTATTATGATTAATTTATATATATATATAATATATTTTATATACAACCTTTGTATACCCTTATTCTTTTTTTTATTCTTACCCTCTCCTGTTGGGCGTTTATTTTATTTCATTATTATATTATATATATTTTATTATGATTATTTTATTTTTTTTATTTTTGAGGTTCTGGGGACTCACCAGTCTCCTTGCTGTGTGGCTTCAGGTCGCTCACATGCGCCGTCCTTATCCGCTTATCTTCCGACCTCCTTAGCTTGCAGATCGCAGGTGATGTGAAGTCCATGATTTTGTATGGGCCTCCTCATTGCTAATTGTTTGCAGGGCATCAAGTAACTCATCGATGGTTGCTTTTTCTGATGCCATTTTTACTGATTTTTGTCGCTTGTTGGACCTTTACAGATATGTATTGGTATATTTGTTTCTTAATCAGTTTTTATTTTTGTCGCTTGATGGACTTTGTTGTTAGTGCTATGGTCGTTTATCTAACGAGAACACTTTTTTTGATAGTAGTGCTGTGGTCGTTTATCTAACGAGAGCACCCTTTTTGATATTAGTGCTATGGTCGTTTATCTAACGAGAGCACACTTTTATCCTGATATGTCGCCTGGTTGACAACTTCAGATGGTCTCACTAACACAGATATAGTGAACTGTGTAAGGAGATTGCAAGTATCCTTTGATTGTCGCCTTGTTGACAACTTCAAATATGGATTTTTGGAGGTTGGTTATCCTTTTGTCGCATCGTTGACAACTTCAGGTTCCAACCGTCGGGGTCACAAAAATGTTTGTATATGTTTTAAAGGAAAGTATTCAGCACATAAACTGATTACTAAGAGCGTCGCAACTAGCACTTGTAACTAGTTGGACTACGGAGAGTGAGATCCTTCGATGCGCACAGTAAGTGCGATGGTAGAAATCAAACTAGCGGAGTCGACGATTAGATTCGAACTGTTTGCTCTGACGAGCATGGCTTTATTTATACATAATTCTTAACTCTAAATACATATATAAAAATACATTATTCGGCAGTTTTGTACGGCGCGTGTATCGAGTGCAGCGATCGCAATCTCTCAATTTCACACTTTCTAGGGCGACCGTTATTCTACTTCCGCTAAGTGCAGCGATCGCAGTATGAGGCGACCGCTGACCTACTGCCATTGAGTGCAGTGTTCGCAATATTATTTGCTGACATTTACTTATTTGCTGTGTGTCTGCGCAATCTGCAGCGCACGTATAAATAGCTTATGATTTAATTATATGATCCTAGACAGTGGGCCAATAAAGGCCAACCCTTTCACTATTGCCGAGTAGCTAACCAGAGGGGTATTGGCATGGCTAGTCCTGAGGCGCACACAGTTTACAGTTCGCACATTTTGGTGGTTCTTCGGTCTTTTTTTTTTGTAATCAGTGGACAGGTGGCTGCCAGCACACTTGACGCATACAAAAGGGCGGCGGCAGTAGTTTTTGGTGTGACCAAACTGTTGGCAGCGATGGCACTGGGCGGCATCGGGATTGCGGAGCGGGCGCTCCATCGCAACCTGTTGGGTACCCAGCCTAGTGAGGTTGAGGATTTCAGCAATGCTGTCCTTTTGTTCGAGTTCGACTTCAAACAAGCCGATTGGCTCCCTAGTAAAACGTCTTTTGATAACATTGAACTAGGCACTTTGTAGCCTAGTTCACCGAGCTTGCTGCGTATCCAGTCAGCTGGTGTTGACTTATGCAAAGTGCCGAATAACAATCCTAAAGCCCCGCTCGTGTTCAAGCTGGCACGTGTGGCTCTGGATATGGTTGTCTTGGAAATGACTGATTAGGGTGCGGGAAGATTTGATTTCGTTACACATCACTCTTAACCCTTTATTGGCGACAGGCTTGGTCAGATAGTTGGTCTCACCGATGATCTTGTTAATGCGATCGGCCACCGCTATAATATCATCAACGTCAGGGATGAGAATTGATTTTGGTTTTTCGATGCGTTGGGGAGTGGCATTTGAAGTGGCAGCGGCAGAGGCAATATTGACGTTGTTGTTGTTGTTATTATTGTTGTTGTTGCTGTTGGCTGGAGTAGCAGTATCAGCAGCACAAGTAGCTGATATGGGATTAAGGGCACGTTGAAGCTGTGCGACCAAAGCGGTGGGGGGAGGGTTTGTCATGGATAGCTGTACTGCAGCCCAGTCGTCATCATCAAAATCATCCATGTCTGAAACGTCCAGACCGTACTCAGCGGCCAGCGAGTGGAACCTGTTTTGTTTTAGTAGTGTTAAGGGGGTAACAGAGGTGGCATCAGCTTTAGGGACAGCGGCGATGGCGGTAGTAAGAGATTTGGCAGGAGCGGCAGGCTCCGATTTTTTCAAGGTGTTAACCGTAGAGGGCTTGGTTAGTCGTTTAATTGTTTTGGGAGCAAGAGTTTTGGCTTGGTTCATCAACAATTCTGCCAGTTTCCTAGGTCTCTTATTAGCCAGATTTAGGGTGGGCACGTCATTTAAATCGGGCTGATCATTACCGGAAAGCGGAGTAGCAGCGGCTATAGAAGTACTGGGTTGTACGTTCAGTTGGTTAACGTTTACAATTTGGGGAGCACTTGTCAACTTTACTGGTGAACAAACGATAATTTCTTCGTCTTCATCGTCCATAAGGTATACAGGCGAATTCATTGTTAGTGGCTGATATAGATTCAATATTGTTCAAATAATTTTATTTTAATTTTGTTTGGATAGTACGATGTTTTGCGCGCAGTTTTATACGATGTATTACACATTGCGTTAATCGGTGGTTATTTCACTTCACTGTGAATGTATTTTATTATTGATACTTAATAAATTTTTTTCTCAAATTTTTTCTTTCTTATTTACTAAATTTTTGCTCGATTTTTCCTTTAATATTTTCTAACATTTTTTCTCAAGTTTTTTACTTTTTTATTTCTTTTCTTATTTTCTATGCTTACAATATAATTATCATCCCGGCGAATCTCCCGCGACGATCCTTTGGAATTGATCCTTTTTGTCCCACGACGATTTTTAGTTGAAATGGGTGACTCGGGTTCCTCTGGACACCTTAGCTCGCGGTACCCTGCGGACGGACACTACAGGGTTGTCGTCGGTATTTTTTTCCCGGCACCGGTACGCAGTTTTGCACTTCGACCTTTTTTATTGATCGTGTTCGCATCTGTGGCTATTTGAGGCGCTTTTGATTTGAACGTGACACTTGTCGTGTTCGCATCTGCGGCTACTTGAAGCGCTTTTGATTTGAACGTGGCTGGTTCACAGGCACTTTATTTTTCGACACTGGCCTATTAGGCTTTTCTCACGTCCCTGCTCGGACGCCAATTAAACTGTTCCTTTAAGTTTTTAGTAAAAAGAACAGAACTGTTTCGATTTAGTGCTTTATTATAACTGATTTTATACAATATGGTTTATTATAAAGAAACATTACTTTGCTGCATTCTGCTGGCGTCTCGGCGTTGTAGCTGTGTCGCTGTAGCTTTGCCGCTGCTCCTCCCCCATTGATGGAGGTGTCGAATGGCCCACTTAAGTCTCACGGTAGCCCACTTGTGGAATGCGCTCACGGAGTCTAATGGTGGTGTCGGTTGTCCGTTTGGGTCCCACGATGGACCTTTTGTAAAATACGCCGACGAAGTCGCTTGTCGTATTACTCCATGCGCTTTTGGTTGTGATCGCTGGTTACAGTTGAGTTCGTCGTTGAAAAAACTTGAAACTTGATTAATGAAATTTGAATACATTTTCAAGTTACTTGAAAGCGATGAATTTTTTGAAAATAATATTGAACAATAGACTGTTAAGCCTATTATCAAATTAGCCAAAATTATAGTAAGCAAATAATAACAAGAACAACAATGTCAATAATGCCTCTGCCGCTGCCACTTCAAATGCCACTCCCCAACGCATCGAAAAACCAAAGCCAATTCTCATCCCTGACGTTGATGATATTATAGCGGTGACGGATCGCATTAACAAGATCATCGGTGAGACCAATTACCTGACCAAGCCGGTCGCCAATAAAGGGTTAAGAGTGATGTGTAACGACATCAAATCTTCCCGCACCCTGATCAGTCATTTCCAAGACAACCATATCCAGAGCCACACGTACCAGCTTGAACACGGGCGGGGCTTTAGGATTGTTATTCGGCACTTTGCACAAGTCAACACCAGCTGACTGGATACGCAGCAAGCTCGGTGAACTAGGCTACAAAGTGCGCTACATCAATGTTATCAAAAGACGTTTTACTAGGGAGCCAATCGGCTTGTTTGAAGTCGAACTCGAACAAGAGGACAGCATTGCTGAAATCCTCAACCTCACTAGGCTGGGTACCCAACAGGTTGCGGTAGAGCGCCCGCTCCGCAATCCCGATGCCGCCCAGTGCCATCGCTGCCAACAGTTTGGTCACACTAAAAACTACTGCCGCCGCCCTTTCCTATGCGCCAAATGTGCTGGCAGCCACCTGTCCACTGATTGCCAAAAAAAGACCGAAGAACCACCAAAATGTGCGAACTGTAAAGGCCCGCGTGCAGCTAGCTACCGTGGATGCCAGGCCTTCAAAAACGCTTGCAAAGTCAAAGAGCCGACCGGTGTAATCCGCGTCAATAATCTACTAGGTCAGCTGGGCATCCCACAGATCCTAGCGCAACAACGACAACGCCAACCAATGCAACAACATCTACCAACGGAGCAAACACAATTACATCCCCGTATGCAACATCAGCTACTTCAAAAAGCCCCAGTAAGACCAGCTAACAACCACCAGCAAGGTGTGCGCCTCAGGACTAGCCATGCCAATACCCCTCTGGTTAGCGAGTAGCTACTCGGCAATAGTGAAAGGCCAACACCCACAACAGCCTAAGCAACAGCAGCCTGGGTAGCAACGCCAACCCAGGCCACGCCAAACCCTGCTACAACAACAACAACAGCCAGCCATAGAACAGCAGCCAAACCTACAGCCATTGCAGCCACAGCACACGCCGCAGCTCGCGGAACATCAACCAGTTTGACAACACCGATAAAATCTGCCAAAAATTGGACAGACTTACCTTCATTCTCATAGAGGACCGCCAACTGCGCGCCGCCAATAATTCACCGCCTGTTCTGAAAAGTCCAGAGCACTCTGATAGAATCGACCAAAAGCTGGACAAGCTTATCACCATTCTTACTGGTGATCGCAGACTTAATCTGCGTGCTGCCAATGCCAATTTGCGTCTGACTTCAAAAGATTTGAGCGTAAAATTGACAATCTACTCAGAAACCTCTCTGGCACTGTCACCGCATTCCAAGAGCCCAATGCTAGATAACTGATTTAAGAACATAAGTGTAAATTATGTGCGACTACAGTTGCATTGAGCACGGCAAAGACGAATTAAGTTGTTCTCGCCCTCGATGCAGCTGCAAACGCGTAATACATTACCCCTTAAGCCACTGCTGAATGTACTACGGGAGCATATCTCGTTGTTTTTTATATTTTTATATTTATATTTTTTTTCAAGTAACTTGAAAATGTATTCAAATTTTATTAATGAAATTGATTAATTATTAATTAATGTATTAAAAAGTATTCGGTGTCCTTCGTTAATGATTTCAAACAAACTATGTGTTGAGCTAATGAGCTTTTTCAATAGCTATCGAATTTTTCCAAAGTCACACAAATAAATAGAAACGCACCGAAATTTGCCTTTCTATAAATTAAGTTTATTTGCCTTCGTGGCCAAAATTAAAAATAGTTACAATTGTTTATTAGAAGCTCCGATTTGAGCTTTACACCTTTAATTGTTCGAATTAATTTGTTGACTTGCGGTGTCGAATACAGTGCCGCGACTTGAATTCTCGATTGACCAAATAGAACTAATTAGCTGCCGAATTGCAGCTGCTGCTTGCGCTCAGCCAAGGCAAAGGGCAAGCAAAGTGAAAACAAATGCAATAAAACGAAATGCCGATGAGCATATACAAAACAACAGTTATGATCGTTACGTTAATTTGCTCTTTATGCTGCGCAGAGCATAACTTATCAAAGAGAAAAATATTAAGAGAGAAGCTGCTTTAATTGTTGTTTGGCGCGGATACCTGCGTAACCAAACATTCTCCCCCCGTTGAAAGACACGGGCTTTCAACAGCATCCTCTTTCGGAAGCGCACACAACTTGCGCACAGCTCTCTTTATTGTTCCAGTTGACGTCTTGAGAACAGCTACTCGGGAAACGCCGTCAGCACCAGCAACAAGCTCGACCACACGAGCCAGTGGCCATTTAAGGGGTGGCAAGTTTTCATCCTTTACAAGGACAACATCGTTGATGTGAACACCCGGGTAGGATTTTCTCCATTTGGACCGTTGCTGAAGAAGCGTTAAATATTCATCACGCCAACGACTCCAGAAAATTTGCTGATAATAAGCTATACGCTGCCATCGATCCAGGCGGCTAACGTTTAGCTTGGTGACATCCGGCTCCGGATAAAGTGTGAGTGGCGCAGTGCCAAGGAAGTGCGCAGGAGTTAACACATCCAGATCTGCAGGGTGCTCTGAAAGTGGAAAGAGAGGTCGAGAGTTTATTATTGCCCCAATGTGGCAAACCAGTGTGCGCAAATCATCCAGGGGCAAAACCGAGGGTCCGACCGACCGATAGAAATGGTATTTTGCTGTCTTCACCGCCGCCTCCCAAAGTCCACCAAAGTGTGGTGAGCGAGGTGGGATGAATTCCCATTCGATGTCGTCAGAGACACAAAACTGTCGGACAGAGTCGATGTGCTTCTCGCTGAGGAAGAGTCGCTTGAGTTCAGCTAAGTCATTCTTGGCTCCGACGAAATTTGTCGCATTGTCCGACCATATGCGAACAGGTTTACATCTGGTAAGAATAAACCTCTTAAGTGCATTGAGAAAGGCTGCTGTTGACAAATCAGGAACCAGTTCGAGATGCACCGCCTTTGTTGCGAAGCAAATGAAGACCGAGATGTAGCATTTTACTGGTCCTTTGTTACGAATCTCGCTCTTGTAATAAAACGGTCCACAATAGTCCACTCCAGTGACAGCGAAAGGATGCGAGCCACTAACACGATCGCGGGGAAGATCAGCCATGATTGTCTCAGCCAGGACCGGTTTTGCTCGAAAACACATAATGCATTTTGTTGTTACGCTGGAGACAGTCTTACGCCCACCAATAGGCCAATAGTGGAGCCGAATATGAGCAAGCAGAGAACGAGGTCCGGCATGCAGCTGACGCCTGTGAAAATGCATGATGATGGCGCGTGTGACAGGATGATGTCCCGGAAGTATGATGGGATGCTGAGCATCGAAATCCAGGCTCGAGTGTTTTAGACGGCCACCAACACGAAGAAGTCCAAACTCATCGATGAATGGGGTAAGCGAGGCAATAGAGCTGGATGATTTGATAGTCCGTCCGTCTTGAAGAGCCCTATACTCATCACTCAGATTCGCCATCTGGATGCTCCGCAAGAGTAGTTGAGTGCCCTTGTGTATCCAATCTACCGTTAGACTGGCATCCCTGATGCGATTGCGAAATTTATATATATATCCGAAGACACGACGCAGGTTATGAAAAGAATTTGCAAACTTGCATCCTAAGCTGACATCAGAGCATCTAGAGATGGTAACTAGCACCTTTTGCCGCAGCTCAGGAAGCGTCCGGGCCGGTAAACATGATGCGGGCCAGTCGCACTCTCCTTTGGTTAAGAAATCGGGACCATGAGACCACAACGATGATTCTAAAAGGTCGCTTGGAAGTGCTCCTCTAGAAAGAATGTCTGCCGGGTTGCATTCCGTCGGTACGTAGCGCCATTCCATTCCTGTCGGTAAGCTCTTGTATTAAAGATATCCGATTAGCCGTGAACGTTTGGAAGCGCGAAGGCTCATCACGTATCCAGGATAAGACAACTGCCGAATCCGACCAACAATAGTATCTGCAGTTAAATAACTTCATTTGAGCTACTTCGCGAATAAGTTGAGATAGCAGTGCAGCAGCAGATAATTCCAGCTTTGGTACTGTGAGAGTTCGTAAAGGTGCCACACGAGACTTAGAGCACAACAAATGAACTATGCGCCGTCCCTCTGTTATGGATACAACGTAAATGCATCCACCGTAAGCCTCAATGCTCGCATCACTAAAACCATGAACTTCAATGATGCCCTTTGGAACAACGACCAGTCGAGGGAGTTTTATTTGCTCTGTGTTGCAAATATCGGCACACAAGCTATTCCAAGAACAGTGCAAAGAAGCAGGAAGACTCTCATCCCAATCCAATTGCTCTCTCCAAATGTGCTGCAAAAAGATCTTGGCCTTGGCTACCACGGGTCCGATAAGTCCAAGCGGGTCATAGAACCGAGCAATGGTAGACAGCACAGACCGTTTGCTAGGCTTTCCAGGCGCTTTCATAGGCGAAAAGTTGAACAGAAGGCAGTCAGAGGCTGGATTCCACGCAAGTCCGAGAGTCTTCGTGACATCCGTGCCATCGTCAAATTTTAAAAAAGTCTCCTTTTCCTCATCAGGAACGTGTTGAAGTACGCGAGGATCGTTGGAGCACCACTTCCTAAGTTTAAAGTTTCCCTTTCGAAGCAGGCTGACTGTTTGCTCCATAATATAAATTACTTCCTCGGCAGAGTCACCTCCAGTGATGAGATCATCTACATAAAAATCGCTCAAAATCACTTTAGATCCAGCAGGAAATGAACTTCTTTCATCAATAGCTAATTGCTGCATGGAACGAACCGCCAGAAAAGAAGCTGGCTTTGTGCCATAGGTGACAGTATCCAGCTTGAAAACTTGAATTTCCTGATGAGGTGAATCACGCCATAAGATACATTGCAGATAGGAATCGGGTTCAGCCATCCTAACGCACCTGTACATTTTGCTAATGTCACCAGTCAAGGCTATTGGGAATGTCCTAAACTGCAACAGTGTAGCGAACAGCTTGCGTTGAATTGTTGGGCCTGCCATGAGGATTTCATTCAGGGAATAGCCAGACGAAGACACGGCCGAACCATCAAAAACAACTCTAAGCTTAGTTGTTGAGCTATCTTCCTTAAGAACACAATGATGAGGAAGATAATACTTGCAGCGACTTAGCATGTCCGACTCCACAAGAGACATGTGATTCAAATCCAGATACTCCTTGATAAATGCTGAATATTGCGACTTCAAACCAGGATGACGTTCTAATTTGCGTTCCAGGTTGCAAAAACGACGATATGCCTGCTGATACGAATCTCCAATTAGATCCACAGCATGCTTGACTGGAAGGCGAACCGAATATTCGCCAGTGTCCAAACGAGCAAAAGTTTGTTTAAAATGCGCTTCACAGTCAAGTTCCTCCTTGGTAGATTCATTGACTAAACGGGAACACGATTCTACCTCCCAAAACCGACGAACGATTTCATCAAGCTTGTGATCTGGGCTAGGATTTGGCATCATAACCGAGCTAGTGACCATCAATGAGGCAGGGCTCGCTGAAGAAGTTCCTCCTGTCACTATCCAGCCCAGTTGAGTTTTTTGAAGAATAGGCAAACCAGGAGCGATTTTGATTTGACCGACACACAACAATTCAAAAAACAGGCCAGCTCCAATTAACAAATCAATTTTGTGCGCCTTGAAGAACTCTGGATCAGCCAAGCGAATATTTGAGGGTATATTCCAGAGCTCAGTGTCGACATCGTAGCTAGGCTGATTTCCAGTTATAGATGGAGCTACGAGACCTGAGATGTCGGCAGAGTAGGCAGATGCTCGCGATTGAAAACTTATATCGACTGAATAGCCTTCTGAGGCAACAGTAGACTCCCCCAATCCTGAGATCAAGGTAGGGTGAGCGATGCTTGCGCAGCTGGAGGTGTTGAGCTAAACGAGATGTGATGATGTGCACCTGCGATCCAGAATCCAGTAGCGCTCGGCAAGGGACTAAAACTCCAGTACGACTTCTAATGTTGATTACAGCAGTTGCCAAGAGCACCACGTCTTGACTAAGATTTTGGGCTACAAGTGTTGCCGAAGGGTTTGCAGCAGGCGGATGCGAAGCAAAGATAACTTGAGAGCCGTCAATCTGATTCTCAAAATGCAGAAGCGTATGATGCTTGGCCTTGCAGCGGTTGCAGGTAGTGGAGCTGCACTCCTTTAGCCGATGACCTTTACACAGGCAATTAATGCAAAGGTTGAGCTTCTTTACCTCTCGTAGACGCAGTTGCGGAGACAGATTTCCAAAACGGGAACAGTTATAAATTAAGTGGCCAAAGGTCTCACAGAACACACATTTATTTGTGTTGGAGTTAGTAGCGACAAAGGCCTTTCTGCTAGTGTTAACGATTTTACTACTTTTTCCCACCTTAGAGCTAGGCGTATACGTTGCCATAGCGTGTTCCACATTTTCCAACCTTTGACATCGTCGATCCAGAAATGCCAAGAACTGCTCACAAGTAGGAATACTATCCATCGGTGCTGTCTCCTCCCAACTGATCTGCGTTGCCTTGTCCACTTTCTGCAGCAAACTGTGCACGATAATGAATCCCGCAATCTGCTCAACGTTGCCCAGGCTTTGTAGAGCGCGCATGTTGGAATTAACCGTATCCGAAAGGGTTCGAAGTTTTACCGCTGACGACGACTCGATGCAATCTAATCCCAATATCTCCGTGATATGTGCTTGGAAAATGAGACGCTTGTTGTTAAACCGTTTTTTAAGGAGCTCCAATGCAACTGGATAGTTAGCGCTGCTGATTTCCAACGAAGAAACACTATCCAAGGCTGATCCTTTCAGACACGATCGCAAGTGCTGAAACTTCTCCACATCCGAAAGTCCTGAGTCCGCATCAATGATTGAAGAGAACATCGCTATGAACTCTGCAAACTTTGTGTATCCTCCACTAAACTCGGGCAGCTTGATCTCAGGCAACCGGATTCGGCTTTGAGACAATGTGTGATTGTCAACACAGGTATCTTGCCTCATAGTCGAGCACAACGGCGACGACAACTTTCGTTTGTCAATTTCGCGTCGCAAGCTAGTTTCCACTAATATTGAGAGGTCATCAAAACATGCCCGTAATTCACTCCCGATTTCATCATAATCCAGCTCCTCCAACGCGTCATGCATATTGTAAAATGCCTGCTGAGCACTTTGCAACGCCTTGAGCCGAACAGCCAACTCTTGTTCGCTGAGATGCACAATTTGCTCCGGAGCGATTGCTTTGGCCATCCGTTTTACCTGCTCATCAATAGCTTTGGCCTTGGCTTTGTAAAACGGGGCAGTACGAGACTGAACGGCAGCAGAATTATGCATTTTAATATTCCTTTAGGAATCACGGAATTTTTCACTACAGCTTTAACACACCAGTTCAAACGACGAAATGTCAAACACCTTGTTCATAAGCGCAAGCAAAACGAAACGGGACAAGCAATAACAATGCAGAAACGGCTGCTGCAATTGTTTAAGCAAACGCGATAAGCGAATTGACTGCGCAGGCGCCAATGTCAATTTGAGGTCAAACACTTGAACCGAAAGTGAGCACAAAACGAACCGAGAATATCGACAGCAATGCAAGAGCGCGGGCGCGAGTTTTATTAACTCTTTACTTTAAATAATTTGTATTTATTTAAACAAACAGAGCTAATTAAATCACGTCGGGGTCACCAATGTTGAGCTAATGAGCTTTTTCAATAGCTATCGAATTTTTCCAAAGTCACACAAATAAATAGAAACGCACCGAAATTTGCCTTTCTATAAATTAAGTTTATTTGCCTTCGTGGCCAAAATTAAAAATAGTTACAATTGTTTATTAGAAGCTCCGATTTGAGCTTTACACCTTTAATTGTTCGAATTAATTTGTTGACTTGCGGTGTCGAATACAGTGCCGCGACTTGAATTCTCGATTGACCAAATAGAACTAATTAGCTGCCGAATTGCAGCTGCTGCTTGCGCTCAGCCAAGGCAAAGGGCAAGCAAAGTGAAAACAAATGCAATAAAACGAAATGCCGATGAGCATATACAAAACAACAGTTATGATCGTTACGTTAATTTGCTCTTTATGCTGCGCAGAGCATAACTTATCAAAGAGAAAAATATTAAGAGAGAAGCTGCTTTAATTGTTGTTTGGCGCGGATACCTGCGTAACCAAACACTATGTTTCAATAGAACTGATTTACAAAATGAATATTAAGAACCTCTAACCTAGCATAAGTGCTTCACGCAGGCGCTCATATTACCAAGTGGATATTGTGCAATAATTGTAGTTGATCGCTGGGTACAACAAACCCTTGACAAAAGTCGCATCATCCTATTTGTGAATATGAGCCAAATGCCGCTGACAGATCAGTACTCCGCTCGTAAGTGTGCTGCATCAGCGAAATACAGCCAAGGCGGACAGGGGTAGTTCATGGTTATCTACTCCCCTTTGAAGTGCGGTCGTCCCTGATCGAATTCGGGCTTCCCACCATTTGCTGATTTGCGTGAAGAACACACTGCTGTCACTGGAAATTGTCATTCATGTCTCGAATAAAATTCAGGTTTTCTTTGCTGAGAAGGTGTAAATACGGGAAGCTACGGACTTCATTATGGCCGCTTTTGTACAGCAGTAGGAACAATGGAACAATCGGCTTTGGACTTTGTTGCGATTCATAAACTGTGAACCGTTTACAATTGCGCAGTGATAGAACGTGATGAGATTTGTTCCGAACACTTTGGTTTCGCCGCCGCCATCCAAACTGATTGTTGCCGGACTATCATTAACGAGTTACGGGGTTGAGGTGGCTAGGCTGCGTTTGACAATGCGCCACGCCTCCAGAGTATAGCCCTTGAGCGCAGGTGCCGTTCTTCGCTTGCTTGCGGAAGGTTGTTGAGCTTGAACTTGCGCAATTACTAAGTTGTAGTACTTGGTTCTTGCACTCTGCCACGACGTTGTCCGTTAGATGCAGCGTTGAGCCATTGTGTGCCAGCGGGAATATGGTGACTTTCTTGACTCAGTGTATCTTATATTTTGAAGATCATTCGCATCTGGGGTGCCCGCAACTACCTAGAGGACCGAGCCCAAGAAGTCTAAACTTCTTACCATTCTATAGTGTATGTTAATAGCGGATAAAAGGTTTTGTATGTGTCTGGTATCAACAACCAAAAGTTTTCGCATGAGAGACTGGGGAAACATGTCCGTACATTTTTTTGTTTCGTCTGTCATCTCTTGGTACTTTGCCAGGTTTATGGAGTGCCTAGCATAGCCGTACCCGTCTCATACCGCTACGTCCCCGCCTATAATCGGAATGTAATCGGCATGAGAGTAGTTTACAATCCGTGCTGTAACGGTAGTCAGCAGGAGGAGTACATGAAAAGATCTGAAAAACAAAAAGAATCGTAATGCTAATATAATAATAGTTTCGTATATGAAAAGGTATGTGTTTGCAAGAAAACCAACGCTTTTATCAGAGGTTATCCTTGTGTGTATCCTCTAATGAGAACTTTTGTCCCCAAATCGGCTTCTACTCTTTTTTCTAGACACAATGGGGTAAATTTGTTGCCTAGTCTCCTATTGGTTTTTAGGAGAACTTTCTCTCCAACCTCGAAGACCCTGTTCTGTCTTCCTCGGTTGAACCTGTTGTTCTGCGCTATTGGGGGTTTTTGAATTTTATTTGCTATTTCCCGGCACAAAATAGGTGTTGCGTCATATAATATTTCACATAGTTTTTTGCCGGTGACGGAGTGCACCGTCCCATTGAATTCCGTCGTGGCCTGGAGGTTGAGATCGACTGTGTTTTCTATCCCCCTTTAGAGCTTAATGCATCTCGCGATTTCTAGTAGAGTGCTATGAAAGCGCTCTACTTGGCTGTTTGACGTACTGTGGAGTGGCGGTGCGTATAGTATAAGTCAGAGATGTTTCACTATGGATAGTAGCCGCATCAGAGTCGGGGCTATTGTTCTCCAGCGCGTTTATGTTCTGACGCGACAGCGCATCGGCGACATGATTTTCCTTGCCGGGCTTGCAAAGCATATGAGTGCCGACCTCGTCGATGCGCGCCTTCCACCGTTTGATCTTCGCATTGGGGTTTCCTTCCGAGACCGCGAGTGTCAGTGGCTGGTGGTCCGTGTAAATGTTTATGTTTTTTGCTCCAAACAAGTAGTGGCGGAGTTTTGCCAGGGCCCAAACAATAGCTAGTAATTCCCGCCCGTTGGTTGCATGTTTAATCTCGCAGTCCTTAAGCGTTCTGGAAATCATTGTTATGGGGCGACCGGCTTGGGACAGGACTGCCCCGATAGCGTATGCTGAAGCGTCAGTAGTCAGGTCTTGAAAGGTATTTCTCTATCAATTAACTCTCAGGCACTTTGATGCGCTCAATACCACTCACTAGACGAAGGTAAACACTGTCTTCGTGGTCGGAGTAATTATTATTCATTAAGGGACCGAATACTAATGGGAGTTTTAAGGGTGCGGTAGGTGGGGTTTCTTGTATGTACTATGTTACTTTATGTTTAAGAATCCAATATTTGTTAATCAAATCACTTTTATATATATATATATATATATATTTTTGAGTTGTATTTGCTGCTGTCTTTAATTTGAATCAAATTTCCTTAATTGTCTTTTCACAATTTCACATATTACACAATTCACTTGTTTGTTTTGTCTGTTTTATTTGCAAGTTGTTTCTTGCTTTAATCGTGGGTATTTGTTAGTGTTTGTACCAACCGTCGGGGTCACCAGAATGATAACCATCACGTCGGGGTCACCAAAATGTTTGTACCAACCGTCGGGGTCACCGGCAGTTTTGTACGGCGAGTGTATCGAATGCAGCGATTGCAATATCTTTCAATTTCATACTTTCTAGGGCGACCGTTGTTCTACTTTCATTGAGTGCAGCGATCGCAATATGAGGCGACCGCTGACCTAATGCCATCGAGTGCAGCGTTCGCAATATTATTTGCTGACATTTACTTATTTGTTGTGTGTCTGCACAATCTGCAGCGTACGTACAAATAGCTTTTGATTTAATTATATGAACCTAAACAGTTAGGATTTTTTACTTATTATGTTGGGCGCCATTTAACTCTTTGCTCAGTTATGAGATTGATTGAGATTAGTCTTTGTGATTTTGTTACTAGTACGGCTTCGAGTTGATCGAACGCGGGTTAATGCCTTGCTAGTTTAGCTTCCTAGGACTTGCTTGCTAATATTGCCTCAATGAATGATGTAACGAACCTTTTTAGTTCGTTTAGTTTTAGCTAGGCTAAAACTCAGCCGAACTATGGGTTTGAGCAACAAATTTATATTTGATTGCGGTGCGATAATTAATAACACGTAAACTTTTATATATATATCAACCAATGGTTTTATTCGACTTAGTTATATTTATTACACTTATCTGGATGTTATCAGTAGTCCTTCGGAGCTCCATGTTGGTGTATCGTCCTGTTCTGATACACGCTGGTTGACGCGTTGACTTTGCTCGTCGACTTGCACTGCCCATCGCTCCGTATCTGCGACGCCCTTTTTATAGATCTGGTCGCTGCATTCATATTGCGATCGCTGCACTCAATGGGAATTGGGTCAGCGGTCACCTCATATTGCGATCGCTGCACTCAATGGGAATTAGGTCAGCGGGCTCCTATTGCGATCGCTGTCCTCAGCGGTTGCCTCACACTGAGGTTGCTGCACTTGATGGGAGTTGGAGTATCGGTATATTTCAGAATTTGCCTGAGGTGCAGTCGCTTGTGAGGGGCGCATATAGCATAAATGCATATTTATTTGTCGGAGCTATATGGCTCCTCACAATGATAACGCAAAATGAGTTTATAAAAAGATTTATTACGCGAAGGGCACCTCGCCTCTTAGTAGCGTGAGCTTCCTTTGCAGTTCGTCATAATATCTGAGAAGAGGAAGTTCCATGTCTTAGAGAGCCTTGGTTCGTGTTTTATTGGCGTTTAGTCCGCGTACGTGAAGTCCAATCAAGCTATTATTGCCTTAAAATTAAGCACTGTACTGTGCGATAGAAGCATATCATCCGTAGTTCATTTTTATGTTATTTCGGACAATACGTATGGACAGGTAATGCATTCTGTCACCTTCGTATGATAACAATAAACGAGTTTCGATTAAGTTTTGTCTTCTACCGCTTTATTCCTTTTATGTTTTTATTATTTATAATGAAATTTTGATGAAATATTTTAGATTATTAATTATTATTTTTCTTTATTATTTTTAATGCTACTGATGTCTTGTTCAATAAATATTAATAAAACCTGATTTGGAGCTAAGGCTTTTATTACCGCCACGTAGATCGTGTTAATGGGAGGTTGCTCAATATCCAAAAGGAAATTCAAAGTAAAATATCGAACACATTTTTTTTTATTTTTTTTTTATGTAGCAATTATATTTATTATTTATCTATTGAAATATTCATCTGTAGAGGTATGACTAACAACAGCAAATTAAAATCAATAACATTAACATAGAACTGGTTTTAACATATTACGATATTACATAACATTAAATATTACATTTGTTGCACATTAATTTCAACGTTCAACAGTTCAGAGGTCGCTGGCGTGGAGTCGCTTTAATCGTCTGCGGGTTGTGTTTGACCCAAGGGTTGACGTGGTTATGCAACCGGTCATTATAACGACTTGTATGAAGATTCATTTATTTCATGACAGTCTATAGACCGAAGTTATTGTGCAGCGTCAAATTGCTCTTTTAGGGTGGAGCACCATAGATGTTTTTTTAACACCTTATTCTGCAAGACTTGAATTTGGTTGATGCAAGATTTTGCAGCTGTGCCCCAAAATGGAATCCCATATGGCTTAAGCAACCAGTTGAGTTTTCCCTTTTGGATCCACATGCTGCTGCCGTGATTTGTATGTGTTTGCGCAAGGTGAGTTTCCTGTCAAGATGCATACACAGGTAGCAAACATGGTTCTCCTGAGGTATGACCGTGTTGTTGAGTCTGACGGTTGGACGGACAGTTACCATTCCTGAGCGCAAACGTGCAGTGCTGAGACTTACTCTCATTGACGCAAATGTTCCACCGGTTGGCCCAAGTACTAAAACCATCCAAGAACCTCTGTGTAACCGCAGCTGCTCTCCAAGCAGTGTTGGAGTTAGCAAGGAACACAGTGTCATTTGCGTATGTGGCAAGCAGTGTGTTTCTGTCTACCGGAATTGGCAAATCCGCATATGTACAGGGCAGGTCCAAGGACACTACCCTGCGATACACCCACTCCAATGAGGCGGATGTTTGATCGCTCGTCCCTAACTTCAACCATAAAATAACGACCAATCAGGTAAGACCTTAGCAGTAAATAATGCTCCGATGGTAGTAAGAACGTAAGCTTAAAATCCGGCCATCATGCCATACGCGATGAAATGCTTGCTGGATATCCAGGAAGACGGTAGAGCTGTACTGCTTTTTCTCCAAGTCCTCGAGGACATGCAGTACTACTCGATGAACTTGCTATGGTGTACCATGGTGATGCAACTGACGATCAGGCACTCTGGAAGCCACTTACTGCGAGAATATTTGCCATGCGAACCCATAACAAAAAACATAAGGGTTTGTATATTGACTCACACCTTGTCGTCAACTTTAAGCGTTGAGTCATTGAAATCCTTTTATACGCTAGTTGTATATATAAATTGATTGTAGCTTGCAAGTTAAAGTAAACGTTCGCTCTCGTTGCACATCGCCAAAACATAATGCAATAAAGGCATTTTTCTTTACAACTTGTGTTTGCGGCATACTTTGGACCACGAACTATTTTAAGCAGGAGACCCTGTAAAGATTTCTGCCGGGTAAAGCTACTGCGGATCTCTGCTTGGGTCAATCATTTATTTCTTCGAAACTCGTCAGTACATGCAGTTTAATAATAATTACAACAGGTTTTCGTTGCAATAAAAAAGTGAATTTTTTGACCGCCTCCTAGATAGGGAGAAGTCCACACATATTAGTCACTAAACAGGAGAGGCACAGCAAAACCCAGAATACTGTCGGCAAATCACGTGCCAACACCCAGACAAGAAAGTAGGTCGGACAATCCCGACCGCTATATGCAGCATCTATCATTGTCAGCCAAAGTTATAAATTCTCCGCCACCGCGGACACCTCCAAAAGGTTAAAAGTGTTGCAAGCCGAACAACGGGAATTGGAGGTCTACTCCATATAGAATACTATATAGATCGATCCACCGATGCTTGATTCGTTTTGTTGAAGAATCAGAAAAATATCGACACCTACTCATGGAATTTAGTATCCAGACGGAACGAGGGTGTTGCACTTCTGTCCCGAAGCGACACGGCATTAGCTGTTCTTCGGCTACTAAACCATCCTTGACTGTGGGCGAACAAACAGAGTTAGCTTAAGGATTAACTCAGCGCAAGATGACCAGTACACTGAAACGAGGGATGCGATGGAGAAAGTGTAATCACAGGTTCTTACAGAGTTGGAGCAGTAATCACAACATTTGTAATTAAAGTGTGGGAAGAAGTATTGGATACTACCCTGATCAGCCAGTTGCAGAAACTACGCCTTCGGAAGATTATCCTTTTTAAAGCTCCAAAAAATACGAATAACTGCTTACCAAATCTCAACACCTAGAACTCAACATAACTGTATGTTCCTTGGAACTAGAGCGAGGTATTAGCAATCTTAATAGCAGCATAAAAAATGTTTTTTAAGAAAGCTGCCACTCTGCAAAAAGCAAAAAGAAAAGACCAAGCGGAAGAACTATAAGGACGCGAAAGCGTAGAAGGCATGATTGAAAACGCCCGGCTCCATAGAGCACTATCTTTAATAGTTCGATAATAGTTCACTATATAACAATAGTTCAATAAATTTTTTTGGCGTCCATCTTATATGTATATTATTTTCCGCTCTTCTAAACCCTTAGTTGTAAAAAAATCGCAAGTTGAATCTAGTTTATGCTTCAGTATCCCTTCGCTCAAAACTCCACCTGCTTTTTAAGTGTAACTTTGGCAAAGTAGGTGACATTCACTAACATAACATTTTTTTACATATCAAATATGCGTGATTTTTAAATTTGAAGTATATTCTCGGTTTTACCACAAACACACAAATTATTGAACAGAGGGATAAGTTACTAAAGCTTAAATTTTAAATTATGAGGATAGAGAAAAATTACAAGAATGACTTATTTTTAATGAGGGGTGTAATTCGTGAAATTTTGTCAGCTCAAGTGAGTGCAGCCCGTAGCAGCACAGCGACTCTAAATGAAACTTTGTTGAATGATAATGATCATCAAAACTTGACAGGCTTGGTAAAGGATCTAAACAATTTAAGAAAGTTAACTACCGCAAAGGCATATGCGCTGATTGAGCTGCAAAAGCCGGACGCTGATGCAAATAAATCTGCAAATAAATGTAGTAAATGTAGTATTATTTCTGCCTTTTCCGAGCATTCATATGCTGAAAATTCCGCATTATTCCGCATCTCTAGCAAATGTTCCAAAATCATTTTGTTCCACTCAATATTCATTGTTTTTTTTATATATATTCTGAATTTTTTTTTAAATTTCCCTTATTATTAAAATTTTGGAAGAGTATCACCATTTTTTAATAGATTAGGTGTTTGTTTTAAAACATTTCACTATAGTTATTATACGTTAATAATACATTCACTATTCCGATATTTTAATAATTTGACAGTCTATCGACTTAATCGGATATAAGAGTACTTTAATGAATACATTTGTTTCGGACAACATGACAACCCTTATGCAGTATTGCAACGGCGCTGTAAAAATCATCGGCTTCTGTGTCCGTTTTGTTTATTTTATTATTTGTTTTTGGTAAGACATTCCAAATCATAGTAATAGTTTTAATTCAAATTTCTTATGTTTGCAGCTATCAAAAATATCTGAATTCGACAGCAAATGTCACGCGCAGATCAGGTAATAGCAATTTTGTACATGTACATCAATACATTCATACATAGGTTCGCATACCTTTGTGCATAGACTTGTGAGTGTGTGTGTGTTCATTATAACTTATAAGGCTCCGAAAATTTCCTAGAGTTTAATGCATCGTATGTATGTATGTATGTAAATAAATATGCATATATGTATTCATATTTGTAGTTTGCCGGCTTCTCTGTAGACCCTATTACATAGGTCAGACATAAATTGTAGTGGCGTCAGATTCGGTACTATTGTTTTCCAGAGAGTTAATATTTTGTCATGACAACGCATCAGCGAAAAGGTTTTCTTTGCCGGGCTGATAGAACACATTAGCACTGATCTCGTCGATGCGCGCCTTCCAGCGTTTAATCTTTGCATTGGGGTTTACATCAGAAACAGCAAACATGAGTGGTTGGTGATCTGTGTAGATATTAATGTTTTTTCCTCGTAAAGGTAGTGACGAAGTTTGCCCAGGGCCCAAACAATAGATAGCAACTCTCGCGTAGTTCAATTCACAGTTTGTTTGACAATGGTTATTCTGAATAAGTTTCGGGAGTCAATTACTAAACTTTTTTCCCAATGCCTTCTTCATCAATGCTTTTTTTTTACCCACCTTCCTTTTTTTTATGATGACGTATTTAAGTAAGCTGTTTGCTACTTAATAATAAAAAAACATAGGCAATATGCATTTGTGAGTGATGATATTTGAGCAATGAATGGAGTGGACGGCAAACCGCGCGCTGACTGGAATAACGATCTTTATCAACTTGTAGGGCCTGATGTGGACTGATCAATAAGCCGGATAGTTATGAGAATTTAAGAATTTTGGGGACTTCTTTCATATAATTATGTTATATCTTCCTATCAAAGAATACATTATTAACTAATCAATTTTAAAGGAAAATAATAGCGAGCGATCGATGGTTCCAGTGTTCCCTGGATGCGTGTTCGTTGAAGTGCACCTCCAGTCCATTCCTTTTTTTTTCACTTTTCATCAAAGAATTTGGTTCTGTGCACTATTTCTTCCAATTTTTTTTTGTTTGTTTATGTTTTTTACCAGAATTCTCGTTGAAGTTTACACAGATTTGTATTTTTTTTATATTCGTGCTTATGACGTGGGCTCTATGCGGTTGGGCGCCTATTAGCCTTCTTCGATAGTTTAATTAGAACTTAAATATAAAGTTAATATCAAAAATCTCATACCCTAAATCACACTGTGATTTACCCCCTGTGATTTGGACAGCAAACAAGGCATCGACTTTAAATGTATTCATTCAAAAACTGTGGCCGCTGTAGGCTTGACGTGACTTAAAAGCGCAAAAAACTAAACAAATTTTCGTTCTGATTAATAGGAAAACGATGGATCCACTGTTGAACGAAATACAGCGCATTGCCTGCGAACTTCGTTCGGACAAGGCGCCGGCGCGCAATAAGGCAATTGAACAGCTGGACCAGAAATTAAACAGCTTTAAGAGAGCTTTAAACGCGATGCTGGGTAGCAACGAGGAGCTCTCTTGGCAAAACGTTTTTGTGATCGTCAAGGAGGCGACCTTAAAGCACGCAAATAACTTAAGAGATGCGACGTCGGATAAGGCCCGTAAGCAGCTGGCGGACAAATGTTATTTGTACGGCAATGTTATGGACCGTATCATCGACTACAATTTGGAGATGGGCCGAACGAGCAGCGAACATTTCCTCACCAAGTCGACGATATTCGATGCCTTTGTGGACGGCACTAAAAGTGCCATTGTCGTTCGTTACTTTGGAGTTAATTTCGTTAATTTACTAGACAGAGGCATCTACTTATCGTCCAGCTATACCTTGGAATTGAAAGTCAGCGAATATAGTAATATTCTCTCTATTTTGTTTGAGCTGAATATTGATAACGATGAGTTCCTGCGCTCCAAGATATTGAAGTGCATCACAAAAACCGTTCAAATAGCCCAGGATCGTACTCAATTGCACGACGATTTGGTAGAATATTTGCCCACCCTAATCAGCTACACTGAAACCGCTCAAAATGCTGAACGAATAAAGGATATTGTGCGACTTTATTATTTATTCGTTGGCGAGTTATCTGTTAACTATCATCATACGCTGTGCATTCACATGCAGAATATTATACCGAAACTGTGTGACTTTTACAACGAGGACAAATTCTGCAATGAAACAAAAAAGTTGTTCTTCGAGTGCGTTATCCTATCGCTGCAGGCTCTATATCCGAAATTAAATAGCAACGATTTCAGCACATTCCAAGTGCCCATAAGAGATGATTGGCCACAAAGCATGCAAAAGTTGCATACCATCACCAAAATGGAAATTAGAAAGCACACTATGGGTCGCAGCAAACCATCCGTATTGAACACGGACAAATTTCCGATGATATTCATTAAAATGTCCGCACTTGTCACTTACATTGTTTTGTGGCATGTGGAACCGAATCAAATTAAAGATGCGGAGGCCAATTCATGCAAACGTCAAAAGGTCGACATAATGAAATCGGTAATCAATCTGATTAATATGCAGGAAACTAGCTTCAGTGCTGTGTGGTTTGCCATATATGCCGAACTTATGCAGCTGAGTAGCTCGATAATAAGCGCGGATAATTATTATCAGGAGATCCGTGAGACGACGATGCATGTTCTTCAAATCTATGGTAATGCATATAATTTGCGCAATGTACGCCTCTGCCTGGCGAGCATGCTGGCTAAGGAGCATGAGCAGAAGCTATCGGAATCGCATACGATAGTTGCCAACTTTTATGCACAAGTTGGCACGCATCTCATTTCAGAGACACGTCCGGCTGCCGATGAGATCATCGAGAAACAGATCATACTGCAGTCGCTGATCAAATATGATAAACTGAGTGCCAAACTATGCGCCACATTGCTCCAAAGCATCATAACGAATGAGATGCTGAGACGCAATGAGTGCATCGCCACCATTCGCGACATATTCTTACATGCAGAACAGTGTGGCATTGACAAAGCCACAGCCGTTGTGGAGCCCCTCATTAGGTGGGCCTACGATCACGAGAAGAGGATTGCAACGCAAATAATCAACAATATTGCTGCCATCGATCAGAAGCTGTTGGCGGACACATTCGCTATTGGCATCATTAATTTCCTTGACGAAGACCAAGTGCAGAAACTGGCCACCAACAACAACAACAACTCGCCAACAGCCCCAAAGAGCGCAGAATATACCCAACTGCAACTATTGCTGCATAAGTACAATAAGCAGCTGGTCTGCCTGGATGATAATTTTCAGTTGCGGCTACGACGACCAAAAAATTCGCACGGTGAAACACCGGCAAGCGTGAAGAGCTGCCTCTTTGTGCACAATTATGAGCTGCTTATGCGCATGCTCGACCCGGCAATCACCCATGAGTCCACCACCAGTTCCTTGATAAAGGATCTAAAGAGTCTGCATAAGCTAGTTTGCACCATGGAACGTTTGCTCCACTACAATGTCTTTGATGTGTCGAATTTTATGCAATGTCCGCTCATGAAGCGCATTGGCTTCTTTCTCAGCCACACCGAGATTCAGTACACCTCTATTCAGCCGGATATTAATCGCATAGACGACAGTGATTTTCATGAGATTCTAGATGAAGAGATTGCCATACTCGAAGTATTCAGTTCGAATGAGATACTATTGCAGTATCTGGAAAAACAGCCGATGGAAATGCTGCTCGAGTTTATAGGCGTGCTGCTCAAGCATAGTTACGCATGCAAGGATCAGACTGAGGGCACAGATCGTACAGCATTGACCACAAAATGCGTCTGCATCCTTGGCAGCATGTGTGCAAACAGCACGTATAGCACCGATGCCATTTCTCAAGTGGTTAAGAACTTCAAGGAGCGCAGTCCGCTAAACGATGTAATGATGATAATTAGGATGCTGTGTCGCTGCAAGAGCTTATCGGAGGAGTGCCTTGAATGGTTGGCCGGCAAGCTGAAGAAGATATTTCAGCATCACAATACAAATGTGGATGTCATGAGTCAGGTGGTTGATCAAATACCCACTCTTACGCACTTTTTTTATGACATTGAGCATTTGCTGGACGTTATAATGATAGCGCTGATATCACTCATGAAGATAGCATTAAAAAAATCATATCCAACCAAATTGGTAGTCAAAATTGTATGCTGCGTGGGACAAATAGCACAGAATTGTCCCAACATTTGCAAATCGGAGAACTTTTTAGTAATTTGCCAATCGGTGGCCAAATTTCTAGCGATGCCAACACTGGAAGTGCGCTATGCGACAACTGAAACGCTTACGATACTCCTAAATTCAAACTATTGTGTTTCCAACAGCGATGAGAATACAGCTAGCAAGCATAAAATACATTTGATGTTTTGCGATCAGCTGTACGGTGCCATTGACTTTAAAGAGCTATCATCCACCAGTCAGGATATGTTGCTGAACAACCATTCGGTGGCCATACAATCGTTAATTGCATTCTTTGCCTTTAGTACATTCCATCAGGAGCGTAGTTTGCAGGATCTGATGTCGTATTGCGCGACCCACAAACTCAACGTAAACGATTTCAGTGCATTAAGAAGCATCGTGCATTGTCACAAGTTAACGCTGTGCGAAATTATGACGCCCTATTCGGATACCATGCTCCAAAAATGGATCTCACAGCGACGGGCCTTGTCTAAATTTCCTTATTTTCTGGGCTATGACACAAAGGAGGCATTTCTTAAAGCTAATTGTAAGAACATTATGGCTTATTCATTTATCTATCGCACACCGGAGGATATAAATCGTTTTAAGAATGTTATAAGCGAACGGGATGCTGAGCCCATACTGAAGGCCTATATGGTGTTAGAAAGCAGCGATTGCATTGAAACGCAAAATGCCGACTTCCGGCAACATCTGGAGAATCTCAAACATAATCTAACGATATTTGGAATGCATCCCTTGGGTATTGCACTCAATGTGAAAAGCCTTTATGAAACGATCAGACACTTGCACGATGAGGGCGAATGGATCCGGTTATTTGGCGACTCTGCACCCTACAATAAACTACGACTGTGGTTTCATCTTAGCGCATCTTCGCTCTTCAAATCTTTGAACCAACTCGTGAGTGGTAAACGATGGTCAAAAGATACGCGTATTCAGTCCATATCGCTATTGATGCTTGAGCATAGGCTCCTCTTAGTAGAGCTGCTTGACATATTGAAGACCGCTTGCCATCAGGCTATGCTCACCGATCAAGTGTTGCACAATTTTTTCGCATACTGCACCATTGCTGATGCAATACTGGATGCGGCTAAGGAGAGATCATTATCAAATATAAAGTCGGAAGCAGATTTAATTCAAGTCAATTGCGCTTACTTTGTGAGCGACATTTGGCACTTTATCTGCGGTTTCCTGATGCAAAGTAAGTGTGAACAACTGCATCAAGTTGCTCTAGTATATATTCAATCGAAGCTCAATATTTGCAGTTTTCAGTCGCACAACATCACTATCAATTTTGATAAAATTGGCAAACTTTTGATTGCCTCCATGCAACACGTCAAGACGGTAGAGCTGAAGGTTTTAACCGCTGATGTTTTGAAAAAATTCCTGAATATGTTCAAACTGCAGCTCAATGAAGATGTGACTGACAAGGCAGCGAATCTGCAAACACTACGTGATCTTTGCGAGATGACGTTAAATGTGCAATCGCTGCTGGTGGATGAGGATGGCGAGGCTACGCATCTGCAATCGCTGCGTGATCTTTGCCAGATAACGCTACCACGATTCGAGCAGCTCAGCGTTGTCGACTATATGCGCACATTCCTCAAGTCCAGTCGAATGGAGCCCTTGCATGGCCTACGTGAATATATTGCCGAGCACAAGGACGAACTGCAAAGCCATCAGCAATTGTTGTTTGAGCTAATCAATCGTCTCATTCACATGGTGCGCGAGTCTCCCAGCCAGAAAGGCAGCCTTGACGCCGTCAAATCTCTAGCTGAAATTGGGCCACTTAAATTGAAGCGGAATTCGTTTTATTTTCAAACCGAATTTGATGACATTCAGCAGTTGCAGTCTTCGGAGCAACCGATTGTGCAGTTCCTTGGCGTAATTATGGAAACGCTGGAAAAGCATTTGTATGACTTCAATACGAGCACACAGAAAGCGCTTATCCAAGTGGCTGGCCATGTGGTCGACAGCAAGGATGGCAGCAAATTAGCGGCGAATCATCCACATTTGCGCATCTTTAAAACTAGCTCCAATAATGTGGGTTTCCTCAATACATCCGACAGGATTCCGGTAATAGATTGGCTGACCGTACTCAAATCCAGTGAAGAGTTGGACTATGAGCCATGGCTGTGCACATTTATGGGTCTGGTATTTGGCGAGTGCGGCTGGCAAGGATTCGATACGTTTGCGGACCAGTCCTTTAAATTTGCCAAGGCTTGTCTGCAACCGTTTATCAAACTTTTGCTTAGCAATAAGGAGCAACATTTGGACAGCCTTTGCTCAATGCTCGAACATTTTTTCGAGAGCGCCGCAAGCGAGGCGAAGGGCGTCTACCAGGACAAGCGTGTCATCAAGCAATTTCTCTACATATGCGAATGCATTCGTCTTGTTAACAATTGGAGCATTCCCATCAATCTTGGAAATGTAGTCAAGGCAAGCAATCATTGCCAGGCGTATTTCCTTAGTATTATGTATCTGGAGTTGTGGGCCTATTCGGCAAATGGTGCCGCCGATGCAAATATCCTGGCAGACGAAAGGTTTCAAATGTACGCAAAAATAGCATATACATCGATTGGCTGTCTAGATGCCATTCCCGGCTTCCTGGATCCGTTGCGTTCTCGCTTTGATTATTATAGTTTGAACGATAACTTGTCGGGCATTCTGCTGGAATCGGATAATCTGGACGAGCCGACAAGGCAAATGTGCATTGACATTATGAAGTCGAATGGAATGCTATCGCTAGCCGATCTTTATCAGCGTGTCGCCGCAAACGGGACAGCGCGGGTAGACTACGAGGTACTGTGGCGTCTGTGTGATTGGGGCGCCCCGATTGATGGGCATCAGAAGGTAAATCGAGCGAACAGCATGGAACTGGAGTTCAAAAAGCATCACTATTTGGCACTCAAGAGCATCAGCAAACGGGAGGACGAGACCACTGTAACAGCCATCAACAATGCCTATCAATGTATCCAGGCTATATTGCGGGATATCAGCGTCGAGTGCTTACAGTCTGTCTACAAGTATATGACCTGGTTGTGCATGCTACAGCAGACCGAAGATTTTTGGCAGATTCAGTTTAGTCAGCAATTGAGCCCAGCGCAAAAGAACGTATTTACCAAGTGGAAAACGGAACTCAATCTTACCTATGGCAACTTTAGATGCAAGGAACAAATACTTGCCCATCAGATAACGCTGTTCAAAATGCCCGGAACGCGCGCCGATCGACGCATCAAACAGCATTATCTTCAAAATCCAGTGGACACCTATCTGCTCAAATGCATCGGAGAATGCAAGTCCGCGGGTAAACTTAATCTGGCCACCAAGTATATTGCCACATTGCGAGCTCTGCCGGACATCAAGATGCCCACACAGGTATCGGCGCTGCTCGAGGATGCTGATGTAAATGTGAAGACATGCAATTATCAGATCGCTAAGGCCATATTGCATCACGTGAATACGAATACCGATTTTAAGTTTTGTGTGGAACGTGTTACGGCCCTGCGAATGCAGGGCGAATTTCAGCTGGACTGCAATGCCGATAGTTTTGCCAATACTATGCGGCAGACATTTAAGGCTTCACTCCAGTTGCTGGATTATTTCAAGACGCACAAAGCACAGCTTACGAAAATGGATTCCAATTTGATCGCTTGGGATAAATTCGAGCAGTTCGAGATTGAAAATCGTATGGCAGCGCATGCGACCATTGCCAAATATGCGGATCGTGAATATCAACAGCTTTACGATTATCGCCAGTCGCAGGAATATAAGACACTTGTCGATATCATCCAGCAGAATCGTCGCTTGGCTAGCACAGTGACGTCTAGTCGGCAGCGTGAGGACCGTGATCGTCAATTGGGCGCACTAAATTTGAAACGATTCGCCAATCTGGACGAACAGGAACTGAATCGCATCGAAAACAATCTCACCGAGCATCTGTGCACAGCGATCACACATTATATTGAATATTGTCAACTTGATAATGGATTCTCAAGTGCGCAAATTTATCGCATAATTGCCCTCTGGTTCACAAACGATCAAAACGAACAGATGCTGAACTCCATTAAAGATACAATACAATTGGTGCCTAGCTACAAGTTCATTTGCGTTGTCAGCCAACTGGCCGGGCGTCTAAACTCGAAAAATGCCGCTTTTCACAAGATTCTTGTCGATTTACTTATACGCTGCGGCCAGGATCATCCGCAACAGACATTCTACAAGCTATATCCATTGATCTATGCGTATCTCGATGGCGAACATGCCAACACACAACGCGCCGACATCGCCAAAAAGATTATCGCCCTCAGCTGTAAGGCGAATCCAGCTGCGCTCGAGGCCAGCAAACAATTCGAGCTTATGTTTCCAGCGCTAATTAAGTTTGCCAATAGCTATATTGGCCCAAATGGTAAGCCCAATAACGAAATGATGCCCGCCATGATAGTTGAGCTAAATAAACTCAAACTGGACCGTGTGCAGTGTCCCACAATTGAGCTGGCCGTGCAGCCCAACAAGGAGTACAATATAACCAGCATTGTGAAATGGACTGGTAAATATGAATTCTGTGGCGGTCTGAATGCACCAATCAAATTAATGTGCCTCTGTACGGACGGCGTGGTGCGTGCTCAACTGATCAAGGGCAAAGACGATCTACGCCAGGATGCTGTCATGCAGCAGGTGTTTGGCATTGTCAACGAGCTGTTCAACAGTGATTCGGAGTTCGCTGAGCGCAAATTGCAATTGCGTACCTACAAGGTGACGCCACTCTCCATGCGCTGCGGCATCATCGAGTGGGTTAACAACACAATACCGATCGGTACCTATCTGGCTGGTAATGGCACTGGCGGTGCCCATATGAAATATCGACCCACAGATTGGAACAATAATAAATGTCGCCAAATGGCAAGCGCAGCGCTAAAAAAGACACCCGATGCTCGGCGAAGTGCCTACAAGAAGATTTGCGAGAATGTGCAGCCAGTGTTTCATTATTTTCTGCTCGAGAAATTTCCAATACCGGGCGAGTGGTTCGAACGCCGGCTGGCCTACATCAATAGCGTGGCGACCACCTCCATGGTGGGCTACGTGCTTGGATTGGGTGATCGCCATACGCAGAACATTCTCATTGATGCACAGACCGCCGAAGTGGTGCATATTGACTTTGGCATTGCTTTTGAGCAGGGCAAGATCCAAACTACGCCAGAGACGGTGCCGTTTCGTTTGACACGCGATATGGTCGCTCCGATGGGTGTGTGCGGCACAAATGGTGTATTTACTAAGTCCTGCGAGGCCACCATGCATATTTTGAGGCGTTACAAGTCCGTATTGATCACCATACTGGAGGTCCTTCTGTACGATCCACTATTTATTTGGGGCGTACTCTCAACAGAGCAACAACAGCAGCTGTCCAATGAAGAATCGAAGAACATACTGGCGCAGCGGGCTCTCTTGTTGGTAAAACATAAACTGGAAGGCGGGGTGCCGGGATTATTGGAGAACTCGGATGTGAAGACGCAGGTTCAGCGTTTGATCAACGAGGCAAAACTGCCCAGCAACTTAGCAATGCTATATCAGGGCTGGGATCCATATATGTGATACATCTTCCTCCTAATCACCCACGCATAACATCACAATTATATCACACACATTTACCCATTTACTTTATTATTGTCAGTTAATTTTCTTTTCCGACCGAGAAGCTAAAATAGTACAACTTTATTCTTATACTTTGTTACGGATTATTCAAAAACCAATTCGCAATTGAAATGGTTTTTTGGACTTAGGTTTAAGATAATTAATAATAAAAAAAAGATAAGATAATATTTTTGTCTCGATTTGTTTTTATTGCTTAAATTTGATTTATTTGTTTTCTTAAAAGCTTATGCTTATAGTCTAATTTACAACCAAGTGATTCGTCATAATTGCTCCTGTTTGTCCCACAACGATGAGGAATCTTGATTTGTGTTCCTTCCATACACTTTTCCTCTCAGTACCCTGGCGGCCTCTCCCTTTTTGACACTTGTCGGGTGATTGATTATGTTCGTTATTTTGCTGCTACTTAACGATCCATGGCAATTTTAGAGATGGATTTTTGTAAAAAAAAAAACGATCGTTTATTTAGAGTGCTCTATTAGAACTGAACAAAACCTCGGACTGCTACCTTTGTGACGAGTGTCCATGCTGAGTTTCACGGTTCTTGAATCAGCATTGGTTGAGTCCAACGGTGGTCAACGCAGCCTCAACAATTTCTTCGGAACTTGTTCCCTAAGCGTTTATTTTAATTTAATCAAACTTCGTCGCCTATTTGGTATCTATTACATGCTCTGCTTTTATTAGTGTGGTGTAGGATTCTTTCTCGAGCCCTAAGAAAATCTATTAATTTGGAAGGGTTTCTGTTATGCACAGTGTTTGTGTTGTTAGTGTCTTCTGATTTAAGTGTCGAGGCATTTGTAGGCTTTCATACGGCTAGGCTTTAGCATTAGCTGCGCTTTCTGTCGACATCGCATTCAGTTTTGTAAATTTTGTTTGCAAATCATCGTAGCTTTTTAACATTGGCATTGCAAATATTGGTAATTTACAGTAAATTGCGTTTACTACGTTCTTTTTGACATCACATATTCTCTCAATTTCTCAGTTTCTCTATCCGAGTAATGTAAGTGATGGAGTGTTTGTTCATCAACAATTAGAAATGTACGATTTGAGGAAATCTCCTTTTGATTTGTGTTAAAGAGTGTCAAATTGCAAGATCACCAAAATTCCAAAGACGACAGCTGCTTAAATATTAACATTGAGCGTTGGAAGACTGCGGTATTTTTATATAAGATTCTGAGTGCCTATGTGTGCTACTCTTTAACAACTTCTTTATGACGACCTTAATGCTGCGCTTCTAAAACTCGACTATTCTGTTCTACTGCATTCTACAAACATTCTTCTTCAATTAACGCTCATGCTGCTGTTAGGTTTGTTAACCAGCGTTACATACATGTGTCAAGCGTGTCTTCCCTGTATTTAAGTCTCAGTTGCTTTGTTTGTTAGGAGCGTGAGCTTCCTTTGTATTTCGTCATAATATCTGAGAAGAGGAAGTTCCATAAGTTCCATATAAAATTAAGCACTTTATTGTACGATGCAAGCATATAATCTTGAGTTCCTTTTTATTTTATTTCGAATAATACGTACAGGTAATGCCTTCTAGATCAATGATGATCTTCATCATAATGATTATAAAAAAAACGTGTTTCAGTTGAGTTTTTTCTTTTACCGCTTTACTCCGAAGTTCATAAAAGGTTTTATTATTTATAATGAAGTTTTATTTTAATTTTATAAAAATAAGGTTCTCATCAGCTTTGCGCGTTTAGGCATTGATATCCTTTTATACACTAGTTCTACTTATTTAATAAATCAGCTATCGATCATCATTCACTTGCATTTATTAAAAATGGCTTTCTATTAGAAACATATATATGTATATATATATACAACTCGGGGATGTCAATTTCGAGATTAGCCTCATACTCACCCAACCAGTCCGCAAATTACTATATACTCCTATCATACTCCGGGCTGGACTAAGGTGTCCCTCAAACTGCGCCGAGAGTTCACACGACTAGGGACTAGGCTGAAAACTAGCCCAGAAGATAAAGGTGAGCTCAGACAAATACCGTCTGTTCTATTTAAGCCGGGTAAAGCTACTGCGGATCACTGCCTGGGTCAACCATCCTAGATACGGAGAAGCCCACATATATCCACACACTAAACATGAGATGCACAGCAAGACCCGCCACCGCGGACACCTCGAAAAGGTTGTGCGCAGCGGTTAAAAGTATTGCAGGCCGAACAACGGGGATTACTGCTGACCAAATCTCAACCCCTAGAACTCAATATAACTGCATGTTGCTTGGAACTAGAGCGAGGTATAAGCAATCTTAATAGTAGCATAATAAATGTTTTTGAGGAAACCTGCCACTCGGCAAAAAGCAAAAAGAAAAGACCAAGCGGAAGAACTGTAACTATATATAACTATTGGACTTCTGCGAAAACATAGAAGGCATGATTGAAGACGCCCGGCCCAATAGAGCACTATCGATAATAGTTCCATAATAGTTTAATAGAAAATAGGTAAATAATTTTTGTTTTGCATCAGTCTTATATATGATTCGCGGCTCTTATAAACCCTTAGGTTAGGTTAGGTTTAACGGTTGCCGACCAATGTCCGAAAACTTAGGCCAGTTCCATTGATCTCATTTAATTTCTACTTCACTCGTGTGAACATTAATCACGTGGTAGACCAGCCAGTTGCGTTTATTAATTTTGCAATTCTGGTTGGTCATATGTGCTCTAATTGTGAACGCTGGATAGGAAGAAGCTTCATAAAAAGGAGAATCTTTTTCTCGCCAGTGCTGGGTAGAAGCAGAGGAAGTGTTCCGGAGATTCCAACTCCTCTTCGTCTCTGCAGCTTCTGCAAAAATCATTATATGGTGTTTGGAGAGTATTGGCGTGAATACCTCCGGCTAGTTATTTGCGGCATAAACTACACAGTTCTAAGACATACATAAAGACATACATATACCTTCCTTATCTTAGAGGAGGGGTAACAAAGTGTCTTTTCTAGCTAGCTCGTCAGCTAATACAGCTGGCTTCACAACTGTTTAAATAAATGAATCATTTTATTTTTGTTTGTTAAATAGTTTAAAAAAGTCTACTTAATAGTAGAAAAATAAGAATATAAATAAAGGTCAATAAAAAAATACTTTTTGTTTAGCAAATGAAGTTAGAAATGTGAATTTTTTATGTCTAAACAATTTACGGACTTACTGTATATACTTTATGGGGTCGGAGGTGCTTCCTTCTGCTTTGCATTAGCAAAAAACCCATTACACCCTTTTTACCCATTTTTAATCAGTTTACGGTATAAAAAGCAACAATAATGAATGTGCGATTTTCTTTTTTTTAATTTGCTGTGCTGTTTTCGAAATATCTTTCTCCTCAATTCAAACAAGTAGAATATTTTGTAAGCACACCTTAAATTTTATTTGTACAATTCATCTGGAAAATCACTCTTTACGTAACCTTTTCTTTTAAATTTAACGTTAAGTTCAGTGCGTTACAACTGTGCTGGATTCACACAAGGCGGCATTACGCATCTTACATATTTTTTCTGCATTATTCCGCATATCCAATAAATGACCATCTAAATCATTTTGTTGCACCCAATATATTTTTTGTCTTTCGATATTTTAGGTCCACCACTTAGAACTTGACTTTCATTACACCAATGAGAAGAGAAGAGGAAGAATTAACGAAACAATTTGCAGCATTAACCGTCATTGTTTTCTGAAACGCATAAACGCCGCATAAATGATATGAATTAATATTCGTGAATTGCTTCCGCAATATTCCGCATCTCCAGCAAATGTTCCAAAATCATTTTGTTCCATTCAATAGTCGGTATTTTTTCCTCGATATTTTCTGTCCACCACTAAAAGATTGACTTATATTACAAAAATGTTAGCAGGGTGCAAAGTCGAAGAAAGCATTAACGAAACTACTTAAATATTTTATTAAATTAGTATTATTATACTTTTTACCTAAAATTATTATTTAACAATAAGTATTAAGCATAATGCTTTATTAACGAGCACTAATCAGATTTATATATTTGAGTTACTTATAAAGTTATGACAGAATATTACATATGTTAATAATATCGACAGAGCTATCAGGGAGGGAGGAAATGTTTCTGATTTCAAATATAAGCATTTGGTACTCTACAGGTAAAAAGGATATAATTTTTTAGAGACTTAAAATATGAATTTTAGGTCCTCGTATACCTTGCGCAGATAGAGTTTATCGATAACTCTTCCACTTTCGCTAATATCGATACATTGCGATTTCTGATAGCATTGACATGCCATTGATAAAATGTGTAAATTTCTCAAAGATCTGATAAATTTAGTGTCCAAAACGTATTCTCAGATTGACCTCATTTCCTCAATTGTCAGAACGTTGAAATCTTTTTCATTTTATATGCTCGGCCGTGAACAAATGCATATCAGATACTATAAAAACTACAAAATAAATATGAAATTCAAGTTCTTGTCTGCCATTTCCGATAGCAATAAGCGCCACAACTTTAAATTAATATCTTTACATATTATAACAACAAAAGAGAAAAAGAATACATACGTAATAAATAAAATTTTTTCCAAATTAAATGAAAAAATATTCATTTTGTTCTATGTCAAAACGTTTGTGCCTAGTACATAGCGTGATAATTAATTATGCAGCGATCCGATATCTATGTTACTTCATATAATATTTTTCACATTTGACGACCGCAAAACTTTTTAAAGGAAAATTTCACATTTAAACTAGAATACATTTAACAGCTGGGGCTTAAGGGTATCTCGAAGTCTCGATTAGCGGTTTCTTACTTATTTAAACTATTTTGATATTCTCACGATATATTCATGACAAACAGAAAAGTTGTGTATTTCTTTAAAACTAATTCCAAATTATGATCCCAATCTTCCGTCTGTGTGAAGGCCATGACTAGATCGAATTGGGCTGTTCATGTTGATCAAGAATACGTAAATGGGGTCGTAGAAGTTTTTTTCTGCCTTTTTCACTATTATCCCTATTATTAAAATCTTGAAAGAGTATCATAATTTCGTTAAAGCACAATCTTTAATATTGGTATTTATACATAGATTACATCATGTTAGATTTTTTTTAACATTTAACTATAGTTAATACACGATAATAAAACAAATACAATTCCGATATTTTGTATAATTCGGCGTACTTTCAATTTTTATTCGAATAAATGCGTATTTTACTGAATACATTTATTTCTGTAAAACATGACAACCCTTATGCAATTGTGCAACGGCGCTGTACGAATTATCGGCTTCTGACGGTTGAATACAATGCATGTGTATGCGAGTGTGTGTGCGTGTATGTGTGCGATTTACATGTACATGTGTAAATGAGTGTAGCTCTGTATGTGGAAAATACATACTATAAATTATTAAAGAGTTTTTGACTGCAAATTTGAAGTCCGTTGTGTTTATTTATTATTTTTTTTGGTGAGACATATTCCAAATCATTAAAACAGTTTTAATACAAATTTCTAATATTTGCAGCTATCAAAGAAAGCTGAATTCGGCAGCAAATGTCAGGCGTGGATCAGGTAATAGCAATTTTGTATATGTACATCAATACATACATACATATATAGGTTCGCATACCTTTGTGCATAGACTTGTGTGTGTGTGTGTGTTCATTATAACTTTTAAGGCTCCGAAAATTTCCTGGAGTTTTATGCATTTGTTGTATGTATGTACATGTAAATTAATATACATATAGGCATTCATATTTGTATATGTAGATATGTACATTCATATGTATATACTTGTGCACATATGAATGTGTGAAGTTTAATTTTGATGTTAGCTTAATTAATTGTTTATATCTTTCAGAATAAATCAGGAACTGCAGGTACATTTATAATATAATCCGGATTTCTCCAAAATTAATCAATAAGTAAACATAATTTCAACATACATATGTGTGTACCTACATACAAATATACACGTTCAGACTATTTCGTTAGTTCTACATTAAAAATTTTAAGAATATGCATATGTATGATTTATACTTAATACGTATTTTGAATACATTTGATTTTTGGACATACAAACATATCAATACTATTCAAGATTTATATGTTTGTTTATTTATTTCGCCATTTTGCGGTAAATCAAATCCAAAAATATATCAGCTAAATCTGTTGAGGAGCGTAATATACCATGGAGCCAACAAGTCGATGAGGCCTCCTATGAAAACCTGTCTTCTCCAGCCATCGATGATAACTCGGGTAACGTAAAGTGAACTATATTCTAAACTAGCACTACTATGCGCCTTTATCTCTTCCCTAATATAACAGGTACTCAAAGCTCAATGCAGTTCCAATTTCCACCGTTTAATGTAAAAGAAAATAATAGTTTACCAGTGAGTAACGTGGGCAAAGGACGTAAAACATCCCACAATCATGGTAAGTAATTAACAAATTACCTTTCTACACTGAATAATGCAAATGTATAGATATTTTTATTGGGATTGGAAAATGCACATTAAAATTGTTTTCACTTGAACCCGTTAGAATATCTCACTTTTTGAATTTAAAATGTATACAACTACGCTTTTATCAATAAGTAATTAAATTGGAAACAAATTATTTATTTTCATAACAATTGTAATGTTCTAAGCGTCATTTGTAAAATAAATCAAGGTACTATGACATCTTCTTGTTTTAATCTATATTATGTAGACATTTGTAGATTTAATATATCGGACGAGAGGTCCTTCGAAGGTATATTTTAAGAAGCCACTTTCATTATTGGAAGACAATACTCGATCCGATGTGGTGCATAACATTCTTAGTCTAGGGCCAACTTGACTGTTGAGTAGCATTGCATATCAAACTGATATTGGTACTGATCTCAGATTACTATAATCCTAAATCTTGTATTTAGAAACATGGTATTTAAAGAAGTAATATAATCAAAGAAATCGAAATGTTTTTCTTACCATTATTCAATCTATTAACATTTACGTAAATTATAAGTATATACATGGTCAATGAGGCATTCAAATATTTCAAAATATTTTTTATTATAACTTTAAAGCTAACAAGTGAATTAAGAATATGCATAATTTATGTCAAATTAATTAAAATATACTTTAATTAAAAAGGGGCATACATATCGATAAAGAATATGAAAACAGCGATCGCGGTAGCATAGTTTAGGGGATTCTTAACCTCAAAGATGATATTTTTCTCCATAAATTTAGTTTTTTGTTTCTACAAAATTTAAATTTTTGAAACAATTTCTATAGCACGTTGCATTAAATTGTACATTATTAATATAATTTTGCTTTAATATTTTTAATTTTTTCGTTTTATGTTATATTGCAAAGTTAACAAGAAATAATAATATAATCTTAGGCAAACATTACATACCCTTACAGACCTTTTGAGAAAATACAACTTCGACATACGCAACATAAAGTACAAGAAAACTAAAGATTTTATGCTTCTGCTGCCAACAATAGTAATTCAATTTTTAAGATTATTAAAATTAATTAAACAAGCTTTAAGGCATTGAGTGAGAATGAGAAATTGATAAAAACACACTGAATAAACCGGAGATAATCTGATTACATCTGAATTTGAGACAACAAATTCAGAATTCCGATTCATTCGGCTCGGCACCAAGTTAGCAAAGATTCTGCAAAATATACTTAAAACTGAGGGAGAGTCATTCCCTTGCTAGACATGGCTTGTTGAGTAAAAATATATATATTTTGTAGAGTCCAAGACTTATCTTTCAGCGCGTGACACACTTTATGACAAAATTTGAATACCCTCTGCAAGGGTATAGCGAGAAGAACAATTTTTTGGTGTTGAATATTGTTCAATAAATTAAGAAGTTCGAAAAGTCAAGTTTTGTTATATATATTTGAAGACATTCCAAAGGTAATATAGTTCAGGTTTATTCGATACGGTTAGAAAAATTACTGCACACCAAAATCTGCAACTTAAACTGAAATAAGTAAATAGATCCAAATTATTATTGTGAAATTAACCTTAGCTTTTAATATGTCTTCTGTCCAGTTCATCTTTGAAATCTCTTGAATGGCATTGTTTAGAATTGCTTGGACTTTACCAACCTGCTTTTTGAATGTATATATTATTTCAGTGGTTGTTGCTATTGGCTGATTAGCACACCAACACTCTTTATTGGTCACGAAACTCAAAGATGCGTACAGGATACCAGCTTCTTTAGCCAAAACTGCTTCTGGACATAGTGTCATGCTTATAACATCAGCTCCCCAATTGCGATATGCGTTATTTTCTGCATAGGTGGAATAACGAGGCCCTTCCAATGTGATTACAGTTGCCTTAGGATGTGCAGAGAATTGTAGATCTTTCGTTGCTCTTAAGAGATGGTCCCTTGTACGTTCGCAAAATGCTGGATGCATGGGGAGGTGGCAAACGCCAAATGGGCTGCCCACAGCGCCGTCATAAAATGTTTGAACACGTTTTGATGTGTTGTCAATTATATCGTGCGGGACAATAATGTCTCCAGCATAAATATTGTCACGCAGCGAACCAACGGTGTGCGTACCTATTATGTGGGTGCATCCCAACTTACGCAACGCCCAGATGTTAGCTCTATAATTAATATTTGATGGCATAATATCATGAAGACGTCCATTGCGTGAAAGAAGAGCACAGTTCACATTTTCAATAGATCCTTCAATAATAAGATCTGAAGGCTTTCCAAAGGGTGTGCATACAGCGCATTCTTTTCTATCCGTTAGTACTGTTGGTGTGTCGAGCCCCGATTCACCTATAATTCCAATTTTTACTTCAGTTTTACTTTCTTCCATACTTCTGAGGAAATTTATATTGTTTTTCAAATATCTAACGTAATTTTGATAATGACTTCAACGTATACTCTCTCATCCCAAATTTATTAAAATGTCAGTTAAGTTGGCTTCTAGTGATAGTAAATTAAAAATGCTTTTCATTACCAATTCGTAATCGATTAGACCGCTTTTCCCTCAATCCCCACAGAATGTAATGACCAATGACCAATAGCAATTTATAAGCACTGGGAAAACAATGCTGTACTGAGAACGTTGATCTACGATTTCTGTCACCTTGCTGACTGATCTTGAAGTAATTCTTCCGGGGCATCTATAGACTATAGACTAATGGAATGCAATTTTATGTTGATGCTCTATTCAGCCTTACGTTTCTTAGCATATATTTTACAAAGGCTCTCGTAAGTGATGCGTGCAGCATCTTGTTTACAATCAAATGTCATGGGTATTCTACGTCTGACGCCGATAACTTTCGCATAGGTCTATTTAATTTTTCCAAAAATTTATATTTGCCAAACCAGCTAACATCATTGAGCGCTTGCTTCATCGTAAGACTTCAGGTTTCTCGTTTCCTTTTACCTCGTTATCCTGATTTTCTTTTTGGCTTCTAAATCTTTACGCTTCAGGCTCAATATGGATAATGTTTCAAGAAGCCGTCTCTGCAATATTATCTTATCTTATCTTTTTTCTTTAACTTGCCCTTCGTGGAGAATTCTAAATTGGTTGTGCTCCTAGAAATCTGCAGCGATCTACTCGTGCTTCGACCAAATTTCACTTCAATTTTTACCTCTTCAATTAGATTGTCAACTTACAGAGAAAAACGGGAGTCAAAAAGCTTTCAATGCAACAGGCGGAACGAAAGATCTCCGACCCACTCCGACTACTTGCTTGTACTGAGAAGCAATTACCTCTGCTTCTGACTCGTTCCAAATGCTGATAATTTATACGATGCTGCATTGTCGTAAAGGACCTTCGCTAGGACATCATTTTAACTACGATTTTAAAATCAAAATTAGAATTTACAAGCTTAATCCATACAAATAAATTAAAAATACAATACAAAACAGCTAGGTTGGAAAAATATGCGCGAGAGAGCTATTGCGTGTGGTAATAAACAAAAAATACATTTTCCGAGTTTCCAAGCTTATAAATTCCATCCAATAAATAATGCGCTCATACCAACTGAAAGCCTCATATTTGTTGTTCTTTTGGAGGTAAAGTAAATGCCCTTATCCGCTGCATAGGAATAGTTAAAGGTGCTGTTCACGATAGAAATACGTGATGACAAATTGCAATCGAAAGCTACTCGTTGGTTACACACCTTAGTAAATATCAATTTAATTATAATTACTTGATACATATTACATATTATTTACTACTAAACGTGTTTTTTTTAAGTGTTAAGCAGTGCAATCGTATTTAATTTTTTATTCTCCGGCTCAGTCTTAATAAACTTTTTTTTAGATATCGTAAAAAAATGTAGGCTTAGAATAGAATACTTTGACAATTAAAATTAAATGATTTAATTTCATACTTTCCAGATACAAAAAAAAAATATGGAAATCCAGGTTCTCAAAATAATCCAAAACGTGACGATCAGCAAATAAATGCTTGGAGCTCTAGACGACTTTTCACAGAAAGTTCTGCGACCTCTATTCGGGTATGTAGTATTTTTAATATTATTGTGATATTTTTTTATATAGCCAAATTAAAAGTATAAGTATGACCAATCGGAGTTAAATTTGATCCATCAAAAGTAGGCAATTGAATGAGTTGAAACTAGAAACCTAGATTACGGCCTTGTAACAAAAGTTACGCATCAGCGCATGACTCGGATTTCCCAGATAAAAGAAAAGTTAATCTTTTTAAGTATCCACAAACATTTAATTTTTTAAGAAATCGGCAAACCCGTTTCCATTTCTATTTAATTGCGTAAATGAACAATCAAAAATTTTATTATTACAAGAGCAAGCCTAAAATTAAGGATTCGAAAGTATCGTCTGTAATAAAGCAAAAAAAATCGTCAGGGATCTTTAAAAGTCACTTTACAGAGCAAAATAGTCATAGTTTAATTTACAATAATACTTCAATGCATATAGATGAATCGAAATGAGGATGGACAGTCATCAAAATTGGACAACCGCACATGTGAACCTTTGGATGAAATTAAGATTCCCGCAATTAACGTTGCACCAAAAAAGACAACATGGGCTTCAATCGCTTCGCAACCAGCAAAAATAACTTCGAAAGTAAGTTGCTTAAAATGTTTTTTTTTTTGTGATGTGAATGTAAAAACTATTCTGTTGTAATTTTTGCACACACAGACAACCTTTACCGCTTCCAGCCATAAGAAGAAAGGTCCCGGCATGCCGCCACCCCCCATGGTACCCGGAAAGCATAATTTAGATGTTAATGTATGGGATATGCCAAACAGTAATCCACCGCTAGTACCATCCCCGCCTTCACCAATTGATTTGTCCTATTCGGAAGTTAATTTTTCTGTAACGACTAGCGAAGAACCATCACCTGCCACTCGATCTGAAAAAGATGAATGCCATAGATTGGCCAATAACAGTAATTTTGTTTGCGCTAAACCTTCGCCGAATGGACAAGCACGGAAAAACTGGGTTGCACCGCCGCAATCTGTTCATCATCAAGAAATACGGCAAGCGAGCAGTACCACTGCTCAACCTGTCCGACGAACTGTCCCTGTCGGCAATCAAATTCGGTTTAACGATCGTAGAGGAAATTTCGGTGGAATTCGCAACGACTATGACACAAGCGTTAGGCATGAAAATAACCGTGATGAAAATAATCCACATGTTGCACCGAGTGCATCTAAACCTGAAGAGGCGACGGCTGATCCACAAATATTATTGGACGAATTGAAGGACAAGAATAACTATAACCCAACAGAAATCGATTTAAACAAAGCAACTTCCGCACGGTAAAAAAAAAACTCTGTCAATTTAATTAACAAATAATTAATTTTTTTTTGTGTTTTTTCTAGGTTTTTTGTCATTAAATCTTATTCTGAAGATGACATTCATCGCAGTATAAAATATGAGATCTGGTGCTCAACAGATCACGGCAATAAGCGCCTAGATGATGCTTTTAAGGAACGGCACAAAGAGGGCGGTAATGTTTTGCTTTTTTTTTCCGTAAATAGCTCTGGCCATTTTTGTGGCATGGCACAAATGATGACTTCAGTGGATTACAATTCCACATCAACCGTTTGGTCTCAAGACAAGTGGAAAGGGAAGTTTAAAGTTAAATGGATATATGTCAAAGATGTGCCTAATGGAAAGCTCCGACATATTCGACTCGAAAACAATGACAATAAATCCGTGACGAACTCAAGAGATACGCAGGAGATACCAAACACAAAAGGCATAGAGGTGTTACAGATATTACACTCCTATAGACATTCAACATCTATTTTCGATGATTTTTCCCATTACGAAAAGAAACAAGAAGAGGAGGTCTCGTCAAAGCGACCCTCAATCCATGTTACAGATGCCATTAGCCAAACTCAAGTACCAATCAACCGACATTATGTCCGTGAAAACGATGATAGAGAACGGGAACGCGATGTGCGAGACAGCCGTAGCTTAACCATTAATATGTCTCAAAAGAATTATTTTAGCGGTGGAAATAATTTTCGTGATCGCAATTCAGTCCATAAAAGTGGCGCCGGCAATTATCACAATAGCTATAGCGACTATCGACGAGGTTTCGATTGTCAGCGGCCACTTAGTGCGGCCTATGTTGCGAAGGACAGAGAAACTGTGCAGAGTGATCGAGAAAATCATTTTGGATCACGTCATGGGTCTAACAACCGAAGGGACGAACATCCACACAGCCATTCAACTAAAGCAAGGTTAAATAACCGGGATTTCAATACTGAGCAAATGAAAAGTGAAGTACGATTTAGAGCCGAAATTTCAACAAGGGATTTACCAAAAGTATGCATTGACCCTTGAATATCTGCATTAATTTATATTCCTAAATATATTACATGATTCCCTCTTTTACATTGCAGACTAATGAAAATGATAGAATGCGAAACAATGACTATTAAAGTGACTGAGCTGCGGAAAAAATAATTAACTGATTGGACGTCTAAATGTACGCCACTTAGAATCCTCATGCCTGTGTGCACCCATGATTAGCTGATTTCATGATTTTAAAAAAAAAATAATGTGTGTACAAGCAGTAAATTAGAATGATAAAATTAAGCTGAAAATAAAGCCAACAACCGGTAATTAGGTTTAACTACAATAATATGATAACATTTTTATGTAATTTATTATATTTATATAAATCGATTGACTCTTTTTTTTTTGAACAGTTCATTCAAATATTATTGAATCGATTTGTACACAATTTAAAGTCAAGGGTTTACTTGTTTCATTCCTTGTAGCTGCACTGCTAATATTAATAAACTTATTTTCATCTATATAAAGTGTAAACTGAGTATGTGAAATAATTAAAGTTACCATTTTCATTATACCCATTGTTGCCTCAATCTCAACAGCACTGATATCAATTTATATATTAAAATGTACAAGAAAAACTTAAATATTCTGATAATAAAATATATCATAGCGCATTTGAAACTTGTGGAAGAGTCCCGTCTATCAGAGTTGTTGACTCAATAAAATTGAGTTTTAAAATCAACTTACAAACCGTTTTACAAAAAACAAAGTACCGGAACAACCTAATGGTCGATCCCGTTACTGAATCTTTTGTTCATATGGCTTGGCTTGATCGACTCGAATGTTGATCCATATCAGGAATATGGAATATCGTAATACCTTATTTTTTAATCCATTTTTAATGGGTTTTTGTCGAGCTGCTAACATCTCAATTTCATTATAAATTTGAAAAACCGACATATTTATATGTATAATTCTTTAGTTAAAATGGAATCCGATATTCCGCGATCAGTCACGACGGATTTCCTCAATCAGAAAGCGTGAGACCTAAAAGTTAATGTACCATTTGTCAACCGAATGCCGAAATTTGTATACTTTACGTATCAGAATCGGAGTGTGTTTTATTTTTATCTAAGCAATGAGTCAGTGAATTAAAATTAAATTGCGTTTTTTCTTTATTATTGGCAATTCATATTATCGCCCTCCTTTTTCCCAAGATTTAATTTTGTCGAGCTTACTTATGAAACCCCCCCATTAATCACATAACTACCAGCACAAAAGATATAAGTTTAGGTTTTTTCTGTTCTATGCTGTAATTAATAAATAAATATTTTATAAAAAATGATTGTGAAAAATGACTATAAATTTTGTTACTATTGTGGACTCACACATGTATATACATGTATGTATGTATGTGCGCTTGTATATACAGCACCTGAAAAAATAGTGTTGTTATCAGTTGAGAAACACAGCTATCTTATGCACCCAAAATATTTCATACCCTTGCAGAACGAAGTCAAGATGTCGAAATCTGAATTTCACTACAAATTTCGAAGGTGAATAGAATATTTTGCACTGATCCGAGCTTATACTGCCTGCAGAGAAATTACGGACATATTTCCAGTTTCATCAAAATAACTTTACGAACTAAAATATTCGTTACTTTATGTTTGTGTTCGATTCTTTCTTGAATAGAAATAAATGACACATGCAAGTGCATATGTATATGCTAGGCGCTGAGTGAATTAGCTTACTGAAAAGAAAAAAATCTAACAAAGGCAGATTATTATTACGGTGCTATATTTTTTACCGCAGCTATGTATATATGTACATATATGTCGAGCGTCATGAAATTAAGAGAAACTGTGAGCCGAAGCAGATTTTATTCATCAGTTCGCTTTGACCTGCCTCCGCGCTTTGAGTTGTTCGCTGCTTGATTTCGACAAAATAAAAATGGATGAGGAACTTATGTGGAAAGGGTTTTTTAATAAACTGCAGGAAATTAAAACGAACCCACCCACAGAGCACGAACACCAGTGAGTACATATTCATCAGAATATAATTATGTATGAATGTTCATTCATGTACACCTGTGAGTCACAATTTTGAATTTATATGATGTGAGCATGGATTCACATACGCACACATCTTAGTAAATGGTAAATACATATAGGACTGTGTATATGTACATATGTTTATAATATATATATATATATATATATATATATATATACATATATTCATGTTCATCTCTTTGATTATCTCAGAAATAAGTTTCTGCTCAGATCAAACAATGACACATATATATGTACATAGATAGTTAGAAATGAAGGTAAGCACATAGATCCGGTTTTGTTCGGCGTTTCCAGTGTTATTGTTGCGTAAAAGCCGTGCGAACTGTTTACACAATCGCAGCGCTTAACTCAAAAATATCGATATATTTTTTTTAAATGCACAAAATGTTTTAGCTTGTCTATTTATCGAGAAAACATATTTTTTTATTTAAAATATATCAGATGTGGAGAATATGAATTAGAATAACATTCGACTGCTCTGCAGAAATAAAACCCTATCCCTTACTGACGTCATCGAGTATAGCGTGTGTCATAATAAATAAAAATTACATTCGGAGTGACTCAGAAGTCTAGGGATTTAGGGGACGGTTGCGCTTCAAATACAATTTAAAAAAAAAACGGCTATCTTAGGCACGCCGAAGAAAACATACCCTAAAATGTACATTTTAATCCGAAGTTGAAGAAAATATATTTTTTGCGAAATAAATTTAGATGTTTAAAGTAGTTATATTGTAATATCAGGTGTGCCATGTACGGTTTCGTATATCTCGATGCCACCACTTATAACTCATCTTTCGAGCGATTGTTCATTTGGGAGCTCTATGATATAGCAGTTCGATCCAGTTTTCCACTACTTTGTTCAGAAAAAAAATCAGATATATTCCAAGTTACATCAGGAAGGACACAGATCTAGTTCACATAGAAACTAAATACATGCCGATATCGACTCAAGTGATGCTGATTCAGAAATATATATTTGAGAATAGTGTGGATGTTTAATGCTATTTAATTTGAATTAATATGTAAGCAATTAATATTTCACTTATTTCTTAATTCTTATCTTAATAAAAATCGCTAATGTTTTTATGTGTTGTCTCTCTGCCTCTTCTATTGCTGATAATCAAGTCACGAATTTAGCATTTTATCACTAGGGGTGTTCCTAAACCACTTTGTTCCACTCAAAATATTGACAGAATTTTCGGTCCACAACTAATAATAATTGGCATTCACTGCGTAAGTGTTAACAAACCAGTGCAAAGATTTGGAATAATAATTCAAAAATTGCCGATAATCAAGACTAATAAAACTAATCTTATTTTCAAGATTATTATTTTGAATTACATATATTTTAAATTAGTAGTTCCATTGCCTAGACTCTGGATTTCGCAAAACAAGAAAGAATTTCATCTACCGTAGAAGGTTTTCAAACAAGATTGCTTTATTTAGTATTAAGATCCATGAATGTCTCTAAATGTCATTAATTATTATTATCATAAATTGAGAAGCTTTAAAGGTTTAAGGCATTTTCCACAAATCGTCTGGCTATGACAATTGTTCGTTGCCTTCTGCACACAGCCAACACCTGCATATTTAGTCCACATATTGTTTTTAGCCATCACCTCTATCTTTTGACAAAAAGATCTTGCAAAACAGTGAGGAGTAGTAACAATAGCAACTATAACACCTAATTTACCTTAAAAATTTAATTTAAAGCAATTGATGTTCGCAGCTATTCATACATCAACTAACAGCTGTGACTGATGGTGATATTGCCTATGTGAACAGTGTTTCACATCTTTGAAAAATTCCAATTTTAATCACAAGATGTCGCTCTGGGTGATTCGCTTGTAAGAAATTTAAAATAAGTGAATACGGTTCAATCGAATACACCCCACTCTGATATTAGTATATAAAACAACGTTTCTGAGGATTTGGGTTCGTTGTTAATTTTTCTTTAAAATATAAGGGCTTTACTGTAAAAGATGTGTAAACATTTTTTTTTGGGTTGACGGTCCCCATCTCTCCAGTTCATAAGATATGCTTTCCCAGAAACCACCGCCTAATGACTTGTGGTGAAAATCCAACTATTTGCCGAACACGTGACTGTATTTACTGTGGAACAGTGATTTTAAAGATGAAAGTTTTACCATGGGACATACGTTTCGTTTCTAGTTCTTTCGAGTTGTAAGGTTGCATTAATCTTTTCCCAGTTCTGTGGTCTTCATATTCGGGCTCCCACTAGCATTGAAGAGATATAGGTTAATTAGAAATTACTGGTTAGGAACGTTTTATTTTTATTTTTATTTCTTTTTTCTTATGGAACGATCGGTTTGATTATGTAGTCTTTTATGAATTGAATGCGTTATTGAATTAAATATTCCGAAAACATTCTCTGGGATACAGAGAGAAGTATGCTGCAGTCGATTCATTAATATACTGCTCCGAGCTCTCAACTGCTCAAGCAAATCAAAATTCGATTAAATGCAGTGTTACGGTGCTTAAAACTGTACCAAGCCTAACGGGACCTTCTTAACGCATTTTATAACGGTGCTTCTTTTTACACTGATATGATGCATTGGGATGAAAGTTCCGTTCGTTTTTTCCAAGATTTTTGCATATTTTAATTTTTGATCTAGTTTGGGTGCGAAATCCTATAATTCTATTTGATTTAAATAAATAAAATAAATATCGAAAAAAATGTTATCAGGTAGTGAAAGATTGGTTTGAAATGTGGTCAAATCCAGTATTTACGAAGGCATAATACATAGCCAGATTAAATGTTGCAAAAGATCACATTTCCTGGACCCAGAAGTTTCGATGGTCCAAACTGTTTGAATTATTAATGGCTTGAATTAATGAAGTCTGAGAGATGTTTCCCTATTTAAAGCTGTGGCGGTCAGTCATCACCAAAAGGACCCTGATTTGTAAAATTTCAGGCCGTATGGACTCGGAGGGTTATATAAACCTGTTGGACGAAGTTTTGGTGAAGTTTATGTAGCATCAACCAGACCCAAATGCCTTATTACAACAGGATAATGCTTCAATGCGTGGGTCACGGGTCTGTCGTGGGTGGTTTCGGGATAAGGACTTGAGGTTTTAGAGTGGGCATCAAGATCCCCTACCTCAATAGAGATCATGTGGGGATGCCTGTTCCGTCGAGTTCAAGTGGCTAATCGACCGTTTGAGACTGTTGAGCAGCAACAAAGGCTTTCGTTCTAAAAAGTTGTTGAATCGATGTCAAATCGACTTTTTTTTAGTTATAAGCAAATCTGGAGACTAGATATTATGATATGAGACTACATTTTATTAGCAGGTTAAATTTAAACAAAAGGTTATGTTAATATCACAAGTTTAATTCCTTTTTTATTTTATTTATGTATTTAAAACTGATTATTTCGTGGTAGAAAATCACATTTTTCAATTTTATTTTAAATTTTATAAGGAAAAAATCAAGTGCCTTTAATCGAATTTCGCAGGGTGTACGTTCCTAGTTACAATATATATTAAAACTGTACGTCGTCAATGGGGACGCCACGTTGTCGTTAAAACCAATACAGAATCTCATGCGGTATTTCTAAAAGGTTAAAGATATACTCTAGAACTACTAGGCGTACAGGAGCACTGAGAACGGGAGCTGCATAATAAACCAAATACATCCTGACGTTGTCACATTGGCAGTCTGTATGGATTGTAAAGAAAGATTTTAGCTTTATATAAACACTTTGAGTGCAGATCGCAAGAAACGGTTTAGCTGCTTTAGTTATATGAGAAAATTTTGGACTTGTAACGGCAGAGAGGTAAATAAAAGAAAATGCAAGCTTCCAAAAAAAAGAAGCAGTTCATTGAAAAGTGCGGAGCTGCAAAAGGCATGTCAATAACATCACACAGGAAGATGTGAAAGAAATTAACTGAGTTTGATATATGTCTTTCAGTAAATTACTGGAAGTCTTCTTTGCCAAGCGCGCCAAAAGTGGTAGTGAGGAATCTGTAGGAGGAGCCGTGTTCCTATACACGTGGACACCAGCCATTATCAACATTACGAAAAGAGCTGTAACGGAATTTCGGCTAGGTCAGATCAATCCTTACAGGAGCAACAATAATAAGTTTGCATTACATTATATTTCTATTTAATTAAAACAACATTGCAATTGGAATTTCTTATATTTATTTTAATTTTGGGTTCCGAAGTATTTTTAAATCTCCCACAAATTGTATTGCATACAAATCGAACCTAACAAATGCTTTACAAATAGTAACTTCAACAATTTGCAATATTTTGGATCTCAGCACAATATTTTTTTTTTTTTTCGTTCGATCAAACTGTTTTCGGTCTCAGCAGAAAATGATAGGTAATTTAAAAAAAAAGATATGGCCAAGAAATTTTCTTGAGCAATCTTGGGAGTGAGTACCTAGTGATCTACATTAGGGTCAAAAATTTAGAATTTATTTTATTGGTTTCTAAATAATAAATTAATTACATTATAATTGCACTGATTATATCCACAGCCATAACTTTTTCTCATCGTAATTTGTATAATTCTTGTGAAAGCTAAAAGCTTCGTAAACCCACTAAAGTCGACGTAAGAAAAAATAAATGTAGTAGGAAATATTAATCCTCAGGCTCTTGTTTTGCCAATTTTCTGATTAAACGGCCTGCACCTTAAAATATAAGCAGGTACTAAAGATACACAGTAACTCAGGCAGCGCATGTCATTATTCAGAAGTCCAAAGTGAAATTAATCCACAGAGCCATATTTACATCCCCTTCTTACCCCTACCCACATCTGTATGTGCACAGTAATATTGCTTGACAGCAGTAGGATATTCGCATTGTTTTGGGTCATAACTTACGTGTTTCTTTTCCGATATAGCAAAAGTCCATAACTTAATACACGAACGTGGCCAGATAGAGCCAAAATGTCGTCAAAAAATATTTTATAGTTGTGGAAAATCGATTTATATCGATATTCGCTAAAGTGATCGATATGCGCGTAGTATCCGAGAGCTTATGTTCTATATTTCTTTCTAATATCGTTCCCTTCCGATCCGTAAGACTATTTTTCGGCTGAGCACCTGTACACAAATTATCTGGTGAATTGCTTGCAGATTGATTAGCAGCAGATGGCTAGATCGACGAGGCTGTTGATGTTCCTAAAGAATATATTTTAAATATGGGAGATGATTCCTTCTGCGATAGTATAATAATTTCATTATACCCTTCCAAGACATTTTAATTGTGTCAGCGTATAAAAATACGACTATTTATTTACGCCCCTATGCGGAGCATACAGTTAGTCACGAAAGTATTTTGTTTTGTCTGTATATAAATACATTTGAACTCGAGTGCACGTATTTATGTTAATCTTTGTTTGTTGCATGCTCATTTGTGCATACCCAGCAAACGAAGTCGTGGAAATTGGTTTTCCGTCTGCATACATACCTACACACACACACACACATACATAGTTGAGCGAGTTTATTTTATATAAATGTAACCACTCATACATACTTGGTTATATGCTAGTATGTACATATAAACATATATGCATGTCTGCAAAGTCATGAACCGTGAAGTCACTATATATATGTATGACGTTTTTGTGTTTTGACCGCTAACTTTGGCTGCGTAGGTTTGAACCTCTTACCATCCAAACAGTTCAAACGGAAATGTCAAGTTGAAAGTGGTTGGATTTTTTGCTGTGCAGCTGAAATTTCTGTTGTTTTCTTTGATAAATAAAATTAATTTTTATGTGTGATTATGATATTTGCTATACATTGTGAAAAAGTGCAATTAAAAAACAAATGAAGTTTCGCGACAGACTAAAAAATATTAGACAACAGTGTGCTCAATCCATACAGTCGTGTGGAGGAGATAGGTAATATGTGGTTTAAGCACAGAAGCATGTATAAATCAATGAACTTAGCTCAATTTCCGATAATGAGTTAAATGTTAGCTCGAATGTTATAGCTGAGGGAGCCAAAATGTTGCAGAACAGTTTTAATTGGATAAGGGGCACAATGAAATGGATAAGGGGCACACATGTATGAACATATTATTAAACAAATTGGGAAAATTCAATTCAAACTGCTGGAGTCAGGAATACAACACGGAAACAGTGCGTCGATCGACATATTTGAAGTATTAATTAAAGTGAACTTTAAATATTGTTTAAATGGAACACAACATTTATATTAAACCAGTGAGGCAAATTGCGTAAAAGCACAGGAAGACAAACAAATTTGAATACGATCGGAGACAAGCCATACAAACTTTGACGTAATTTCAGTTCAAAAGCTTGTGTGAATTTTCACATACAGTGGCGGACACCTTATTTCGAACATTGTCAAAGAAAAAAAGTAATTGCCTGCCATAAGCTAAGCATTCATTATTTATCAGAAATTCCAAAGACCGATTGTAGATATATATATTAACCACCAAAATTAATATATGACCCCAATAAACTGGGGTTTCCCCACCTGCTAGGTAGGATTATGTAAAAATGTTGCCTACTTTTAGGAGCTCGCTTCATGTGGGTCAGTCAGTAAATCAAATAATATATTTGGCGTATAAAAACTTAAATACGAATGTTAATACTTAGTATTATATCCTTTAGCCTTAACTACTTCCCTTAACCTATTATTCATGGAATCATGGAAGATACCAGCTTCCTGGTAGTTTCTGGGCTGATCTTGCTCCACTCTTCCCGCAGAGCATTTTTGAAGTCTTCTTTGCTGGATATGCTGTGCTTCCGGATGTTATTTTCCAGCAGAGCCCACAAATTCTCAATGACATTTAAATCTGGAGACTGGGCCGGTGGAATTATCATGTGGAGGCAGTTCCTCATGAGCCAGGACTGTACTATTTTGGCCTTATGCTTGGGATCGTTGTCCTGGTAGAACCGGAAAGTATCTCGGATTCCTACCTTCTCGGCACTTTGGACTAAATTTTCCTTAAGTATGTTGAGGTACACATTCTTGTCCATTGTTGTTTCAACAATCACATAATTGCCGAATCCGGCTGACGAGATACATACCCATGCCATGTCACTTCCTCCACCATGCTTGACTGTTGCCCTTAAGTGTTTGGGATTCAGCTCAGTATTGGGCTGTCGCCACACCAAATTCCGTCCGTCAGAGCCATAAATGTTGAATTTGGACTCATCTGCAAATATGACTGTGTTCCAGAACTCCAGATCCATGTCCAAGTGGGTTTTGGCGAACGTCATCCTAGTCGCTTTATTTTTTGCGCTTATAAAGGGCTTCTTCCGTGGTACTTGGGCATTGAAGCCATGTTTGTGCAGAACCCTGCACACAGTTTTCGCACAGCACTTTTTCCCATTTCATCCTCCACCTGTTGAGCCACTTTTGGAGCCGATAGCTTGGGATTTCCCCTTATTTTCCTGATGATCCTTCGCTCCTCCTGTTCGGTGAAAATCTTGTTTGGTGCCTTTCTGCCCTTGTTCTCAATCCGATTTTCGTCGACGAAGCGCCAAATGATGTTATACACAGTTGAGTTGCTCAGATTGACAATATCAGCTATTTGGCGATGTGTGTATCCGTTTTTGTGGTGTTCCAGGATCAGTTTCCGTAGTTCAATGGTAGTCCGTTTGCCCATAGTCCTTGTTGGCTTGTTGCACTCGAGATGCAGGATATAACTAAACTGACTACGAAGGATTGGTCTATTTATACCGAAAATACTCAACTTTAGGTAAAAAATCCGGGGTTTATGGCACCCAGGTGTCCATAATGTACCTGTTCCAAAAAAAATTTCCCCTAAAAATAGGCAACTTTTTTACATAATCCTACCTGGCAGGTGGGGAAACCTCATTTTATTAGGGTCATCCATTCATATTGGTGGTTAATATACGGTGGGTCAAAGCTTATTCGGATCAGTGTCAAAGAAAAAATGTAATTGCCTGCCATAAGCTAACCATTCATTATTTTTCAAAAATTCCAAAGACCGATGGTAGGTATATATATTAACCACCAAAATTAATATATGACCCCAATACACTGGGGTTTCCCCACCTGCTAGGTAGGATTATGTAAAAAAGTGGCCTATTTTTAGGGACACTGATCCGAATAAGCTTTGACCCACTGTATGTACCTACCATCGGTCTTTGGAATTTCTGAAAAATAATGAATGGTTAGCTATGGCAGGCAATTACTTTTTTTCTTTGACAATGTTCGAAATAATGTGTCCGCCACTGTACATATGTAGATATTTGGAAATGAAGAGCAGCAATCTTCGGTGCTTCGTAGAATACAGACACTTGCAGATAATAAACTTAAACAAGTAAGAGCGATCTAGTCGAGAGAAGCTACCCTCTATCCATGTATGTGTTTTTTATTTATTTTGGGGATTTATATGTTGTAAATTAAAATGTAAATATATTAAAATCCTTTTTATTATACTCTAATACCGGAGGAATCAGCATGGATTCATTGATCCTGAAACGGAACTATTTTGTGATGTGCAATTTTTTTTTATAATAAGAAATATTTTACTTATGGTTGAAAGATGGGTCTGCAGAGGTATTTTTAGGTTGGTCTGGCAACTTATAAGCTGATTTCAAGGAATCTTACAGTTATTTTACTTTCAGAGTATACAAAAAATTACTGTCTGCAGAAACATAAAATAAATTATTCAGTTAGCACGTTGACTGCCATCCGCAGTAATCATTGTACCTGGCTTTTTACTTTGTTAATAATTGCACAATTTGTGATGAAATCTAATGCACGAGCATATCAGAGCAGTCCACTGACTACAACAAATCTTACAGTGTTCACGTCCCAGTGCTTGTTCCGAGATTTGGCATAATTAAGTATAAGGTGTTCATGCCAGAATTTATGCTCAATTCATTGGCTAACTTGTATTAAATCTCGGCAAACGCAAAACAGTTTGCTCGGGGTGGGTTTTATCTACAAATGTGTAAATAATTCATTGCAAGTCTTCATACCATCAAGTTTTTAATCGTTTTACAATCCTGATTTGGCAATCTAACGTAAAGGGGTTATTACGACGATGCCGGATACTTGTAAATTGAAAATTGTAAAATTGTCTTACATTAGGTTGTATTTTGTATATATTATGGAATCAATTTGGATTTGCGATACTTGATTACTATTTTAGTGGATGTTGTTTGAGATTTATTTGTTTGAAAATGTATTTGGTGGAGGATAATATATTGTATTTCGATCCCACTTTTATTTCAAAGCATATTTTACTTTATACCAAATTTGTAAAATCTTTAATAAACTAAAAATATGTTTGCAGGCTCCAGGATGCTGATGGTGGTTTCTTTGAAAACTTCGGTTTTTTGTTGCGACAGAAATCGCAATTGGATGAAAATGTTTTTAAGACGTCACTGTCTCCATTTCAAGAAGATGACGAGACTGGAATTGTAAGGGATGTAGACGGATCTTGTACCGACAGCGGATTGGAAACAACAAGTGACGACAATGCATGTGTTGAATCGTCTATCGCGGGAAGCGTGCAAGATCTATTACCTGTTGACGATATAGCAGAAACGGTTTTTGACACATCAATTTGTATGAATGTAAGTATAAAATCTTTTAGTATATTGATAAATGCTTCATTTTACCAATGGATTCGCTCTCGGTTGCAAAATTAATACTTATGTATTTTTTTTTATAAATCTTATCGTAATCCATAATCCTTCCAAGTTTGGTAAGTCAAGGTGATTTTTTTTTAAATTTTTTGCCGGGCGAGATTGGCCTGAATAGTAATACCTACCCACTTGCACTTGTCATCCACATCTTTTAATCCAGAATAGGCCTGGTAACTGCTTCCTGAGCATTAATAAAATTCATTTTCCATTTGAAGTTTGGTAACTTTAGCTGCAAAATTGTGACCATTGCCAACAAATTTTCCCAATCTTATGAGGTGATAACTAGAAATTTCTTCCACGTCTGGTAACTTTTGGTTTAAGCATTATTGAATATATTGATTTTTATGAATCGTAGGGGCTAGAGTGGCCATAGGCCACGAGGAATACGCACACCCTTGCAGACTGAAGTTAATCTGTTTACATCTATTTTTAATTATAATTATAAACAACAAAGAAATGATATCTTCGGCTTGCCGAAAATGAAATACCTTAGCAAACCACATTGCAGACCACTTGCTCATATCTAAATTGCATTACACATTTTTAAATACCCGATTCTATGGAAGCTACTTAAGAAAATAATCTGATCTTGATAAAACTACGGATATATTTAAGTTCCATCAATATAGGCTTAAAACTATGGGATGAGAACGCGTAGAAAGACAGATGGACATATGGCCATATATGTTTATATTAACTCGGTCGTTTAAGATGATCAATATTTCATATGGGTCAAAGTCTTCCACCCTCCTTCAATTACACACATCACGACAAAATTGTAATAGCTCAAGTGTATAATTTAATTAAATATATTTCGGTGCTGTTGGCATGATTTTTCATTTCTGATAACTATCTACAATATTTTTTATTTTAAAATAAATTTATGCACTTGTTTTAGTTGTAGTAGTTCCTCATCGGTCTTCCCACCTTTTATATGTCTAAGTTTAGATTGCAGAAGTTGTTCTATGGATACATTTTAGAATCATGTTAATTATTATAATTAATTTCTTCCTAATTTTTGTGTACTCATTTAAGTGATAGAATTCCTGCCATATGAGCCATGCACTTATTATGTATATTTATAAAGTTATCTCATCGATCATAATGTTTCACAGCAGACATATTTGTTTTATGTAAGCTCAAAATTCATCTCTTCGAACTGTTTAATTAACCAAAATATCGAACAACAAACAAATGAACTCATTTCCAAAGACACAGCTAAATAGTCTACAAAGCTGTTTGCTTTAGCATCTACCTATCTACATAGTATGTTTATATGTACAAATATTTGGTATGTACATAAAAAGCATTTATTTCGTTTGTTCTGAACAGCTTTTTTTTACATACTTGAGAATAAACATTTTTCATTATCATTGAGCTTTTTCTTAGTTCCAAAAATAAAACATTTACTCAAAGCACTACTACATAATGCTTTTCTCTTTATCTTGTGAGATACTTAGAAAACAAAATCAAAATTGTATTCTGCTCATGTATACTTAAAGCAGCTCATGGCCAAAGTGATAAATTGTTCGATTTTCAGTTTTCGGCATTGGCATTGTTAACGGGTCTTTCATTTACGAGAGTTCGAAGTGTTCGAAGTGTTACTACTATAGTGACTTTAATGCGTTTCTTTATGTACATATACATGCAAAAAGTATTTGTACGATGACCAAGAATATATTCAATAAAAACTGCATAGTCCGCTAGATGAGCATCAACTACTGTACTAGCCGAAGTGCAGAGTGTTTAAAGCATTATTTAATTAAATTTGGTCAATTCGTATATTCAAAATGAGTCATTTGTCCCTGAACCGTGTTCTGCCTAATATAAGTTCGCAAAACTCGACGGATAGAAATTCAAAATTTCTAAGTTTAAATCGTACCGCTGGCCATGAGACACGACAGGTGAAAAAAGTGAGTTCCACGCTGTCATTAAATGATACGGCAGAGCGGCGTAAGCGAATGCTTAACAGAAATGGAAGCATATCAAACCAGCATTTTCGTGGTGTTCACAAGCATTTACTGGAATCTCATGCTAAGGCAATTTGTCACTCAATGACCGTAAGTATTTGATAAATTCAATAATTTTGGGAAACACTGACTTTGAAATGCATTAGTATACTTTTTATTATGGAGATCAGTGTATGTTGTAGACAATTTTAATTAGAGATCACAGTTTTTTCCATAAGTTGTATCCGCATATATCTCGAAGCTGGTACATCAATAATGTCGAGTTGGTAAGATAAAGGTCAAACGCTTTTGTGCCTGGGACAAACTTATTTACTTTTCTCAAGAAAAGCAACTCTTCTTATGCACGTGCATATAGCATTTTAATTTAGTCGTAAAGTGTGTAATGCACTGAACGAGACAACGACCCCACTTATTTACTTATTTTATATGTTCTTTTTATAACCATGTCCGTCTCTTTGATTCGACTCTCTCAGTTTTTAAGCTATCTTTATAAAAATAGTAATCCGTCTATTTCTTGTGCCAGTGCATATCAGAGCATGTCAGAATCAGAAGATCCGATTATTTATTTTTCAGCTACCATAGGAACTCTCAGTTATAATATGATTTAACATTTAAACGAAGTCAATATGTTATAATCCAATATCCACGATAGGCAAGGTTATATTTATATTTTATATTTTAATAATATACCGCTAGCTCAAGATCTGTTAATCTTAATTCATAGCCCAGAACGTAGTCTGACATTGATCTAATTACTATCAGCATACACATGTGCATATGTGAGAAGGGGACAACAGAATAATCATTGGGAGAGTAAATATGGGTATGTATTTGCCGATATCTATGATGCGTGTATACATATGAAAAAGTTTGTAGACACAAATGCAAAAAATTGGTAGACACTCAAGTCGCAAGTCTGTGATTTCAGTTCGGGTTTGTAAAGAAAAACATGCATGTTTTTATACCCTGAACTCATTGAAAATGGGTAAAACAGGTATAAAGGTTTTGTGCAAATGTATGTAACAGGCAGAAGGAAGCATTTCCGACCCCATAAAGTATATATTCTTGATCAGTATCAACAGTCGAGTCGATATAGCCAGGTCCGTGTGTCCGTTTGTCTGTATTAACACGTGGATCTCAGGACTATAAGAGCTAGGGACTTCAAATTTGGAATATAGGCTCTCATATACCCGGGGCAGATCAGGTTTGATTATTTTCATACGATTTTCGATTTCCGATAGCAATAAATGCCAGAATTTTAAATGCAGAATCTTCAAATTAATACAGAATGTGCAAAGGTATATTATCAATCAACAGTGCAAATTTCTTCATCAGATTGGATAAGAAACACCGATATTATAGTTGATATTAGATTCTCATATTGAACTCCTTTCTATCAGCAGCCGCAAGCATTTTCTGTGTGTATAAATATGCGACCGCATGTGTGAGCAAGAGATGGCGTGATAATCGCCGCGAGCGTCAATATGTTTTTGTGTGCATCTGCAGAGCTCCGTCACCTACGCTTGCATGTATGTATGTATGTATGTGCATGTGCTTGTAGCCAGTCAGTTCGGGTGTTCGAGCTTGTGAATAAAAATATGCGCGGGCTTAGTTTTTTTTACTCTGCAGTCCCTGTGCCTGCCATAAAAAATGAGTCCACTTGAAGACCTTCTGCAAGACTTTTTAAAGGGAAATTTGCCAATAAAACTAGAATATATATAACAACTGGGTTCGGGGTATATCGTAGTCGATCTCACTCAACTACACACAGAGAGCTTATTTTAGAGGTTCTGTCTCTAAATCTGTCCAAGTTACTTTCGGAACACCGCATGGAAGTCAGCTTGAAGTATGCCGATGATATAAAACTGTGGCCGTGGTCTACTGACTCTTTTACTGGACAAAGGCTTCAAGCTGACTTAGTTTTTTTCGAAGCCTACTGTAGTGTTAATTTTTTGAATCTTAATTGTGATAAACACAAATTTATGTCTTTATTTAGGAGAATGCCCTTTTAGAATAACTATTTTCTTAATAGCAAACCAGTGCAACGCATTGAATGTGTTGATAATTTGGGTATCCTTTTAGATCCCAAGCTCAAGTTTGACAAACATATTTCCTCCTCTGCTAATCGACCCTTTCGTTCTATTCTTGAAAATGTGTCTTGTGTCTTGTATATGAACACCCAATTACACTGTTTATGGATACAGAATAGAATCCGTTCAAAAACAATTTCTATTATTTGCCCTTAGGAGTCTTAATTTGAATACCAATATTAGCTTGCCCTTTTACTTTAGACTTTTATTAATGATGCTTCCTTCTCTCTCTGATCGTAGAACAATATTTGGTGTAAACTTTATACATAATGCTTATAAACGGTGAGATGGATTCTTCTGAGTTAAGCAGCCAACTAAATTTTACAATTCCGATCAGAAATACAATGAATTTTCTGCCTCGTTTTCTTCAAACTTGTAGTTCAAATTATGCTACCTATATCCCATTTCGGATCTCATGCACATATTATAATGTATTATTCCCATTATATAAGTTGTGTTTCTTCTATTTCTTTTATTAAAACTATTTTCCTAAGTAATCTAGTAATAAGCGATCTCCGTAATCGCACGTTATGCGGCACGCTCCTCGGTCGGCTGGGTGGGTCGCAGTTTGCCTGAGTCCGCGTTTTAACAAGCCCGTGCTTGGTATCGTTGGGCCAGTTGAATATGGTGCTCGTTAGTACTTCAACTTCCAAATATAAGACGTACAAGAATATTTCGAACTTCGAACAAAAAATGTAGGTACTAGTAGATTGGTCCAATGGATCATGGATCTATGGTCATCTCCGGCCAATGTTTAAGCTTTGCAAAGGGACGAATAAATATCAAGTTCCTTCAAGATTACATTTGAGATGAGAGAGTTCTGCACATAATTCGGGTAGACTGACATTACTATATCGACTAAGCTGATGCTGATTGAGATCAGTTGATCTTAGTTTCGCTTTTGGATCGGATTGTGTGTTGAGTGTGTAGATAAAGTGCTCTGCGCGGTTGTTAATTTAAACAGAAGAAAATATGTTCCTCTAATATTTTATAATTTACAAGTGTGCATCTGTTTTCTAATTGTGTTTTTTCTCGCTTATTTATTTGCACTTTTTCAATTCAATATTTTATTGCCAATCGATACTTCAATATTCCACTAGAGATGGGCGCGTGAAAATCGAAAACCCCCCACCACTTCAGTTTAGGATGCTCAACTTAAGGGCAATTCGCGCCAGTGCAGCTAAAGGTGTCAGCCCGCAGCAGCGACAAAATGCAGCCAAAACCAACTGGAGGATAAAGACCGCAAGAACGGATGTTTTCTGATGTTAAATTTAAGATTCTATTTAATTCTTTTATGCAATTATTTCTGACCAGAAATGTAATACATTTTTTAAAACTGCATTTCTGTTTAATTTAAAAAAAGCACACGGATCAAACCACATTGAAAATAAGAGTATATATACGATATATTGCTCGAAACTTGAGTACAATGATTATGATTAAGAATGTTTAAAACAAGATTAACACAAAGAAAAAAATTAAACTTTGTAAAAGGTGATATTTTCAGAGTTGCAAATATAGGTTTTCTTGCTTAACCGATCAGGTCTGCACTGGTCTCTGCCTTGATTTCTTTGCCGTGGAGGCATTGTCTTTTGTGGGACAAGTTTCTTTTGTTTAATTGTTTTTGTTTTTTGTTTTAGTTTAAGCGGCTTTTTATGTCGTGACTATATCGAAGACTGTTTTAATTTTCATATTAAAATAATTTGAAGAATAATAAATTAAACATTTTTTTTTCAGATTGAAGACTTGTACGAAGAAATTTTATTTGAGATTTACAATAACATTGGTTGTGAGACCAACGATGTCTGTACAAGCAGTCTAGTTGAGTTTGCTCAAGAAGTGTTTAAAATACCTAATTCAGAGCATTTAGAAATTTCTAAAATTGCCAAGATGAAGGAACCACCCAAATTGAGATTAAATGTTGAAATCATAAAAGCAGAAAATTTATTGTCAAAAGATCCAAATGGGTTATCTGATCCATTTGTCACATTATACTTGGAATCAAACAACTCGCACCGTTATAACTCATCTGTAAAACCGTGTACTCTAAATCCCATATGGGAGGAACATTTCTCTTTGTAAGTATATTTTGCAATATATAAAAAAAATATATATGTAATATTGGACAATACTATTAAAAGTATATATATATATGTATAGTATAGTATATATAATATGCATATATATATATATATATATATATATATATAAAGAGCTCAATTAGAATCTTGTACTTAAATTTACTACTCCGCAGCAAGAGCAATACAAATGTTGCATTGCAACTGCTACTGCTGCGAGCTTTGGGAAAGGCAAAGAGAATGAATTGAATGTTATTTTTTTTCTGCACACTCTTTGCAAGAGCAATAAAATTAGAGTAAAGTAATTATTTTTATGTTTATGAAGCTGTTACAGCAAAACGATGATTACGATTTCTAATTTCACATAAATTAATACATTTCATATTAAATACAATTTTTAATAGACCAATTACTGAAGGTCCTCGCGAGGAAGCTCTGATTATCGAAGTTTGGTAAGTCTCATATTATGTATTTTTTGTGGTATTCCATACCATCACAATATCATTTTTCATTACAAAGAAATGAATAGGGTGTCAGTTTGACGGAATTATCCGTGTTATACCCGCTGATAACACGTGACAAACAAATATTTTGTGGGGTGGTAGCTTAACGGCGTTGGGTGTTTCTCGATCATTTAATAATTATTAATGTGCCGTTTAAATTTGGTAACTCCAGCTCTACAGTTGTGTGATATACAGTGGCTCACAGTTCATTTCAACCAATGTCAAAGAAAAAACGTAACTGCCTGCCATAAGCTAAGTATTCATTATTTTTCAGAAATTCCAAAGACCGATGGTAGGTACATATACCAACCACCAAAATTAATATATGATCCCAATAAACTGGGGTTTCCCCACCTGCTAGGTAGGATTATGTAAAAAAGTAGCCTACTTTGAGGTGCAGATTTCATTTGGATCAGTCTAGATAAAATAATATATTTGGCGTATAAAAACATAAATAAGGATATTAATACTTAGTATGATATCCTTTAGCCTTAACAACTTCCCATAACCTATTATTCATGGAACATACCAGCTTCCTGGTAGCTTCTGGGCTGATTCTGCTCCACTCATCCCGCAGAGCAGTTTTGAGGTCTTCTTTGCTGGATATGCAGTGCTTTGGAATTTCTGAAAAATAATGAATAATTAGCTTATGGCAGACAATTACGTTTTTTCTTTGACATTGGTTGAAATGAACTGTGAGCCACTGTATATTAATTAACTTTTGTTGGCTGGATTAGGCGTGTCCGTGCAATGTTTTCCCACTATTTCAAGTGTGTGTATAAACCTTTGGCATTTATATGTAGCTAAACGAAGTGAAAGATACATGCTGTTCCGATTTTGGGCGCTGTGGGATCCGATATCAGCGTGGCCAGTAAATATATATGCCGATTTTTGAAGTTTCGAAGTTTGGTGACTAAATTTTCGATTGTGTCAGATTTATAGTTTTTATAAAATTAAGCTTATCGATTTTATTGATTTGCCAACATCCCAATGGGCATAGCACCCCAATACTTTGACTAAAGTTATACCTGTAATGGTGTCAAAAAAAGGAGTGCTGATGTGGACGGACAACTGTTGTACCTCCGGTATCAGAGTATAAAAATCCAGTTCCTTATAGAAAATTGAAAATAATGTACTTAATTATTATAGATAGAATTCAGTTAACATTTAAGAGAAAAGATTTAATGATTATATTCTAGTCGTTCGTTAATATTTCACTTAAGGTGTTATCATTTTGTAGGTTACTTAATTGAATTAAAATTTATTATTTATAATTATCTTTTTATTTAGGGATTTTGATGCTGCGGAGACTGTCAAAGATAAGGTTAACAAACTCTTGGATGTCAAAGGCGTAAGAGGCCTTAGTAAGCTTATGAAAGAAATTGCCGTTACTGCTTCTTCTGGAAAACATGATAACGAACTAATAGGACGTGCAATGATTTCCCTAAAGGTAATGTATATTAGTTACAATATACAATAGAGTATTTAATTACGGGATTATATCCGAAAGTTTCTTATTGAAGATATATAAATATAAACTTTTTGCAGAAGTGGTGGGATGACCTTCAATGGGTTTGCCTTGACTATTAAAATAAATTGTGATTAATCACATTTTGCATTTGGTGACTCCAGCTTTCAAACTGAGAGAGGTATAGATGAAAAGAAGTGGGCGTAGGCACATTTACTGAACAAATCTTGTGATGGGATTTTTAGAATATATGTATACTTCAAATTTTGAATCTTCAATTTGCGTTGATACTATCCAGCGGTGATCTGGCCCTTGTTTCGGGCTGGAAACTTGGGAGCCGCTTGTCACTTGTATCTTCTACTGAGCTTCCCGCAGAACACCAACTTCTTTACTCTGTTTGGTATTTTCATGTATATCTGATCAAAACTTGAGTCTTTGCACTTCTTATGGGTTACGTAATGCTTAAGAAAAGTACTAGAACTCAACTTGGCTTTCAGTTAGTTTCTTTGTTATCACCGCGCAGTCCGCATAACTATGCTTCCGCGCTTCGACTGTATCCTATATTTACCCAATATTTAGAGCTAGTTTCACAAAACGTAAAACGCACATGGTTGGCCATTTTTTGCTTTGTCGACTCGCTGATTTTTATAATACATTTTTATAGTCTATTCCAGCGTCTGGGCTCACAGTTTGGTATAATCTGGAAAAAGGAAGCAAAACGAAAAGCCGCGGATCTGTGTTGGTCAACATTACCCTAAGTGCTGAGAAAAACAAAAATGTAGCGTGCCAAGAGCATAAGCATCTCTTAAAATTGTTACTCATGAATGAGCTGGACACGTCTCAAGTGACCAACTATTGGTGGAGCGGAAAATTTAGCTCGATGGCTGAAGCTATCAGAACTCAACACGCTGTTCAAAGTGGACTCTCCTCCTTTGATTGTGCACTAAGCCAATGGCACGCATATAGTACCGTTCATGAGACCCACAAACTAACTTTTGCACTATTTAATTCTATACTCGACATTTTGGTTCCAGTCATAAGCTGTTTACAAAATGATTGTGAAGATGTAAAAACCTTTTGGGACGGAGCGATGCGATTACTTCCATCTTGCTTTTCGGTGTTAAGAAAGCTACGATCTAAAAATGTCAGTGACAACAAAATACTTAAAGCTCTCAGTGAAGTATTGGATATTCTGTCGAAGCTAAAAACTTTTGACATACCGAGTACAATTGACATATTTCCCCAAACTGTCTATGGCTGGATAGAAAAGGAGGACTCTGAGTCATACAATATTGACAACGCTATCGTTGATGCTATAAATAGCGGTGCGAAAGAATGGATGGAACATATTATAGAAGGCAGTAAAAAAACAAAAGATAATGAGTCGGATGATGATAAATTGCAGTACGTTATACAAATAATACAAATGATTCGCTCAGATCTCCAGCGTGCAATGGAATATTTTGACAAATTGTTCTACCAGTAAGTATATTATATTTTTAAGTTTAAACTATAATTTAAATTTATATTACCATTATTCCTTTTATTAAATTAATATTTTTCAATTGTAATTTTGTCCGAATTTCTACGGCAAATGGAAAATTTCACTAGAGCACCGTGGTTATATTCTAATAGGTAAGGTTAGTTTTAACAGTTGCCGAACAAGGTCGGCACATTTAGGATGGTTTTGGCTCGTTGTGATGCCGTAGATCTCATTTAACTTTCTCCTTTACTCGTGTAAAGTGACTTCCTAAAAAGACGAATCTTTTTCTCGCCAGTGCTGGACAGAAGTAGAGAAAGTTCTCTTAGTCTCTGCAGCTTCTGCAAGAATCATTATATGGAGTTTGGAGCCTATTGGCGCAAATACCCAGTAACCAGTAGCCAGTTATTGCACGAATTACTGCAGAGCAATTTGTGCGGCTTGAAATGCACAGTTCTCCACTGCGATTACTGTTTATGTTCGCCCGGGTTTGGCGTGCTCTTCGCCCACAGTTGGCATTTAGCCATTTGTCATTCGACTTGCGTATATTAATTTCTCTGATTCTGAGCTTACAGGTAGCTAAAGGCATACATATACCTTCCTTATCTGAGAGGAGGGGTAACAGAGTGCCTTTTTAGCTAGCTTGTCAGCTATACAGTTGCCTTCTATATTCCGGTGCTACAAGTGTATAAAGCGACTGTTGCTTTCTTAACCCTTTGCTGGGTATTAAGGTCTAGTCTAATTTCCTGTCCAGTGTCAGCCCTAAGAAGTTATATTCTAATACCGAAGGAATAAATTTGATTGGTTTTTAGCAATGAAGCAATGCTGTCCGTGGGTTCATATTTCATATGATAGCGAGTTCTTAGACGTCCTTCAAATTAGAGACTTCGAGTAATTCATGAATATTGCAATTTAAAATAGAACGCCGAAGTGTAAATTAAATACTATTATATTTCCCACAATTTATTAACCTAGAAAGACTAAATTCAGAGGATAGATTGAAGTTAGCTCCATTTTATTATTTTATGTTTATTCTTAATAAAAAAAAAAATTCTACGCTCAGAGTAGTCGTAGAATAAAATGAATATGAATGAAATGCGATAAGTTCTGTGATTTTGGTGATTTTTTCTTAAAGTGAGGAAAACATTATGAAATGGTTATTTAGCTGGTTAAGCCACTGTGTAAAATAGTGATCCCATCCGTTCGACTAACTAAGAAATAAGAAAAATACGAAAATCATTGCAGGTTAGGAAGTTTAATTTTTTTCCCTAGATAAGTCATAAAGCCCGAGCGCCTATTCGAACTATTAGATTTCGCTTTAAGACCAGCGGATCTCGCGTGCATGTTTTCGCGCTTCAAAGATACGAAAACCTTACTCTACACCAAGCGCTCTAGTTTCAATTAAATTTTTGATCCAAAAATTCTTTGGAAAAAATCCTAGTTTCAAGGGTGAAAATATATAATGCCGGTATTAGTTCGAGGTCGGACGGCTATGATAGTACTTCCAAATGGCCAATAATTTGTATTCCAACACATACAAGCCATTTTTTTTTTGTTCCATTAATTTAAAAAAAAATATATTATTTAAGATTTGTATTTTTTACTGTTTACAAATTAATACTTACCTTTGATTAGTTTTATTTTCAACCCTAAGAATATAATCAAAATTATCTGAATTTCTTAGTATAACTTAAAGTAATTGTTGGAACGAAGTTTCCCCGCCTCAGGGAATGCCTGGATAAGATAATAAAACCCAAGTACCACCGTCGTTGTGTACTCAAGCAAAGTTTATTCGGGACTAACTTCAGTTGCTTAACATAATTCTGTTGCTTAACATAATTGTGCTGCTTAATATAATTAGTACGCATTAATGAGGGACTTAACATATGTAGGGATGCACGGTTGCATTGAATGTAAATTAACATAATTTACAACGTAATCATTATTGTATCAGAAATAAAAATGGTATTGTTAATATAAAGAAAATCGTTTCTTCGCACGATAATTCAAGTATTGTGCTTATATGTGCAGATAAAGTGCTATTTTTTAAGATCATATATCTCACTAGCCTATCATAACTAAATACGTCTAACTCATAGACGTTATCTACATTTTTGAAAGAAAGTTCTATATAGCAGAAACATTTCATTTAATTTGATTTAGTTCCTGCTATAATAATATATAAAAACTTGAGTTGTAGTATTGAATACATTTTTGTTTTTGAAGATATCCGGTATAAATAAACATATATAATAAATAAACACTAATATTGTTTTTAGCTCCTAACAATTTAAAAATATTGTATTGCCATATCATTAGCTCCTATGGGAATCTGCTTGAGTAATGATTTACCGAATATAGTTTTTTCTTTTTAAGTTAATTTATTAATTACTATTAGAATTATTCATCCACATTTTTATATTTTTGTTTTCAGTAAAATTCGGGTTAGTTATTCCACTACTCTGTTTCTATATTATGATTTAAAACTGATGGAGACATGTGAACCGATCATAAAAAATGTTTGTTCCAACATTAAAATGTTAGATGTTCCCGACGATCAGTTTAAAGATATACCGAACATTGAAAATGTGAATATGGGAACAACATTATTTGAAGTTTATTTGGTTCTCAAGCGATACAACACATTAGGTAAAAATATTAAATACTTTATATACTTAACTTAAATAATTTCATTTTTTAAATTTTATTTTTAAGGACGATCACTCTGTCCCAATTATAAATTACAGATGTCTGATTTTTATCAATGGTTTGAAAGAGGTGTAGCTCATTGGCTAGATATTTCAATTATAAAAGCATTAAACCGCATCCAAAAAGCTATAGATTTGGACCAACTCCACGCTGTCGATGAAACTGTTAAATATAGTTCATCTGCTGTGGATACTTTAGCTATATTTTATCAGATAAAAATATTTTGGCAACAATTGGACTGGCCAGAAATTGAAGGGTCGTACACATTTGTTGCAAAAATCATTAACGTAAGTAACCATCCTATATTCTATTTGGAGATAATGGTTTAATCATATCCGACTTTACCACCGTCTAATAGGATATATGCCGATGTTGCGTTTTCTATGCACAGCGCATGTCACGTCGAGTAGAGAGCATTACCAATGTAGGAGAGGATGGAGAAATGTTTAGTAAGTAGACACGGTCTTTATCTCTTATATCAGATTCCTAACGTACAATTTTAATCTCAGTTTTATCGGAGGAATGGTGCTTAGCCATTAACAATATGGACTACATTCGACAGAGTTTACCATCATTTATAAAGGTAAGAATTACGTGTACAGTAAGCAAAAAGTAGCTCTGTTCTTATGCACAGGATATGTGGTATAGAGATTTATACTCAAAGCAGGAAACAGTTATGGTGAGTTCTCATCAATCTCTCTATATTAGCCTGTCCTGCGGTGTCCAACTAGAATTCCTCTTTATATGCTTTCCGAGCTATCTTAGTTCTGCTATTCCTCTGTTTTCTTTTCTCTTCGTTTTTTTAATTGCAATGCGCTGAAGACTCCTCCCCGACCGGATATATTCTTGATCATCAGCAGATTCGATAAAGCCAGGTCCGTTTGTCCGAATTTTGTTAGTCTTAAATGCGTTAAGCTTGCTCAGCTAAAAAATCTTAGAGCAACTTTGAATATATCCGTCTTTTTGCTGGAGACACATGTACATAGGCCGGAGATGACCATATCCAAATGGAATTATAGGAAAAGTATGTGTGAAACAAAAAATATTTGTTTGAAATGAGAATATGTTTGGTAAAATGATATATAAAGGATATGTAATGATTACGATATACTTCAGAATTTGTAGAAATAATGTTATGCCGATATTTTTAATTTCTTTTTAAGGAACTCGGATCTGATGACGTAATAAAACGCATCGGCGAATTTAGATCGAACTTGGAGGCTGAACGCTGCGCTGATACCATAAAGGCTGTTATTGACAACGCCGTTGATACACAACGCAATCAAATCGTTGAATTAATAGAGCATGTTGTCCATAAAATGTCTCCACCGATTCGTAGATTTTTAACTGAAGGAGCGGAAATCCTCCATAAGGACTCAAATTCTATGGAAAGGCTAATGATGTATTTAGAACGGTCACTAGCGACCCTTTATGAAACTCTTAATGAAGTAAACTTTGGAAGAATATTAGATGGAATTTGGGGAGAGTTAGCAGTTATAATATATGATCTTGTTCAGTCTAATCTTGATGTGAGTATGCGAAAATTCCAGCTTATCTTTTTTATTATTTGCTAACATAAAAATAATATCTTTAGAAACGCCGTCCTCCCGCATTCTTTCAAAACTTAAGGGAAACTCTTCGCACTATGATATCTTGCTTTAAAATTGGTGAAGCATTAGCGGGTGATTGTAAAATTCTATCGGATATTGAAAACACACTAGACCTTCATGCCTCCGAAACTTCTGATCTTATCCATCAATATTACCTCGACCGGTTTAGGGTTCAAAAGCAACAATCTGTATCGCTATTCGGACAACTTACAATTAGGGCTCAGTTTTCCGAAACCGGATTATCTGTGAGTATGTAATAATAAAAAAGCAGCACAGAATTATATATTTTTATTTTCAGTTGGAAATATTAAATGCTCGTAATTTGGTTTCTATGGACAAAAATGGATTGTGTGATTCGTTTGTAAAAGTGTACATGTTTCCTACTGGTCGATTTAATGGCATTGCAGCAGTAAAAACTGCCGTTCACAATAAAAATTGTTTTCCTCTTTATGACGAAACATTTCGGTTGTAAGTAAATCTGTTTAGAGTAATATCTTAAAGCTTTTAATACATTTTTTTTGTTATATAATTCAGTAATTTGAATGCAGAACAACGCCAAATGAAAGACAGCCTGATTTTTTGTACTATTAAGGATAAAGATTTATTTGGAATGACAAGTCAATATATAGCGGAATGCTATATAACGTTTGCAGATATTACAGCATCTGAGGGCGAGCAAATTGTTATGAGTCTTTGTAGACCAGAGTATTCAGGTAAGCATTTTGGTTTAAAGAAGTGTATTAATATTATTTATAAAATATTTTCGTTTAAGATTGTTTGGCACTCCGTGCACTGGAGCATAGACAAGGTGATAAGCAAGCTAAGGATTTCTTGAAAAAGTTAAAGAACAAATCATATTCTTAATCCATGATGCCGGCGAATGTTTAGTGCACGATTTGTATTTCCAAAAGTGATGATGGTATTATTTATATATTTTTACATACTTGATACTACAATCAACATCAGTTAGACTACTCATTTAGAAATGTTATCGTGAAATTTTTAAATAAAAATAAATATTAAAAACATCTTGTCTGTCCAACTTTGGCCCAATTTGATTATTGGTGTTTTCAGATCCACTTGGTAAGTAGGCAGTGGTTGGTAGTGCGGATACTTAATACAGCATGGATATAAAATTATATATATATTATTGTTGGGCGGGGGAAAAATAGTATAGAGCATATTATTCTTTTACGTATTCGTCCTGTTTGAGTTAACGTTCCGTTCATTCGCCGTGTGTTACTTATGTATTGCATTGTAAAACATGTACACAAATACTGTGTTTAATGATCGAAGACATCATTTTGAAAAATTATTTGTACTACTAACAGATTAAAAAAGTCTCAAAGGCTCGTAAGGTGAATAAAGGATGGGAAAGAGATATTAAAGAAAATTTCACAATTTTTATACTCTAATACGGAAGATATAGAGGCTATGTCTTCTGCCATTGTCTGCTTAGTGGTTAGAGTCACAAAATTTGGGAGGAAGATTGCTTAGTGCGATTTGCTTTCGTAAATTCGATCATTTATTCTTATGTAGTTTTATTAAAAATTTACTTACTTTTGGATAGAAAATAAGTTTATCATCAAAGGGAATGTAAATTTTTTCTTTTTATACTTTGATACCGAAGGTATTATTTTTAATTATTAATTTAATTTATTTATTAATTTTATTTTATATTTAAATAAATATTGTAAGAACGAGATTTTACGCGTATCTTAGGTTAGATTAGACAGCTGCTCATCATTAAACAGTTGCCTTTAATCTTTTATATATATATATATATATATATATATATATATGTATATGTTGGCAATAATTGAATTTGCCTATGTACACCGCATCTGTCTTGCATTCCCGTTTCGTAGTCTTAATCTGTTGTTGCCTGCAAGCAACGGTAATTGTAAGTTCCTTATGATCATGACCTTCTTCGATGGCCTGTTTCAACTACTTGCATGTAATTCGAAGCAGTCGCTTTTGGTCGCTTGAATTGCGTAGTTTAACTCGCATGGGGCGGACCAGTTCTTTTTGTATTAAAAAGTTCTGAATAAATAAACCACAAGTTTTAATATTATACATATATACACACACTATTTGACGTCCTCATGCGTTTAGGTCTTTGAAAATATAATATGTAAGACATTTATCCACTTTGTGCAGTAGAAACAAGTTGATAAGCCAAATATAATCTTCTTTGAAAAAAAGAAAACATGTATTAAGGTTAGATTCCCGGTCGGGGCAAACTTTGCTATATCGTATCCCTACTGAATATACCGTATACCTTCACAGAAAATAAAACAACATGAAACACATTGTAGAAATAATTTACAAACCTTTTAATATTAACGATTCACGTGTCAAATAAAATTAAATACATATATCAAATAAAATAAAATAATATATATAGTGACATATCCAGATCATGCAGATCTCTCATGTCCACACTCACTGCAACCGCAACAGCAGCGCACAAGAATTAAAACGCATTACACTCCGTCAACGCATTTTCTTCAAATGAATAAGACGTGCTGTTCAAAAATGAACACCCTATATATCTGAGATGCCGGTGGCTGACTCATGCAGGCCAGCCTGGTTCATCGTCGTGCCCGCCACTGATGTTGGATTCGTAACCGCCGTTTTTGCTGGCGACGGGTTGCCGGCGGCTAGCGTCGCGACGGTCGCCGTGATCCGGTCACTGTTAGGCGCCAAGCGGACGCCTTACCAGCAGCTGCATAATATTTCTAAGTATTTAGGCGCGAAGCTGTCGCCTTACAAGCAGCAGCATAATATTATATATGTAAGCATTTTGTATAAATAGGAGCCTGCTCGTCAGAGTAGTCAGTTGAATTTTAAACGTCAACTCGTTTTAATCATTCATGAAACACGTGCTTTTGAATAAATAATTTTATTATTTACTAATCGAAACCGTCGATGAATTTTTAATCCTAAAAATATATAATTGGAGCATTTCCAATTCTCCAAATATATAATTATATATATATACATAAATTACTAAAAGGGCTGGGGGTACCAGTGAAACTAATAAAAAGAAAACACATTTTTGTTATATTGTTTGCTAATTTTAATGCATATTTTATTTTGAAAAGTACAAATACGAAACAAATTTACTGAGCTCAATGGGTTAGATATATGGCAAAATTACCCTTGCAGAGTTAATATAATATTTTCGTGACATTGAAGAGACATATTCGACTCAATTGTAGCCGAGTCTTTTTTTAAATTTATTATTTCGGATTCGGCCATATCGGACCATATTTCCTGCACAATATTGTTTATTTAATTGCTTACTAAGATAGTGTGATAAAATATGTATATATAGTCACCCAAATATCTATCTATCCATATGAATATCTACAACATTCAGGTCCAATAGGAACAGTAGGTCGGAGGATAATCCTTGTATGAAAAACTTAACTTGTTCTTCAATTGGGTGTGGTGCTATTTAGATATGAGCAGGTGGACTCTGCAAGGATGTGTAAACTTATACGAACCGAAGATAGACGGTCATGTTTTGATTTCAATATTTTTCAATGGGCTTGAATTTTATTACATTCTTTAGTATTCGTCACCTTCGTCGACATCGGCGGTTGAATCTATTCCCACCTCTTCATAATCCTTTTCAAGTGCGGCTAAATCCTCTCGAGCTTCAGAGAACTCGCCTTCCTCCATACCTTCTCCAACATACCAGTGTACAAAAGCACGTTTGGCATACATTAGGTCAAACTTATGATCCAAACGGGCCCAGGCTTCAGCTATGGCTGTGGTATTAGATAACATGCATACCGCACGTTGAACTTTGGCCAAATCGCCTCCTGGCACCACCGTGGGTGGTTGGTAATTGATACCCACCTTAAAGCCAGTCGGACACCAATCGACGAATTGAATTGAGCGCTTCGTTTTAATTGTGGCAATTGCTGCATTGACATCTTTGGGCACCACGTCACCTCGATAGAGCATACAGCATGCCATATATTTTCCGTGCCTTGGATCACACTTGACCATCTGGTTTGCGGGTTCAAAGCATGCATTAGTTATTTCGGCGACGGTTAATTGTTCATGATAAGCTTTCTCAACGGAAATTACTGGAGCATATGTGGCCAGAGGAAAGTGAATGCGTGGGTAGGGAACCAAATTGGTCTGAAACTCAGTTAAGTCAACATTTAGCGCTCCGTCGAAGCGCAACGATGCTGTTATTGAGGAAACTATTTGACCAATTAAGCGATTTAGGTTCAGGTAGGTGGGTCGCTCAATATCTAAGTTGCGACGGCAAATGTCATATATGGCCTCATTGTCAACCATAAACGCACAATCAGAATGTTCCAGAGTGGTGTGGGTAGTCAAAATGGAATTATATGGTTCGACAACGGCAGTTGAAACCTTTAAAAGCGAAAGTTAATGGTGTATTTAAGATATATATAAAAAATTTTTTTCGGTTCGATCTTCCAAAGCCAGCAAAATATTTTTTTGTTTGTCTTATATACTTATGTTTGAATATATGTAAATAATCAATTTATGCCGGCAATTGAGAAAACGTTAAAAAAAATGTATTACTTACTTGTGGAGCTGGGTATATCGAAAACTCTAGCTTTGATTTTTTTCCGTAATCAACTGACAAACGTTCCATAAGCAGCGAGGTAAATCCAGAGCCAGTTCCTCCACCAAATGAATGAAATACTAAAAATCCTTGAAGACCGGTGCATTGATCAGCCAGCTTGCGGATACGATCTAGTACTATATCCACAATTTCCTTGCCAATTGTGTAGTGGCCACGAGCATAGTTGTTAGCTGCATCTTCCTTACCAGTAATTAACTGCTCAGGATGGAACAGCTGCCGATAGGTACCAGTACGCACTTCATCAACAACAGTTGGCTCCAAGTCAACAAAAACAGCACGTGGCACATGCTTGCCGGCACTAGTTTCACTAAAGAAGGTATTGAAAGAGTCATCGCCTCCACCAATCGTTTTGTCAGAGGGCATATGCCCGTCAGGTTGAATACCATGCTCCAGGCAGTACAACTCCCAGCAAGCGTTACCAATCTGAACGCCTGCCTGGCCTATATGAACTGAAATGCATTCCCTCTAAAATAAAATACAATATTATAATATTGTCAAATTATATTATGCTGATTTGGTTGATTATTGATATATGTATATATGATAGTGCAAGGAAACTGCAAATTCATAAATGAATGCGTATATTTTGCCTACATTCATATAGATTTGTACAAACGTACCATATGTAAAACTACATACATAATTAGACACACATATGCATGGGAATTTAGTTGATGAATGTATTTTTCCTATTAAATAATACTCTTAAAAATTGTCAGAATCATTCTTTATAGGTGCATATCCTTCTGTTATGCATATCCACAGGTTCATATTCATATGCATATATAAATCATTTAATTCAAATTCCTGATAATCAGTTTTTGAATGTGTGTTTAGAGGCGGCTTTGTCTGTGCCAATGTGTACTTTTTAGATTAATATTAAAATACATAAAGCTTTAACAACAATTTTGTTTTTGCCCTTCGAACACATTTCTACAATTTTCAATCTATGTAAAATTTTCCGCCTAGTTGGCGAAATTTACAAGTTATATTTTCCGGAGTTAAGCTGAATTTTTCAATGCTCCATGATTATATTGACGCATCGATCGGTTGTTAAATACTTTTAATATTTTGCAAACATTTACAACCAATGGGCCTAATAAAAACTTTTTGCTTGCCTTTAGACATTACTATATCGCAAAAAATATACATCATATGTCCTACCATCCTAGTCTTTTTTATAAATAGCGAAAAAAAAGAATTTATTATTTGTATGCCAAAAAACAGATTTAAATTAATGCGCAGGTAAAAACAGATGGCTAATGATATGAACAAATTAGTATTTCTTCATTTAATTCTTCACTGGTTTAGTTAAAATAGTTATAGGTTCGCTTGTGTAAACTTAAACCTATATTATTGCATAATATAGATTCTAACTATGAATCTATTTTTTTAATGAAACAGTATAACTTTTCTGCGTTTCAATCTGAACAAAACAATTTAAGCTTAGGAATTGATTACAACTGACTTACCATATTCGTTAAAATAAATTCTGCTGACGAGCCTTTTTTTGAAGTGTTGGTCCTTTTACCAGCTAGGAACAATATACGTTTAGAATAAGGAAAACGTCTAATCACTGAATCTCCAAACTTTTGCCCGCAATGAAACACAGCTGGAAATCGACTAGCCGAAGCTTCGGGCATTCGAGTGCTTTTATAGGCGATGCAGTTCTTAAAGAGCAAGTTTTCAAAGCAGAAATAAGCGAGGGAGGGTCAAAGACTTTCTGCCAATAAAATGAAGAGCTACGAAGAATATTCTAAACTGTTTTTAATAATTAATGTAATGTAACTATCTAACCAAGAATTATGTAACAGGTTTTATTTATGTCTTTCTTTATGTCTGAAATTTGAAATTTGGCCATAAATCCAGAAAAAAACAACCGTATTCTGGGTATTTTGAGCTCTCCTAACAGCAGTATTGTATTTTTTTGTGTAGGTGCAATAAATGTTTTTATTTTATTTTATTTATTCATTTAGATTAAAATACCAAATCATTTTTAATTGAGCGACTGCATGATATATTTCCTACACATGTTTTACTATGGCGTTTTGCTTACGCTTTAGATTAGCAACTCATAATGTAAAAACGAAGCGAGCCTACAAAAACAACCATAAAAAATTTAAAAAATTAAATAACGGAATATTAATAACAGTTGAATTAGCAGTTCATGGCATCTGGGCTAATAAAGACCACGGCAAGCCCGAAAAGTCAAAGGAAATAATCTCTATATGAGCTAAGCTGGAATATACATATGTCCATTAAAATTGTCTTATATATTTTTATTTGATCCTCACAGTCTTGAGCTACAGAACAAACAATATCCGCACATAATCAACATTGGACTTGACGATTCATTGCATGAAGACAATATATTACATATTTTTATTCAACAACCATAATATATTTAATGAAATTAAAAAAAAGGTTTGTACCACTTCGCTCAGTGTTAATTCGTAGATAAAAAGCTTTCAAGCCAAGTTTGAATAACTGGAAGGTTCTCTTCGCTCCACTTTGCTTCTTCCTTTATGTTGCGAAGCGACTTTTCAATAATGTGTTGTGCACTCCCAAACTCTCCAGTATGCTTTTCGTATAGCTGCTGGACCATATCATAGCCTTTTTGAGTTAAAAAAAAACCAGTGGCCGAACTTATCAAATGGTCCCATAAATTCGTATTATTTTGAAGTCTGAAAATGAAAAACTGGTAATTTAATGAACGGAAACAATCATATGTTCTTATACTACTTGCATGAGAACGTCTTATTTGCATTTTGGTGAAAATAAATAAGTTCCTTAATAGTCTATTAGTATAATAATAGCCTATTATAATTTTTAAAAAATTTCAGCCTATGAACTAATTTGCTGTCATTTAGAAATATCTCATATATTGAATAAATATAAATTATTTGAAATTGTTATATGTTTTGTGTGAGTTTATGTTTAATGTGAAACTAATGGCTGCTGGGTGCATCGCCAACCAACAACCAAAAACATGTACAAAGCAGCCATAGACGACATTTGGTTGCAAGGGCAACAAAGTGCCTAGCTACATAAGTGGCTAATTGCAACACAAAATTAAGGAAAAATGGTGTCAATGTCTTTGCAATTTAAACACATAAAAAACATGAAAAGAAAATATATAAATAATAGAAATTAATATTTTTCATTTCATTTTAAATTCATGTTCAAATCAACTTTGGGACTTTAATAAAAGTGATTGTAAGGACTGCCAAAAATTGCCATTACTACAACTTTGTCAAAAGTCATCCGATTTGGAAAAACCTAGTATTTTTGATTAAGTTCAGACCTCTAAAAAAGTTAGAACTACGCTGAGTTGATGTAGTTATGGCATGTTGAACATAAATAAAAATTCTATCCTGAAAATCGGCATATGGGCATAGGTCAAAACTCACTGACGCGTCAAGTCACGTGTCAACTGACGCGTCAACTGACGAGTCCACTCACGCGACAACTAACGCATCTTACGTACGCGTAAACTCACGTTTCAATTGACGCGTCAGCGCGCGCTTCAATTGACCCGTCAACGCCCATAAGCTGATTTCCAGGCTAGAATTTTTGCCTATGATCCGACCCAAAATCACAGACGGACGGACGGACAGACGGACATAGCTATATCCACTCGACTGTTGATCCTGTTACATACATTATACCCTTTTTAACAATTTTTAATGGGTTTAGTGTATAACATGAGAGAACGTTGCGGTAGGACGTAACCAACTGCGAAATATTTTGATACCATAAGTCATACCATCTGATAACAGGGGCCACAGAACACGATGGGTGTAGCCAAGAAATATATCTTTGAAGGAGGCTCCTAATAATTTATCTCCCAAGTTTGCCTTTAAAATTGCGGTAGATATGGTTTTTGTGAATTTTGGGGATGGAGTGGGCGTGGAAAAAAAAGTGGAGTAGTTTCCTAGTAATATTCGTTTCAAGTTTGGTAATTGTAGCTGTTAAATTACGGGAGATACGGGATTTTTTAAAACATTGGGGCGGGCGTGGCTGAAAAAAATTATAGAGAAGGTTCATAAAGTGGTCGTGGGAAAAAAAATGTTGGCATAGTTTCCTAGTAATCTTCCTTTAAAATTTGGTAACTTTATCTCTTTAAATTGCGGAAGACATAAGCTTTTGAGAATTGGGAGCAGGTGTAGGCATGGCCATAATTTTTTTTTTTAATCAACTCTTAATTTGAGAGCTCTATCGCAAAAAGTGCGGAAGATATAATTTCAAGTTTGTGGGCCTGGGGGCCGAGGTGTGCTTGGCATATGCAGATCTTTAAAGGTCATCGGCCACAACCCACCAACCAAATTGGGTGAATGTAGCCATTAAATAGTGGGAGAAATATGTGGCTTTATCGATTTACGATTATCGATTATATCGATTTCCCAGCCTCCTAGTGGACGTAGCACCCCAATTTTGTTATTTTGTCTGACACGGTCACAGACCAGTAGATACATTCGGTATTCGGCGGAATACTTTAATACTAGTGTTATACCAGCCATTTTAATTTAGTAACTCAGTCTTTAAAATTGCCGGAGATAAAAGCTTATAAACAAAAATTTTCTTTCATTGTGCTCTGCTCTGCCATCTCAAGAAAAATTTTCACTGTGCTACCTGTAGTGGAGCAATAGCAGAAAGTGCATGAACAAATCAGCAGAATCTGCTTAAGCAATCGCATATTTGATTTACTCTTTTGCCCGCCTATGCCGGACTTTATAGTGCGGCAAGTCATTTTTTATTACATTTTTATCGCTGTCTTTGAAAGTACGCGCTATAAACAAATTACAATGACAGTTAATCCGAAAAATATGTAAGGTAATTAAAATATTGATTGACTTTCAGAAAAAAAAGCTTTGACTTTTATAATTGTGTTTTTGATGCTCAGCAAATCATAGGAGTGGATTTAAATTAAAAACTACAGTAATTAATAAAACACTCATTTCGGGAATGAAAAGTAAAGATGTAAATAAAACTGGACTTACTTTCTTTGAATCGTGGTCCAATTCTCAGATAAGAAATTAAATAATGTATAATAACCACTGGAAACCGAGGTCAATGAGGTAAAAATTAGGAATTGATCGATTTCGGTGAAGTTCGAGTGGTCTTCTAGAATCGACATGCTTAGCAGTTGGTTGATCTTGTCAGCATTTGTTGCACAACCTGCCAGTTGTTTTAATAGATAAGTTCTTTCACTTTGCTTTCGGGATTTTGGGAAATTGATCACTCGCTCTAATCCAAATTGCCACTCATCCATGGAACCCCACTTAAAGATGGGACACATATAATGATTTGGCACCCTGCAACGCATAACAAATATAAATGTAAGAAAATAACTGCGTATGAATATACAAACGGTATTTCGAAGTCACGGTCGGCAGCTTGTTGCCAGACGCTGTACGCATATTTTGCCTCTTCGATACAAGGTTGAAAGCCTGCGTGGCACAAAAATCGTTTAGTCAAGGATCGAAGATCGGTTTTCCAGCTGTCTTCGGCTTCACTCTCAGCACCTAATTCTTCGTATAAGGGCGATAGCATAATTGAAACATATGCCTTGAAATGGGAAGCAGATATTATTTTAGTAAAATGAATTTAGTTTTGTACATATTACTTGCCTCGAATTTTTGATGGACTTCTGCCATATCAATATGCCGACCAATTTGATCAATGAAAGTGAAGACCGGATTCCACACAATATGATTGCGCTCATATTTCATGAATAAAGTCATATTGAAGGCTGTAGCAAAACTTAAATCACCGGCGTAAGCGAGATTCCAAGCATCATGTAGTAATTTAGCTCTGGAAATGTTGTAAGAGAGCAGAGTTTATGAACAAGTAAGATTGCCTTTATCTATCATAAATTCTACACATTTTACTATATTTATTTACTTTACTTTTTGGTCAGTTTAAAATCTCTATGTGCTAATTTTTTAACAATTGAAAAAAAGTTTGATGGTCAACAATGGGCCACGTAGAACACAACTATCTATTATTATTTAAAATAGATTAAACTATATACTAACTATAAAAACTAAAGCCGTGCATGTCTTTATTCACAAGTTTAGTACTGCTTGCACATTTAACGAACTTAGCTTTCGAGTGCCGCATAGTTTAGTCGGGCGAATTGCTTATAAGCGAAAATTACGGGTTCAAGCTGCAGGCAAGTGATTTAATATTTTTTTATGAAACTCACCTTGTATATGTTGGAACTAAAGTTCGTCCAATATTAGTTTGTAAGAAATTCGACAGCATTTTCCAATTGTCTTCGTCGTAATTGACCGGAAATGGAGCTATTTCTTCTTGATTTATAATAATAAATTGATCCTTTCCTGGCATGTTTTGGATATCAATCTGTTGAGTCTTTTCCATCCACACATATGGACTGGAATTTGAAAAGTTAATTGCGTCTTCTCGATTGAGAATAATGGGAATCCACCAAAGCATTTTGTCCTGCTCTGGGACGTCATGAGGCCGTTCTCTAAGATAAACTTTCTGTTGTAACTTCGCAGAATTTTTTTCATAATCCCTGCTAACGCGAACTGAGGGTAGCCGGTGATTTGCAAGCCATGGACTGACAATGTCCGCCACTTTGTAATGGCTCTGAAGGCGTCCATCCTTAATCGCTTGTGAAGTAAGCGCATCCCAAAGATCATCAGCGACAAATGTCTGATATTGATGATCTTCAATAAATTTTGTTAACCCCTTTTTAAATGATTCTTTTCCCAAGGTGAAATTTAGCATGCGTATAACAAGCTCTGTTTTGTGAGAAATAGTTTCTTGTTTCATTCCAGTGATGCGTGAATGGGGATATCTTTTACTAAATTCATAGTATACTGAGTAAAGCGTAGTCATTGGATACTTTCCATTAAACTCGATTCCTCCATCTATCTGTTACTTACAGATTACTGTATTAATTTGAAACACTTTTTTTAAGTTTAAAAGCATACCTGTATTACGATTTCTGATGCTAAAAAACTTGCCAGAGCTTTGTTAAGATGTGCATCAGTCCACCACTCGGGAGTCACCCACGAACCAATCCATTGGTATATTAATTCCTGAGCTATGTAATAATATTGGTTTTGCAAAAGATCGCTCTCTCTAAACAATAATCAAAATTCATTGATGTGCTTTTGCTGGTTGGCATTCAAGTAACTTACTTAAATAGCAACAGACCCCAATTATCTGCTGGACGTACAATTGGTAGATCAGGTATAGCAACCACATCAATTTTAGATAGAGGGATAGGTATCTCAAAATAATCCTGAATTAATTTGTAAATTAGTATGATTTTTTCATAAGTGCCCTAGAAAAAAGGAAACGCATTAAATTAACAAAGCACATTTCTCGATTTTTAAAAAAGGTTTTAATAAATAAAAATTTAAAATTAAAGTTACAAATTAAATTATATGAAATTAAATAAATTAAATAACAAATTTAATATGAGAAAAACAAATAAAATAAAGGACATAATAAATCTGGTTAAATTAAAATGTAAAATGCAAATGGTGATTGGGATCCCAGTTAAAGCTACGCATAGCAAATAGAAGGAATTGCTTCTGAACGCAAACTTGTAAAGCAGGGATCGTGGCTAACAGTATTGAATACTTCCTGAAGTCTGTGTTGGTGACATCAGTTTACACTTTTGGATGGATTTCACCATTTAATCATTCAAATAAATAGTAGAGGTACCCATGTAGCCATGCAGAGAGAGTAAAGATTTAAAAAAAACCTTTGAAAACCGAATAACTTTGAAGTTTAAAACATTTCGATTTATGGTTTTTGGTTACCAAAATGCAATCGAATACTGTACCAGTTGAAAGGCAAACACTCGTCTTGTCTTGCGTCGAATATTCTAATAGTATTTGATCATGTTATGTTATTTTTCATTGGCAAATCTTGTGAGTATAAGATTCGCTCCGAAAAATGCAAAGATTTATGCATCCAAAAAATCAGTTTTTACATGAATATATTTATATTTTGTTTGAGTTTTAGGAGAAATTGCCTCAGAAGCGATAACCAAATTATATTAATACGTAACGCAATCATATTACATTTATTGAATTTTGTTCATAATTAAAGATTTAATGAAAGTTTTGAATAAACAAAATGTTAAAGTAAATATATGCATAGATTAATTTGATAATAAAAAAAATTCAGCCACAGTTATGAATCGTGGTGCAAATAAGAAACCCGAAATTCTAATTTTGTGCAAAATTTCAAGCCGCTTTAAATTTGGGATTAATGCCAAATAATCAGTGGGACCAAAAACGTTGTGACTGATCAAAAAGTCAAGAACGGCTTAAAATAATTCTTTAAGAATTTAACCTAGGATAAAAATCAATATCATACCTGTAATTCATTTGCACTCTCTGGAGTACTCCAAATATTAATACCAGGTGCTACGAACGATGTTGAATTCTTTGTCAATTTGATATCCAATTTATTAAGTTTCGATGTCACAAAGCCAAATGTAAATGAAGACATTGGTGGAGTTTTCTCAAAATAGTCTATTACGTGGTCCTTTAAAGTTAAGCTGCAATGTATGAAAAACGCATCGGGCAGTAATCAATATTATTAAATTAAAGGTGTCATAATTATAGCAAGTGCTAACGGAAAAACTTATTAAATTTAAATGATAATTCAATAACAAAATAGATTGAATAACTGATTGTGTTAATTTTTTCTTATTTTGTCAAGGCAAGGGTAGATTGGAGGAGCTCTTCCATGAACCCCGGCACCGAAATCTTGTAACTAATGCAAGCCTGTAGAAGCGGTCTAGTTCTGGTTGTTAAGCCTGGCTTAATTAACCTAGTAGTAGTGGGCAGAACAGAAGTTATCTTAACCTTGTCTCAAAACTACCTCGGCGAAGCCTATTTTATTAATTTATAATTTATAATTAAGAATAAACTGCATCAAAGATAATTAGGACGAATTTCTAGTTTTTCCGTTTTTTCAACATAATTTCTTGCATGATTGATCTCTTTCATACATCCTCTTTGTTTCTATTATAAATTTATGTCTGTCTATGTCTCTGTCCTATCTCTCTGTTTATCTCTCCGTATTACTTCTCAGTTTTGTCTACTTTTTTTAATTGTATTTAATTTGTAATTAGAAGGAAAAAACTCATATTTAACTTATAACTTAATGTAATTTAAGCAGAAGATCTCCGCTGATGGGAAGAAACCGTCGGGATTATTTTTTTAATTAATTTATTCAGAAAATACAAGTCCGACCATTTGAACAATATCAAATTTTAATTTTTGACCACTTATGATATAGAAAAAATCATATACGATAGAGTCCAAACATATAATACATATAACATTACCCGCTCTGAGGAGTTGTGTATATGTATGTGTATAGTATTTAAACGAGGTTAGTAGTGATCTGCTAATCATTGATACGTTTGGTACATATTTCAATATATTATTCAAATAACACGCGAATAATAACTACTTACTGTTCATCAGTTCGAGATATTGCTGTATTAAAGACCGTAACAAAATTCTTAGGTCTTGTAATGGATACTGAAAATGGAACCTTTTGTACATAAATTGTTATTGTTGTAATATCTTGGGCTTCCTTTTTAAATATAAAAATTAGCTTACTTTGAATCCTGGCTCATCAAAGCATGGAAACAAGCGTCGAGCATTATTTGGCCTTAAGTAGGTGGCCAAATAGGTCAAATTTGCATAAGATCCTTTGAAAAGTCCATTCGCACTCTCCCAAATATTTCCGTCAAAAGGAATCTCTATAACACATTCAGTACCTTGTTTTATTGTTTCCTTAAGGTAGATTATATAAATTGTTTTCTTTGGAAATCGACTGCCGCGCAGAACCGTAATTTTCTGCGTGTCACTAAAAAAGTGATTGATCAAAATGTAAAATTAGTATACAATAATATTAACCATAAAGATGTTATACTAATACCTGCTGTTCGTATTCGATTTTCGTAAAACAATTTTCCTGTCGTTAATATTTAAATCGTAATGAGCATGAAGCGAAATTTTCTTTGAATCTGCATTCCAACTCAAATTCATTTTTATAAGACCACTAAATGTACTTTCTTCATAGTTGGGTTCTATGTGAAGCTCATAACTTTGTGGTATGACATCTTTCGGTAACCGATCATCTGTTATCATTGCAAAGGAAGCCGATGTATCTATGCTGCGCTTGACGGCTCCCTAGAACAAAAAATAAAAATGCTTGTTACTGCATAAAGACGCAAAACAAATAAGAATGCTGTGGTCTAACAACATCGTGGACAAAATACCCTCAATCTAGGTTTTTATAAATCGAACAAGTCGTGAATATGCACACAAACCTATTGTACGTGCGTGCACTTGTACATATATAGTGAAAGGAAATTTAGCAATATCTTGGCTTAAGGGATCTAAGACACGTATGTGGAGCACTTTCCTGAAATACTTGTCTTTGATATCCAACATAAAACTGAAGAAGGTCGTCATCTACCTCCCAATTTTAGTAATTCTAGTTTTATAATTGTGGAATATGTATATCTTTTACCAATACACTATCTGATTTTTCTATTTTAGGCGGTTACCAGTAAAATACCTTATAAATTTGATGACTGTTAACGCGAGCATAAGATTAAGTTATTTTATGAATTATATAGGACGATATTTTAAAGCAGAGCGGGAGTGCAATAAAATCTCTGGTTTCGTCTGTGTGAAAATCGCCCCGCACTGCTGCCGTAGGTTAAAGAGCCATTAAATAAATATTTGTCCTTGAATTAAATCATATTTCTTCTAGTTTCCGGGTACATCCGAGATATATGTTCCAAGGTTTGAACCTCTAGCATTAATGATGTCGAAAAAAAAATCAGAAGGCAGACAACATTGCTATATAATTATATAAATATAAATCAAATCTGTTCTGTTCAGTCATTGAGAAAAGTCGCAGAATAGCTTTCACATAATAAATAAATAATGAATAAATTAAACAAAAAATATTCTCAAAAGAAAATTACCAAAGTTTCATTTGTCTAAGAACACTAACTGAAACAAGTAAAAATTATGTACTCGTGTGAGATCGACTACGATATACCCTGAACCCAGTTGTTAAATATATTCTAGTTTTATTGGCAAATTTCCCTTTAAAAAGTCTTGTACCCAAATGTGAGAAGGTCTTCAAGTGCACTCTTTTCTTATGGTAGGTCCACGGACTACAGATTAAGAAAAACTAAGGCAATGCATATTCTTATTCTCAAGCCTGAACTGACCCGAAGTGGCTGGCTACAAATACGTGCATATACATACATATATGCATATACATAAATATATACGCAATTGTAGGTAACAAGGCTCTGCAGAATACACACAAAAACATATTGACGCTCGCCATTTTTTTCTCACAAATGCGCTCGCTTAATTATAGATACAGACAATGCTTGCGGCTGCTTATAGAAAGGAGTTCAGTATGAGAATCTACTTTTGACTATAACTTCGGTGTTTCTTATCTCATCGTGATGAAATTTGGACAGTTGATTGATAATATGCCTTTGCATATTGTGTATTAATTAGAATTAGAAAATTGTGGCATTTATTGCTATCGGAAATCGAAATGTATCGACATTCCAGAAACGGAGGCAGTTATCGATAAAATAATTAAAGTTGATCTGCGCCGGATATACGAGAACCTATATTCCAAATTTGAGGTCTAGATCTTATAGTCTCTGAGATCCGCGTGTTATTACAGACAGACGGACATAGCTATATAGACTCGGCTGTTGACCCTTTTCAAGAATATACTATATACTTTATGGGGGTCGGTTATGCTTCCTTCTGCCTGTTACATACTTTTGAACAAAATCATTATACCCTTCTTGCCCTTTTTCAATGGGTTCTGGGTATAATTAGAAGACAATGATCAGTAAAGAGACCTAGAGAAATTTTATAAAATACAATTTAATAATGAAAACAAAAGCAAAATTGCAGGTTATCAAAAGCCCGACGATAAGAAAATAGTCTTCAAAGCCATCATCAATCTTCATGATGAAGTTATTTTAAACAAAGATTATTAAATTCACTTACATATCCCATCGATAAAGATATGTTAGAGAAGAGCTTAAAAAATAACTTAATATATTTTCAAGCGATAATTAAGAACCTTCATTATACCATGTCAGTTGAAACTACTAAACCAGAAGTTGAGTTGTTTGGGAATGCAATTGGAGACATTAATACCATTAAGAATCGCATTGGTAAGGAGCCGCTAAGATTATTTTTCTTAAACCAAATACCCTGCCAGGCTTTGAAAGAAAGAAAGAAAGAAAGAAAAGAAATACGGTTACAGAAGATAGCAATGGTGACCACTGAAGAAGTAATGAAGAGAAAGGAGGTATTTTAAATGTAAGAAACAATCCAGAGAACTTACTTACTAAGTTTGCTGGTGAAAATGTATTTTTTAAAAAATGTTTTACAGTGTTGACAGACCTTAATGTAGTAAACAAACATCAGTTTGGGTTTCGAAAAAACTTTTTTGAGTGGAAACCAAGCGCAGCCGTCTTACTAGATATCAAAAAAGTATTTGATAAAGATTGGTTTACGGGTGTACTACAACTTTTCATCGATAAGCTTGACTTATTTTGGTCGGAAAATGGTTACAGAATTTGTCAATGGAGGTTAACATACATATGTATGTGAGGAAACGGCGAGTGCTTACAATGTCAAACTTAAACACCAACTACGCTGTAAGAAATACCATATTCATTCACATTTTCTTATTTATTAACTAATATTTAAAGCAAATTAGTTAGAAACCCTCATTCACCAATCCTAAAAATTTAATTTTATATTACTTACATGAATTGCTTGGTGCCAAGAAAAGTTCAGAAGCAGTAACAGCACACCAGATGATTGTAACTTGAGAATGCGCATTATACCTGAAAGAAAAAAAGGTAGGTTAATCACATTAGAAATGTTCAGATTGGTATCTAAATATTTGTTTTTTCATATTAGTTGCCAAATTCACAGAAGTCATCACGATAATAAATTCACAATTGTACTTGGTGCTTGCTCAAGAAAAAGGCATCTATATTTATGAATCTTCTGGCTATTCATTAACTAACCCAACCGGAGCATGATACATTCTATCACTAAGCACTCAATACATTGTATGTTCAAACGTAGCGTGCGTTATTGTCGTAGCAGGCTCATGTGTAAGGGATCCTTTCACACACTATATCGTAAATATGCAAGCCTAACTTCAGTTTAGACTGGATATGGTCACACTAATATAGGAATTCCTAAAAGTAGTTGCCCACGCTGTCGTGTGTACAGCTTGCAGCTTGTGTTGTTCGTCTTATTGTATTAGTTGTTATTATATTTATTGCATTAGTTAGCAACGCAAAGTAATGAAATAATGAATTTAAATTTAAATGATTCGGTACGTTTTCAAATTTGCGAATATGGAAAAACTTTCCGATTTCATTTTCAAAGCGGCCGTGTCGACGCGTCAACTTCAATTTGTGAAAATGGAAACGAATTCTCTTTAGCAAAGAAAGCTGTTAAGCTACCGTTTTCAAAAGTAAATTTAAATTATCATTGAAATCATTTGAAAATGCAAAGACATGCAGTTGCAATTATTTTTAATGAGTTGTAATGTGTGTTACATCAAATTTTACATGTTAAATGCTGGATTCACAACGAGCAACATCAATCAATTTTAATTATGCTCCGGTAGGTTTTTGGCGCTTTCGTATGAGATGTTCCAAAATCATTTTGTTCAACTCAAAATACTGTCAGTATTTTTTGATCCACTAATAATATTTGGTATTGATTGCGAAAATGTAAACAAGCGCAGTGCAAAGAATTCAAATTATTTAAAAAATTACCGACAATCAAGATAAAAAAAAATAAAAACTTATTTTCATGTTTACTATATTTAATTACTTATATTTTAAATTATCATCCATCCATTCTATATATTGATAAAAAGATCTTGGACATACGTATATAAATATAAACTACATATATTTTCCTCCCAAAATTCAATTCACATTCATTTATGTGCGCAACAATTAGTATATCAACTAACAGCTGTGACCTAACAGATGTTGCCTATTTGAACAGTGTTTCACATCTTTGAAAATTTCCCATTCGTCCCGCGAGATGTGATTAGCCTGTAACATTTGTCAGTAAAACGAATTAATCCGCTTTTACTGCAATATCTATTTCAGCTCTATGTCAACCCTATTCGGGCTGCCGTGGTACGCCGTACGATAATTATGCTTAGAGCACTTCTAGATGCTTTTTTTATGTTACACGACAAATAAAAATGATTTTAATTAATAAGATTTCATAAATAATCAAATATTATTGTTTAATGAGTGCTGTCACTCTACTTCAAAGTGAAAATTTCAATTACTTTGATGTAAAAAAATGCTTGCAGCCCTAGCAGTCAAAATACTGTTAGAAGGCATAACCTTTAGAAAGCGCCAAATTTAAAAGTATTTAGGTTAGCTGTTTTAAGGCACTAGTATTGCTTTTAGAATATTTTTTTTCTTTCTACCCCGAAGATAAAAAATAAAGTTACGTCCACAGTCAAAACAGCTGTTGTAGTGATGTGCTCGCATAAAAAACATATGTATTGAAACTCACATTGCTTACAAAATTACGCGTACATTGGAGCACAGCTGATTAGCGTTTTACTTTTGATGGATTTTTAGCCTATAGTGAATTGAAGCTTTTGAATGCAGCAACCTGCTGATATTTTCTAAGAATTAGCCACTGATCTTCTGGTAATCCGATCGGACTACCTTCGTATATTCGAGCATGGAGCTCACCTCGAAACATATTCCGCTTATTGGTGCTCCCGATTATGGCAGAGGTGCGACCATCTATGTTAAGTATGTTAAGCAGTGAACGGATGGATTTCATCCCAATATAAGGTCGAAGCGAGGGGCGATCGATGAACTATATTCGAATTGAGCTACGCAGAAGTAGCTAACGAAAACTTATTTTTATGTTTAATAAGCTAGATGGCAGAATGTGGAAACATTTACTGTATTTATGCGTGCAAGTGAGCAAAATTCAAAGGGAATTGATATAACTATCTGTTAATATTGGTAAGCTAAAGTTTGATTAAAAAATTAGAATCAATTTTAATGGATTTTATAATTGACATGTTAGAATATAGAAATAATTTTATAGCTTTTTCTTTATTAATAATAATGTTACTGTGACATAAGTATATCTTATTATGTTATCTACTTTTTGCATTTGCACAAAATAAAACACCCGGTTACTCATTATATATATATAGGGTATTATGCACAAAATTCGTAGCAGATAACAAAATTGAGATAAAGAATAAAAGATAACTCAACTGCGCTTTGGTTATTAGATTTTTGAGATAAAGAACTTAGTATTGTATGAATCTTAAAAGCATCTTCAGCGAATATAATATAAATGTTCTCTTTAGTAAAATGACTAAACGAGCCATAATATTTCTTATAATGTGCTTAAGTCTACCATGCAGATTGACAAAAAAGGTTAGAAATGTTCCATTGAATTTGCACAAATATTTTAATTTCATTACCTATAGTTTGAAAAATGTGACGATAATATAACCGAAACATCTGAAGGCACAGCATATTGGAAATTTCGGGGAGAACGTTACACAACTTCTGAAGACGTTGTTTGCTGGAAAGATGATTGGGAACTCTTTTTGCGCGAATGCGACACAACAACTGGTCAGTGGAAGCCAGAAAGTGTTGTATGCAGAGTGAAGGAACACCAAAATATATATTGCCCGGAGGAATTAGTAGAAATCGATAATGAAAGTGATGATACCATTTGTCTTAAAACGTCTTCTGAACCAAAAAAGTATGACGAAAAGTTTTGCCATGGCTCAACCATAATCTTTCCATTTGATTATTCAAATCTTGAAACTTCAAGATTAATACAGTTCATGAATGATCAAGGCATTTTAGAATTTTGGTTACCATTTAAACGCGAAAATAGTTCCATGCCATACAAGGTACAGTTGCCTGGTGAGCGGTGGGGGCACGTAGTTGACGACGAAATAGAATTCTCAGATTTTAGATCTGATAAAAATTGTATGTCTGGACGCCTAGAAAGTAATAATAAAAACAAAACAGAGTTGATCGTAATGGCTACCGATTGTGATGACTTACTGCACACAATTTGCGTGTTTGACGGCAATCTAATTTCAAGCTCAGGTTGCCCCGAAGGAATGGCAGCTCTTAGCTATCGGCCTAACGAATGCTATGGCATCAACTGGCGAAAAAAATTGTCTGACGACCAAAAAGAGGTGCGGCTCAAAGAATATTTTCGGAATCGCAATACTTTAAGACTGGTACTAAAAAACATCATACCGAAAAAGGAAAAAAAAATGTTTTTTCAAGTAGACCATTTTGTTGACAAATCTGGAGACGAGTTTCAAATTCTAATGGACAAGAATGAAATCATGCGAATTGTTGATAACGATAAAAAAACACATCCAATTTTGTACAAAGAAATTATCAAAAAACATGTTAATACGACACAACTTATTTTGAAATTTGACGTAACTTTACAAGAATTAATTCTGATAGTTTATAATAGCGATTCTCTTTGGCGTATCAATATAAATGACAATGGTATACAATGTTTCACAAATGCAGATTTTGATATTCAGCGAAGCTCTAAAATTGATCTTATTTGGGAAAATGAAAACAAGACAAAGCTAATTTTTAAATTGAAGTTAGTTAATGACAACCCTGGCGAGTATTGGTGTGAAGGACATACTATTTTAAATTTTCAGCTAGTAACCAGCGAAAGAATAGTGGCTGCCAAAAAAATACGGGGCCATGCTTTCGCTGCTAGGATAAATGTAACGTGTTTAATTGAAAAGGAGAACATGTGTAACAATCCGATTAAATACGCCAAAAAGCTTGGAAAACATGTTCGAGACATATTACGAAGAAGGAGCAAAGAGGTTTCCCGAGACCTTATTATACATGATACTCGTATCATGAGTATTGAACAGATATCTAGTCCATATGTTAATTGTTGGATCCACTTGACTGCTTCTCTTAAGAATTCTGCAGTTGATAATAGTGAGGAGGAAAGCAGCGAAGAATCTGATAGCTTTGAAAATGATGTTAATATAAGACATGATACTGCAATACGCATGGAAGTTTGGACCCTTTTGCAAGAGGTTATTTCAATTTACAGTCCCAACGGCTTGAATGTAGTACGTAGCACAGAATATTGTTTCCCAAATATGTTTCGATTGGATAATGATGAAATATACCAGTGGCAGCAGACATTTAGAGGACAAGTGGGAACATTATCGGGTCTGTGCTTTCGAAGTAATGGCATGCCATATACACGTCGCTGCCAGGGCAACTTTTTACACGGTGCTTATTGGGAGGTAATTGAGGAAAACATAACGTGTCAACTTGAGCAAAATAATTCAAAAGTAACAGAAACTCTTTACAGTTTAGAAAAATCAAAACTAATCAAAGATTCACCGGAAAGAGTAGTAAAAAAGATTAAAGACATTTTGCAAGAATCCGCTAAAAAGTTTTTACCAATTGATCTGCATTTTGCAGCTAACATTGTGCAAGCTTCAATTAAAAATGTTGATAGGAATATTTTAAATTTGCCTCCCACTCACAATTTTTTGAGAGAAACTACCTTGGATCTAATAGCTATTTACAATTATTTGATTGATGTGAGAGACACTACGATTCGGATGTCAGCTAAATTAAACTCAACTAACAAACTTCTGGAGGCATTTGAAAATGCAATGAATACATTACCATTGCAAACTATTTTTGATGTTAGCTTAAGCAATCCCGTGGATAATTCTGACGATTTGGAGGATAGCAGTGATGTTGAAGTGCTGGATTATGTGGATATTGGAGTATCTGTAAAAATATCACCCAATCTACTCTATTTTATAATTAATCCGTCTGTTGCTAATATTTCTGGAATCGCAATATTTCAAAATAGTAATGACACTGACATACCGATAACTTTGAAAGGAGCATTTAAAAATGAGCACTTCCGATTTCTGGAGTCCGATCATGAAATTGAGGACTTAATTTCCTTGCCAAACTTGCAATTTGGCACCTATGTACCAGAGAAACTATTAAGTCAGCTGGACACAATTTCAAATGCACCAAATGCAACCAAAAACACAAAAACTCTTGTAGTTATTAAAGTGTACTCGAACGATAAACTTTTTCAGCTGCCAGCCAATCATACACCACTATTTGCATTCGGCCGTGTCGTATCGATATCATTACCCGGCCATAGTCCGCATTTACCTGTAGATTTGCCGCTTGCTTTTCGGGTTTATAATAGTTCATATAAGCACAATGATACTTCTCAAATGTGTAGCTATTGGAATTATGAAAATTGGGCCTCTGATGGCATTCAGGTCTCAAATCTGTTAAACACAAACAGAGATATCGTTTTATGTCAAGTTAGCCATCTAACACCATTTGCATACCTAGTAGGCGTCAATTTCACAGTGGACGAAGACATTGAAGTCAATATTCATTACGCAGATCATGTCCAGGCTCTTGATATAATAACTGTAACAGGCTGTTCTTTATCTCTTCTCGGCATTTGCGGCATATTCATCACTGCTGCAGTATTTAACTCATGGCGACAAAAACCTTCATCTAAGGTTCTACTTCAACTATCGGCAGCAATAGCTTTGCAAATGATAATTCTTTGCTTTGTTAGTACAAAGGAATACTCACTACATTTAATTATAAATGAGATTGTACCTAGATGCGTAGCCATTGGCGCCTTACTCCACTACTCTGTGCTAGTACAATTCTTCTGGATGATGGTCATTGCATATTTACAGTTCCAGAGATATGTTCGGGTATTTGCTGGAACTAGACCGCACAGATTCTTTTTGAAGTCCGCCGCATTCTGTTGGGGTGTGCCACTCATACCTGTAGTTTTAGTGGTCATACTGGATCATGATTCCTTCAGTAAAGGTGCAATATGCTACCCATCAGGATACGCGCTTTATTTCGGCATAATTTTTCCCATTTCGATCATTATAATAGCTAACTTTGTTATATTTTGTCTTATTATATACAACATATTAGTCAGGTCAAGCATACCCATTAGGCACACTGAAAAACCTATTTTAATATATCAGATACGACTATCAGTGCTTTTATTTTTCCTAATGGGATTCACATGGTGCTTTGGCTTTTTATCAACAATGAAGGCTGGTATTGTTTTTTCATATTTATTTTGTCTCACAGCAACACTGCAAGGGTTTGTTATCTTTGTATATTTCATTATCTTAGATCCAGTGACGCGACGCATGTGGGGCGAATTTCTTTGCAAGCTTTGTTCAATTGACAAAAGTTATCTTCAAAGTACAGGCAGTGTTAAGGACACAACAGAATCATATTAAATAATGTTTAAAGTATTTCCTTGTGTTATTATTTGTTTATTTATCCAACATGAAATGTAATAGTATTAACCAACATTTAATTTTAATGTAATTTTTATTTTTATTCAAATAAAAATAGTTTACTCGTACACAAGTATATTAAAAAGTTTAATTGATTTTTTTTTATTTCATTAAATTTAATAAGCAAATAGTACTATTAGTTAAGGAATTACGCCTCATCAAAGTTGGTTTACTATCTTGTCTTTGAAAAAACAAAAAAAAAATCATAACCTTTATCCACTGTAAAAGGGAAATCTGCATTACGAAGTTGCATCATCTTACGTAACAGTCACAAGGAAGAATTCCCGTCCTCATTATATTAAAATTCAGAAACAAATAGTAATATTATTAAAATGTAATATATAAAACATAAGAGGCCAATAAAATGGTAACATTTTTTTTTGCAAAGATGGAGGTTTGACGACTAAAAACAGGTGAGAGATACCACATTATTGGTAGAGATTTATTTGATTAAAATAATTTAAAAAGTTTGTCTTTTTTTTTTTTTAATAAAACTATTTTTGTAGAACAAGAGTGGACAAGGCTGGGCATTATATTCTTCTCTTTACAGAAAGCTGCCAGTAATCTACTTTTTAAATTTGGTGAATCAAGTGTGGAAGATATAAGCTTTCTCTCTCTTATAGCGGCGGGGCGGCTGAGGTCGTGGTCGAGCAACTTTTTGGGCCAATCCTTTGTGGGAAAATAAAATTATTGACCTGTTGGATTATTACGTGTGTCAGGGATAAGCATGGCTGGAATATTTGCTTATCAATTGCTATCCAAATTTTTTAGATCTACCTTGGGCCACACATCCATCTAAACACCGAATAACGGACTTTACGAATTATTTGCAATTTTTTTTTTGGTCCAATTATTTTCATTCTTTTGAAAAAAATCACCAAAACCCTATGGTTAAAGACTCTTACATCTAATTTCCATTTTAAAAATAATCTTTTGGAACTGTTTATTTTTTATTTTATTCTTATAATATAAAATCATCAACAACATATCTAAGAACGGTGCAATCGGACGTAACCGACTGCGGAATACTGTGATACCAGTGTAATACCAGCTGATAGTTAAGTAATGTGGGTTTGACCACAGTAATTGAAAAAGCCTGTCAGTAATTTGTCTGTTGGCTCCAAAAAATTGTGAAAGATATGAGCTTTACCGTTTTTTTTTTGAAGTGGGGGCGCGAGTGGAAGTCATTGTCTTACCAATCACTATGCCCAATCACTATGATCATAATAGGTAGAAAGAGTATACAAATTTTGTGCAATAGAGTGGAACAGGCAAAAGGAAGAATCTCCGAAAAAACGTCTAAAACGTGTTCTTATATTGATCTCATTAATATCAGTACCAGAGCAAGCGTTTTCAATATATGTGCATATACAGTGGCTCAGTGCTTATTTGGATCAGTGTCAAAGAAAAAAAGTAATTGCCTGCCATAAGCTAATTATTTATTATTTTTCAAAAATTCCAAAGGCCGATGGTAGGTATATATATTAACCACCAAAATGTAAAAAATATGACCCCAATAAACTGGGGTTTTCTCCACCTGCTAGGTAGGATTATGTAAAAAGTACCATATTTTTTGTACATTGCTTATTTGGATAAGGTACATTGTGGACACCTGAGTGCCGTAAAACCCGGATCTTTTACCTAAAGTTGAGTATTTTCGGTATAAATAGACCAATCCTTTGTAGTTAGTTTAGTTTTATCCTGCATCTCGGGTGCAATAAGCCAACAAGGACCTTGGACAAACAGACTACCATTGCACAACGGAAACTCATCTTGGAACACCACAAAAACGGATATTCACATCGCCAAATAGCTGAAATGGTCAATCAGAGCAACTCAACTGTGTATAACATCATTCGGCGCTTCGTCGACACAAATTGGATTGGGGGCAAGGGCAGAATGGCACTAAACAAGATTTTCACCGAAGAGGAGGAGCGAAGAATCACCGGGAAAATAAGGGGAAATCCCAAGCTATCGGCTCCAAAAGTGGCTCAACAGGTGCAGGATGAAATGGAGAAAAAGTGCTGTGTGGAAACTGTGCGCAGGTTTCTGCGCAAACATGACTTTAATGCCCGAGTACCACGGAAGAAGCCCTTTACAAGCGTAAAAAATAAAGTGACTTGGATGACGTTCGCCAAAAACCACTTGGACAAGGATTTGGAGATCTGGAACACAGTCATATTTGCAGATGAGTCCAAATTCAACATTATTGGCTCTGACGGACGGAAACAAACACATAAAGGCAACAGTCAAGCATGATGGAGGAAGTGAAATGGTATCGTCAGCCGGATTCGGGAATTTTGTTATTTTTGAAACAACAATGGACAAGAATGTGTACCTCAACATACTTAAGGAAAATTTACTCCAAAGTGCCGAGAAGGTAGGAATCCGACGTACTTTCCGGTTTAACCAGGACAACGATCCCAAGCATAAGGCCAAGATAGTACAGGTCCTGGCTCATCAGGAACTGCCCCCACATGATAATTCCACCGGCCCAGTCTCCAGATTTAAATGTTATTGAGAATTTGTGGGCTCTGCTGGAAAATAAGATCCGGAAGCACAGCATATCCAGCAAAGAAGACCTCAAAAATGCTCTGCGGGATGAGTGGAGCAAAATCAGCCCAGAAGCTACCAGGAACTGGTATCTTCCATGAATAATAGGTTAAGGGAAGTTGTTAAGGCTAAAGGATATAATACTAAGTATTAACATTCGTATTAAAGTTTTTATACGCCAAATATATTATTTTATTTAGACTGATCCAAATGAAATCTACACCTCAAAGTAGGCAACTTTTTTATAATCCTACCTAGCAGGTGGGGAAACCCCAGTTAATTGGGGTCATATATTAATTTTGGTGGTTAATATATATACCTACCATCGGTCTTTGGAATTTCTGAAAAATAATGAATGATTAGCTTATGGCAGGCAATTACTTTTTGTCTTTGACACTGATCCAAATAAGCACTGAGCCACTGTACATGTATGCAGGCTCTAAGAAATGTGAACACTTCTACACTTGCTTACATATTAGCTTACTTAGCATTCTTACTTCTTACTGATTGAGTCAATGTGGCAATGGAAAACGGTTGCCTAGGTATTTAGAATAACAGTTTAGTACAACTTTTGTTATTGTTGTGGCATATTATTTGAAAAACTTATTAATCTAACATATCAATGTTCAATTCAGAAAACACGGCAATACCAAATTTATGGCATCTGTATGATATAGTCACAGTAATGTATTTTCAGATAGTGAAGAGTGCCCATAGTGCAACATCTGTGTCTGTGGCTCAAAAATTGTGAAAGATATAGATATGTGGCAATGGGCGACTGGGGTGATAATGGTCTCTAAGATTTTAATTGCTTTTGTATTGTGGAAAGTATGTGAATTTTTTTCTTTTGTTCTTATCGACATTGGAGCCAAAGCTTAACATTTTGTCTGATGCGAGCATAGACAAATGTATTTTCGAAGTATAGTTTCAAGGTTATTGAAAAAGTTGCGTTTTTTTGTTATTTAGTGTAATCGAACATTTCCATTAATTCACCAATTTTTTTAAGCCTAATTTAAAATTTTATGTGAAGAAAACCTCACTTCTAACATTAAGTAATCGCAGACCTACGCATTTTATTGAAACAATTATTACTTAATTTCTTTATTTTTGATAAATACCTGACTTTTGTCTTATCGCAAAAGACGTATATACCGACACATTGGGGAGGAAAACTTTAACTAAAGGCTGAGTTCAATCTGAGTTAGTTTTGCCTCACTGACATCTTTGTGTAAAATCTCATTGTCAATATGCAAATAGATTTTTTTTATCTGCCTACTTCGTCTGTTCTCACAATAGTCCAATTTAATGATCACACATTTTGTCAATTGGATTAAATTATCTTGACCTTTATCCAACAAGTTTTTGAAATTATTATAAAAGTTTGCGTTTTTATATGACTTAACCAGAAATCTATTAAAAAATGTCACTTCTGTAAAAGCTGTATCATAACTTTCTTAGTTATTTATCAAAATTATTTATTCTTTTTTTTTTCTTTTTTAATTATAGATTGTTTTTTGTTATTTTTAAAAGAGTGCCTAAATAACAAGAAATTTCATTTTCATTTTTTAGGTTTATAATATTTATTATTACTTTATATCCTTAAATTGGGAGAAACCACATGTCTTTCACAATTTTTTGAGAATAGAGTCACCAAACTTGCGTAGATTGTTGTTGTAGATATACATCTTTCCAAACACGGCCACCTTCGCCACCCACAGCCTAATGAGATTGGTAAGAAATTTTTTTAATCACTCCTAATTTGAGAGATTATCCAAGCTAACATTTTCTATCTTTTCTCAAAATGCTACACAGTCTTAGCAACTCCTTGCCTGATATGAGGATCGGTAAAAGCGACTAGCACCCCCACAACTAACTCAAACTCAAAAAAATACGTGATATAATCTTTAATTAGGGAAATTAATGTACCAGGCAGATAGTGAAGAAAACTTAACTGACTTAATTTGGAAAACCTTAGACACCATCGTACAAGGTTTTAACGGGAATTTGACAAGCTTTCTAGTTATTAAATAATGTAGAGATCTTAGGCATGCACTAAATTTGTGCCATTGATGGACTTAGAATATATCCCCCAAACCCTGGTATGCTACTTCCTTGCTGACCATTGTTAGTTAGCAAATTTAATTTCTAATCGTTTATTATCATATTTATTTAAGAACCTGCCGTTCCACCCAGTGTTCGGAAAACGGAGTAGAACCCTAATACGGTAACAAAACGGACCAGTTCGGGCCTAACTAAGTTGGCTGTATTGTCCGACAACCATATAACATATAACCAAACACATATTACAACCAGCAATACGCAATCCTTTGGGAAATTTTACAAAATTTCAAACCTCGAGTGATTTGTGAACTCGAACCTCGACCATATATGGCCAAATACAAGCGAGTTGGTCACCGGTACCTACAGAGGAAAAACTCCCAAAATTCATGCCTACAATATATTACTGCACAACCACTTTATGAACAAAGTCTAAAATACTCGGAACTATTCCGTTGATCCGCCAAACGATTGCCCCATTTCTATAACCATAGACGTTGACCGTTTAATACTATCAAAAGATATTATCTCTACACAGCCTTGAATCCTTTCTGGATTCCCGCAAAAGTCCCACAAGCAATACCAAAATGTGCTTGGAGCTATGCAGCGAATTGTAAAGAAGACCTATGTTGAATCATGAACTGTTCAAGTATGAACTGCTAAGAAAAAGAGGGGACAAAGAGGCAATGGAAATTGCCGAAAGACGCTTAGAGAATCCGTCAGTAGACCAGTTACGGATTATCAAGCATACGTTAAAATTTCGTATGAGGACGGTCAAACAAATCCTATCGTTCTATAGGAATTGCGGATCATTCGATAATTATGCCATGAAAGAACTTTCGATGGAAGTTGATACTTTGCTATATCGAATCGATACAGAACTACTAATTCTATCAAAAGCATCGAAACAGGAATATCCCATGAGAGAAGCTCCAAAGGTGGATATACCTCAATTCAACAGTGAAGCTAAGGTGCAGTGCAAAGGGTTGCTGCGCGAAAAGTTTGACCAGCTGCGACAACAGGAGAAAGATCGGCAGGTGCACCTACTCGACGAACTGCGTTCCATAAAGTTCAGCTACGATGAAGACTACATGGAGCAACCACAAACTAAGGAGCAGAAGCTGGATGAAATGTCTGGCCAAGTAGAGCTGTGGGAGCAGGCCAAGCTACGTATGACACTGTAGCAGCGAGACGAGGAGCTAAAGGAGGCGCGTCGAGAGTCACAGAAGCGCGATGAGGAAATCAAGGACGTGCGCGGCAATAGCTTCAAGAAGATCGAATGTCAGCTGGAAACGGAGCACGAGGAGCGCACAGTGTTGCTGCGCGAAAAGTTTGAACTGGAATGCAAACTCAGCTCCTTAGAGGATTGTAATCGTATGAATCGCTATGCCGTAGAGGCATTGAACCAAAAGATGCGTCGCGATTTGGGCGAATACAAGGCGCTACTGAAGCATGCGCAAACACAGTTGGAACAACTCAAGGCGGTTATACCTGACAAGACACTAATCAAACAGTTACGTAATCAGCTAAAGAATACTGACTATGCAATCACGCTGGCCATGAAGGCGCGCCAGACCGCAGAGGCAGGGCTTGCCAAGGTGCAGGCCCAGATCAAGGAGAACGAAGAGCAGCTGAACAAGTTGATGAAGAAGTACAACGTCACCATCGAGCAGGTGGCCAAGCTGCAGCATGTACTGGACAATGCGGAAAATATTGGTGATCCCTCTTTGGCTGTCATGTCTAAGCGTTTGGAGATGCGCACCAAGGAGCTGGAGTCGCTACTAGAACTGGAGCAAGCTACACGGGAGGTTCAAGTGAGCCGATAAAAAAAGCAGTGACACAATCGGAGATCCACAAAATGCAAACGCAGGATGTTCTCAAGAAATTGCAAGAGAGTGAACAGGAGTCGTTGACGCGATGCAACGACTTGAAAAAAAAAAGAGCCTGGCACTTTATTCCCAGCGGGAGTTCCCACATGGGAGGATTATGGAAACCTCGAGCTGAAGCGATGAAATATAGTCTAAAGCGGATCTTTCGAAACAATAGCTGCAACTATGAAGAGTTTTCTACGCTGCTATATCGCATAGAGTCAGTGCTGAACTCTCGGCCGTTGATCTCAATGAAAGATGAGGACGAGACGGACGATGCACTTACCGCTGGACATTTTCTAGTGGGTAGGCCACTTATAAGCGCACCAGAAAATATCGATATGCATGGGCAGATAGGATCGCTCGACAATTAACAACACCAAAGAGCTTGAGAAACTACAAAAGAAAATGCAATACCTCAACGACCACAAAGTACATTTAGGCGACTTGCATTTTTTCAATGCAAGTGGACACATGTCACTCATTTTAGTAATAGTTGTTATAATAGGTCTTATAATTTATATAAGGATAAGATGTTTACAGACTAGAGAATGTTCAAGTATGAACATGAGAGATATTGCGATCGCTGCACTCGATGGAATTAGGTCAGCAGTACCCTTACACTGAGGTCGCTGCACTCGATAGAATTAGAACAGCGGTCGCCCTACGAAACGGACGCATAATGTATTTAGATTTAAGAATTATGTATAAATAAAGGCCTGCTTGTCAGAGCAGACAGTTCGAAACTAATCGTCGACTCAACGCGTTTTGATTTCACCCTATACGTGTCTAAAATACGAACAGTTTACCTTAAAAACTGAGAACAAGACGAAAGATTTGCAATACTCGAACAGTTCACTGTCGGAGGTGAATAAATATTCGCCGTTTCAAAAGCTGAATACTTTTTATTAAACGGTTCTTTACTGTTATATTTCCAGTGCAAAACGGGGATCGGCACCACATTTCGAATTTTATTTAAAAGTGGGTCCAATTTAATTCTTAATTACAGGTTAAAAAATTGGCCAGGCAATCAGGCAGTGTAATGGTGAAGAGCATATGTACCTTACGGCGTTGAAGACGTCTTCTTTTCAGCTTTGAAACAATACTATAAGGCAGCACGGAGTTGTCGCTTACTGCACAACGATGACCAATGCAGTAGACGACGAGTAAAGCCATGTGGTCTCCATTAGGTCTCCGAAAGAAGCCTATGAAGAACGTGAGATTGATATCAACACTAAATCCACTTTCACCTTTCGAGACACACTATTAAGTCATCACTCGACCATTTAACTGGTGCAGCTTATAGGTTTCACTAACGAGAAAAATAGCAGAAGGATAAGCCAAACTACAAGTATGTGTGAAGGGGGTGAGTGCTCTGAAAGTAAAAATTGACCCATGTAAACAGTGTAAATATTACACAACTCAGAGTTCCCTATATCTAGCATTAATAACCAAATTTTCAACGACTTGTCTCTTGACTAACATTTTTATACGAATTTGTGGTTGGGCACCTTAACTAATCATACTTGGTCTAATTGGGGTTTTCCAGGGTTGTCCCCAACCCATGCAATAAATGTTGGACCAATTTTGCATTTATATTTATAATTTTTTAAAGTAACTTTTTACTTAATTAATACACTCCAGCTATCCCCAAGAATTAGGGGAGAAGAGAAACAAACTTAGCAGCAAAAAACAAGTTGAGGAATACCACAACACCAGAAAGAACCACTAAAAAATATGAAAAATGTGGCACAGTTTCCTGCAAAATAGAGAAGAGATGAGGGTCAAATCTTACACCCAAATACAGGAAAGAAAAATATAGAAATACAACTATAAAGATACAAAGTGGCCGAATAATCCATAAAATAATTTAAAAACATAATTTTTAATTTACAGATTTTTTACCTGTCTTGATTCAGCGACAATATTGGACTACTACACAAACGGGTCCTGCAGCCGTTGAAAACAACACCGCCCCTATTCAAACTAATAACTAATAAAAAGCTAGAAGTCAAAGAAGTATTGTCGCTACAAATGATATGAAATATAAAAACATAAGGTAAGCAACACAAATACGACATCAGTGAACTTAGCACTCTCAGCCACACTCTTCAACTGAGTAGTGGCCATGGTCATGTGTTTGATAAAACAAAAAACTATTTCAGAACAGATCACCGAAGAAGCTAAAAGACAGGAACACACTCTTTTGGAACTGAGTCAATCAACTCAAACACGATGTTCCATCACGCCCGATGATGTTTGCGCTTAGGGGTGCAGTAGGAGGTGATTACAACATAAGCGACAGATGTGTGTGCCAAGTCAGCAAGTCCATCATAGAGCCACTATTGGACACTTCACCATGGGGCATAACCGGGTCACCTTCATCAATTGGATAAGCGACAATAACAAGGCACCGGCAGCAACAGCATTCCGAGGCTTGGCTAAAATTAGCTAAATGTTGTAAAAGTTAGTTCTGTTTATGAAATTGAATTCCTTTCTGAATAAATGCCAGTAATAAGATATGTTATTTATTTGAAACGTGGAGTGCAGTATAAAATTATATTTAAGCCTAAAGAAGCCATTCGGCTGCCAAGCACTTCTACCGCTTTTGATAACCGCTTCAGGCACTTATGTTCTTAAATTGTTGCGGCATTTCTCAAGTATATCCTTACGAATGATGGTATAGTCCGGATGTAATTTTAGAACTTGTTGGCAAACATTAACAGCGCTCGCATAATTCTTTTTCTTCATATTGCTCAATGCTAATTTGTAACCAATATGTGGTCTTGAACGGCCACAGCTTTCCCAGGCCTTTTGGTATTGCTCGGTAGCATCGCTGTAGGACTGCAACTTTTCTGCAATATATCCAGCCAGTTCGTAAGCTTTTGTGCTTGATTTATTGTATTCCAAAACACGTTCCACAAATGTCTCGGCAGCATCCAACTTATTGGCATGAATATATATATCGGCAAGCAGCAACCAGCTTCGCTCTAAGTACTCAGCTTCCTCATAGTTCCAATTGAGTCGAGCTATACGTTTTAGTTGATTTTTTGCTCGCTGAACTTGCTTAAGCTGAACAAAAGCCAAGGCTATAGCATACACAACAGTAATCGTTAATGGACCTTCTTCATTCTGCATAAGCTCAGTTAGATCCTTTAGTGCAGATTCAACTTGCAGACGTTGTCTCGACGCCATTTGTAGAAAATTCCAAAGAACTCGTCGATTCAATGCAGTTTCATAGATTTCTCCAGATCGAGGACGCATTTCCTTAAGCAAACGATCGGCTGTTCGCAGAGCAATAATACGGGATTCACTAAGCTCTCCGATATCTCCAGCCTCAAACAGATCATTTGCGCTGGGTATTTCGTCGTCTGGATTAATGCATATCTCAATCATATTGAGTTTAGCTTGCTGACCCCACACATGATCTCTGCGAGATAGATTGAAGTATCGCAAAGCGCAGTTAAGATTTCCGTTATACCATTCAAATAAACCCTTACAGTAATTGAACCCTGGGGAATTTTTAGACTTTATAGACGACTGTTCAGCTCGTTGTAAAAAGGGTAAGCTCTCAGACAAAGTTCCGGAACGCCTCATAACTTCAATAAGACGGGCTAAAGCTGTCCAATTGCAAGGCTGAGATAATATGAGCTGTGAAAAATGGTAGGCCGCATTTTTAAATTCCATCTAAAAATAAAATAAAAATAAAATGAATTGGACGAAATACATATATATATATATATATATATATATATATATATATATATATTACAATTAATATGCACTCTGTTTATTATTTAATACATAAGATAAATTGTTAAGTGCCTGTTATTTATGTCCGGTGTTTTGCTATCTGCCATAAATCATTAAATAGTACAAATTAATAAGCACTTTATTTGGAAATCGATCAAATCGATAATTGCCATTCGGTAAAACATATATCCCACAATTTTAAAGCTACAGTCAACAAATTGTTTGGTAGGTTGTTGGCGATGTCCTTTAAGGGTCGGCATCGCTTACGAAAGTTTATTGCTGGTAACTCTTTAACTCCGTAATTCCTTAAAATTCGAATGATGCTGTAAATCGATAAAACCAAACTTCACATAATATTGGAGCATTAAATTTAGATTGGTCGATTGCTTGCAAAAACCTTCTAAAAGAATAAAAACAAATTTAAGAGTTAATTTTTCCAAAAATGGAAGGTTGAGTACCACGAACTTACTACCCTATTACTTGCAACCTTCTTTCTTTTTGGTATGAAAGCAGCCTTGTTGCTTAATACACTCGGAAATTGGCACAAGTTTTCCGTTCAGATGAAATACGATCTGCCGTCTGGCAGATTTGTGTGCATGGTTTACATATAGAATTATTAAACAAATTGTATTTGAATGTTTCCTATTTCATGTCTACCTGTGAACTCAATGCTCTACAGGCGTGAAATTATCTTTTTAAGATCCGAGATCTGCTCCGACGTATTTAGTGACCGCGTCAAAAAGCGAATATATTCCAAGTTTCATAAATAGCTTTTAAGCTGAGGGATTTGCGTACATGGACGCACATGGCTACATCGCACATGATACTGATCAAATATTCATTTACTTTCTCCGATCGGTGACGTCTCATTCATCAAACTTAAATAGCTCTATTACAAAATCGCGCTAATCCAATTTTGAAAGGTAACCTGTTTTCCATCTGTATTCAGATATCAGAACAACGCAGCCAGTTACATCCGTCTTCGTCGTTCTCACATTTTACAACCTTTAAATATATTCATATTTTTACTATAATTATATACATACCTTTCTAAAAGACAAGTCTGCCATCAACACTAAGGCTGCATCATTGCTGCTATCAACTTGAAGAACCTGTAAACACGTATTGCGACACATATCCATTTCCTTCGACTGCATTTGAAGTTGAGCCAGAGAAACCAAAATCTCAATATCATTTGGAGTATATTTAATACATTCCTTGAAATGTTCAAATGCTAGTTCCGTGTTTTTCATTTTGACTGCCTGTTGCGCGATTAGTATACATATTCTGCGAAAAGAATGTTATATAATTGCGATTAGTTAACTGCTTGAAAATATTAAATAGTCCAAGAGCGATTAGATTGCGCACCAGCAAAAGAGTACGGAAATATCAAGAGGGATGCCACGAATGAACAAGCACACCGACCAAGTGGAAAACAATGGGGATTCCTAGGTAATGGTCTTGTGCAGCACTCCACAGTCGATTTTTCTTATTCCAGTCAGCAGCGACCAGGAAGCTTGCAAGCTGTCCTAGAAATGGTTGGCAAGGTACTTGTTATACTCCAGTGACAAGCATCACACCTACATCATGGCGGGGGATAAGCAACTCCAACTCGCTTGATTGAGTGTTACAATTGCGGCGTAGAGGCACACAATTCACATAATGGGAAGAAATGCTCAAAGTGAAACGAGTTTGGCAGTTCGAAAACCAATATAGTTTGTAAATCCTCAACTGAACACTCCATGAAGGCGCCGCCTTGTAATAGCATCACAGTGGTACCGATGCTAGCTTATACTTGTATACTGAACCTAAGCCAAGGTCTGTCTCGTTGTCATGAATTGGGTACGGGTTCAAGTCATGGTTGGAGGTATCGGGCCAGACTAAGGTATAATGCGACTCGCGCTGATAGTCAGCATAGCTGAAGTCCCGTAAATAACCCAATCTCACATGGAGCGTACCGGATACCCGGTGACCTCTTTTATGTAAAGCGGATCTCTGTGCAGGCGCACGCCACTCATGGGAATCTTATGGATTTTAATAAATACAAAAAAAAGCGAAGGAAGCGGCATTAAAGCCCGTAGCGTTGGGGTAGTGGGTAAGGATCCTGCCATATCCAACTTCTTGGGAGAGAAGCCCAGCACTCGAGCAGCTGATCCTCAGTTGGGGCGAGTGCGAAAGATGAAATGCAAAAAGCATCATAATTTTAGCGTTGGAGCTTCAGTCGCCTCTAATATGGCATACATGGCCCATTACAGCTCAGGACCATCACCAGTCGATATAAAGAGAGATCTCGAATTTATCTTCAAGTCAAGAAATAAACCAAGTACTGCAACATCTGTAAATTGTCTATATGAAATTTTAAGGACGGTTCTTAAGACTGGCAAAATCCCACTTACTTTGTTTTAGTCAATATTCCTAAGTAATAATTTTAAGGAGTTTATACCCAATAGTCTTTCTCCTTTTTGATGAAGAAAAGATGTTGCGGTAATCTTCAGGGAAAATTATCCGCAAGCTCTATGACAAGTAAACTCAAAATACTGTCATCCTGGGCAGTTAATTGTGTGTTAAGTGTAAATCTCACCAAAACACAACTAATTCTCTTTCAAGGAAAAATAAAATACCTCCTATCATCCCACCCAAACCTAGACCCTCCTACAGACCAATCCTCATAAACAAGCAATCCACTCAAAATTAGATTAACAAGATAAAGCGTATTGCTGAATGCCATAAGGCCGAAAGTATCAATAGGCTGGATTGCTTACAATGAAGGTCACTCATCTATTCTAGCAGGGAATACTACAGTCCTCTCATAAACAGACTACTTTATGTTAGTAGAACATCTACTACAACCACCCTTCTTTACAGATCACCAAGATATTGAGGACAACTTTATAACTGACAAGCCTGGAAAGGCACTACAGTACCGCTACTCCCAGATAAGATAAGCCATCAGTAAGCTAAATATCAAAGAGCAAAACAGAAGCATGTCCAGCAATAGGTGGCAAAATACAGGTGAGAACTGTGTAATCAGTCGAACAAAGTAGTCCACACTAATCGGCACCTTAACTAGCCATTGAGGCAAAATAATCTCCTGAAAACTTTGTGTGCACTTCCCAGGAAAAGATTAAGCCCCCTGAAACCGCTTTCAAATCGATCTATCGCAGTTAGTAGAATAAGGACCAGCTATAATTGCGAAATTCATAAGCGCAACTGGGTGGACTCATTTTATATTCAGTATTCAAATAGAAATTGAGAAGAAACCCAAACACAGTATGACAACGGAAGGAAGGAACTGAAAATTAAGCGTGGGCGAGAAAATTTCATTTGCCATGTGAGAAAAAAAGGAAAACGCTTATATGACTATGACACAATAAAGACAATACTAGAAAAAAAAAGAAGAGTGCTTTAGCTATATGACGAGTATCGTCACCTAACATCAAACAATATGTTTTCCAAAAAATGTATTCTGTGACACAGTAACCCAGAATAAAGTAGTACTTATTTCGCAAGCACTATTTCATTCCACTATCAGACATATTTCGTTAATTAAGAACAGCAATAGTCTCATCCAATTCCACCTCAAAATCCATTTATAATTTATTTCTTTGCGGAACCATTTTATAGCGAATAGAATTTCACATCATTGAGAAAATCCCATGCGTTCCAGTTGATGACGCTCTGTGTGATGAGACTCCCAGGCTATCATCTTCCTGGAACAAATGGAATTTCTCAAAGATGTGGAATACTGTTCACAGAGGCGACAGCATCAGTCACAGTTGTTAGTTAATATACAAATTTTTGAGCATATAAATGAATTTAAATTGAATATTAAGTGGAAATTAGATGCAGTAGTCACTTTTTTGAATACTATTTTACAGGATCTGTTTGACACTGAAGATAGAAGGGATGGGTCAAAGAAATATGTAGTCTAAATATGCTGCTGTTGGCAACTATGTGCACAGAGCAAGGAACAATTGTCTTAGCCAGACAAGTTGTACAAAATGTATTTGACCATTTGGCTACTTCTCAATTCAATCAAATAATTATTAATCATACTTTGACGGCGTTCATTTTATTTGTTTAAGAAACGAAATGGGTTTGGAGTTAAGTTTGTCTGTTCTCACGCAATAGATAAGGCAACCTTGTTTAATAACCTTCGCTAGTTTTTTCAAATCTGGAGTATTGTCAATTGTTGCCATAAATAATGTTAATTTAAAATACATGTAAATTAATTAAATAATATTGAAAATAAGATTTTATTTTTATTTATTGGCCATTTTTTAATTCTAATTTAAAATTTTCGCACTGGGATTGTTTACACTTTCGCAGTGCCAATTCGCACAATGCCAATTATTATTAGCGGTGGACCGAAAAATACTGATAGTACTTTGTGTGCAACAAAATGATTTAGGAACATCCACCAGTCATGCAGTAATAAAAAATTTTCATGTGCTTGTTATTTTGAGCTGATACTTTAGGAATGGAAAATAATTTTATTTAAAAGGAAGCGATTTTGATAGAAAAATATGTTTCATGTTTTTTTTTATTTAAACAATCATAAAAATCGTTGTCATGTAGACAAGTTTGACTTCATTCAAGCACTTTTCACCGAAAACACATAAATTTACTGAATAATTTTGAAATTCTAAACAGATTTTGATAAAACAAAAAATTATATTGTATTATTTTAACAGCATAGCAATAATCCATCCCAATTATACTTTAGCCGTTTGCTAAATTATCCTGCTAACTCTAATTAAAAAAAGCCAACTGTCAGTACTGTCAAACATATGTGAGCACTGTGGCTGGTAGATAATCGATAGTGCTAAATAAAATGTATTTTTGTGATAAGAAAAAACTATCGATATTGCTATCGATTGTTCTCCAGCTCAACTATTCAATAAACGCTTTGTAAAATAGCGTTTCTAAAACTAAAAATATAAATAGTTAATTTTATTCTAGCTAAATACGTTCTGCAATGGCAGACGAATTACAAAACTACAAATGCCAATTACAGCAAGTGAGTATTAATGGATACTAATTCTTTTGTTTTGCTTACTCAATTTTCTGGCGAATATGTATACATAGATATTTATATACATGTGTGTGTATGTTTATTAGTCTGCTTACAATTGTTGTGCATTTGTGTGTATTATTTACTCTATATGCGTATTGCATATGATTACAGGAGAATGGATAAATTGTATTTTTACGCTAATTTCCATAGAGTGATAATGATAAATAAATTGAATTGCAAGATATTTTTTATACAATTTTGAGTTGTTGACATACCAAATAGCAACAATTTCTTAAAAATGTGCGTTTTGTGGAAAGTAATAGGTTTTCTTATATAATACAATGTTGTTTCCAACTCAACAGTTTTATGCACACTTTTGGGATTTTGTTGTTTTGAAAGATATTTGATGGATACCTTAATGTGTGCTATCTACTCATTTGTTTTGTCCTTTTGTTCAGGTGGAAGCCGCTTTACAAACAGATCCAAGTAATGAAGAACTTCTAAAACTGAAAGGCGATCTAGAAGAGGTCATTAAACTCACAAGGGATTTGATAAAGACACAATTGGAAGAACAGCGAAAATCCTCGTACGTAGAGCCATCTTCCTCGAAAACAGCTTCATCCAATTACTTTGACGAAATTGAAGCAGCTCTTTTAGAGGCTGAAAAGCTAGTTACATCCGCTAAGGTTTGGAAGATCGGTGACAAATGCCAAGCGAAATGGACAGAGGACGGGCAGTACTACGATGCAACCATAGAGGGCATAACTGGTAAAGGTGAAGTGAGCGTTATCTTCGATGCCTACCAGAACCGTTCTACGACTGTACTTGGTGAATTGCGTGAACGCACAACTCGCAATGAAGTATTCCCATCTAATAAGTAAAATAATACTTTTTTTCTTTTGAATGTAAGTTCTTTTTTTAATGGTATATTATTGCAGGCGTCATCGACCGAATCAAAAGGAATATTTAAAAAAACGAAAGCAGAAAAAACAACAGCGCTTCAAAGACTTGGAAGAAGAGCGGGAGTCGGACAAAAATAAATGGCTTAATTTTACTACTAAAAATCAAAAGAAACCTGGCATGAAAGTCAACAGTATATTTGCTTCGCCGGACAATGTAAGTGGGAGAGTAGGCATTGGTACATGTGGAACGGCCGGCAAAGGCATGACTGATTTTACCGTCGGAGAAAAATATCGCAAGGGTCTGTAAATTAATAAAACTATGGACGGTCTCAAATAACAAAATAATTGAATTTTATTGTTAGATTTATGCAAACATCGTCTTCGTGTACCTGACCAATTCAAAAGAAGTTCGATAATATACTCGAATGATAGATTATTGACTTGGGACTGAACTGTTTTATAAAAATGTTTTATTTTCCATTTGAACAGTTTTCAAAGTTTACAATGAAAATTCATTGACAACAGCAGACAATTCTTTTGAGGAAATGTGCCAATGCTAAATGGGTTAAGAATGCGCCTTAGGCACCGCTCACAGAGAGTAGAGCCAAGCAGACAACACATGAAGACGTCAAAGCAACACCACAGCAGCCAAATAAACTTGGCTGCTAAATGAGTATAGCTCTGAGTTACTTGAAAATCGACACAACTTGGTCTCGATATCAAGACCTAATATAGAACAGACTTTGTAAGCGTCTTGCAATATGTCGCAGACGGTCGACCAAAATAGTGACGAAGAATTAGTCTATTACGATTGTTCGAGCTGATGAAGTTTTTTTACCTATGAAAAGATTTTGTTATATTTAGGGTATCAAAACGAAACTTCACTGACTGCAGAATACTCTGATCTGATCTGTTGAGGATACTACCAGAGTACAGGTAGCAAGGATCCTATTTGTATTTGAGCAAGAACATCATCAACATTGGACATATAAATCGGTCGGTATCTTAAATCTCAGAGACTAGACAAACTAAAGATTTAAAATTTGGAATATAAGTTCTCGAATACCTTCTAGAGCACAGACACATTCACATATAAATAGATTTAAGAAAGGAGATTGACTATAATTATGTCCCGCTACGATGTTTTGATGTCCATACGGTTTAGCTTTGATTTTAAACAATTTTTTTAATTTAGATTCTGATTCGGATTATGAATTTCAGTCGGGAAATATGCGTTTACTATTTTGGTTCTGAGTCCTGCTTGACACCTTGATTATAATTAAAAATATTATATTCTCAAAAAATTCTAATTCATGAGATATGGTGGTGAGAGTAGATTGAGCCACCTTCAAATGTTAACGACTTTTGGGAAAATGTTGTACAAACACGACGCACCTTAAAAATTGAAAATTACAGTTGCCTTCCCAACAAGTAACAAAAAATCATCTGATTGGTTTTATTAAATAATTAAGATGGATGAAGGTAAAAAAAGATAGTTCCACCATTTTTTGAAAAACAGCATTTTACAACTTAATTTGAACATATGTAGCCCATAGCTTACAAATCACAAAAGTTGCAGATACATTCCATTTATCGCTAAAAATATATATTTATAAAATAAATATTTTTTGATTGAAGATATGAGTAATAAGTTAACGCCTTAAAGGCCTATTATAACTCCAATAATACAAGGAACATTTTATACCAGTGCGAGTCCCTGTACCCGTAACAAGTTAGACGTAAGTGCAAATTGTCAGTCATTTTCAATTCTGATACGCAACAAGATTTTCAAACCAAATATCGATGAGAAATCAATCAAAACAAAAAATTTGCTTTATTGTGCCCTGTAATTACCTATTAAGATGTTAAAAAATATTGTGAAAAAAATGTGAAATCACCACATATTGCTTGACATTTTAAAGTTTGAACTAAATTCTTAGAATACTGTACCGTCGGTATAAAAGTATACGAAAATTGGAGTGATCTTAACAAAATTATTAGTGTTATTCCATTTGTCATTCCAATGAGCAAGGGTTCGTACTTTTTGTACTTTGATACCGAAGGTATCAAGAAAGGTTACTAGGAAAATCTTTCATCAATATTTTTCGGCCACACCCACTTCCGCCCCTATAATTTACGAAAGCCTATACCTACCGCAATTTGTACTATGAATCTACCAAAATTCACAAACCGTAATTTGAAAGGAAAAATTTGACAGTATTTCTTGGCTACACCCACCCTGTTATTTGATTTTGTTTGCAACGGTGAAAACAGTAAATAAGGGGCGCACAAAACTATCTTATAGATGATAACGAAGGAATCCGTCCGTGTGAGCAAAATTTTTTTCGACAATTGGGTTACAATTTTAAAATTTTTTAGCTAAAGTCACCAAATGGAAAATATATTTCTAAAATATCTCCTTCTATACCGAAAAAAAAAAAAATTTAAGACTACTCCCGCCTCCAAATCAATATATCTCAAAGTGCAAATTGATAAAACTGCATATCTCCCGCTTTTAAAGCTAGAGTCGCGAAACTCCAAGCACATATCCTTGGAAACTTTTACAAAGATCGGAGATTCTAATAATTCGAATTAAAGATATCTCACACAATCATCCCAAAATATGTTACCCCTACTTACTTTGATAATATTTTAGACTGCTCGTAAAGGCTTTCTGATTGTTCAATAGTACAAAGTTTCTGAACTCGATATTGATTATCCCGAGCGTTCTGCAGTGTTGTCAACGATTCAAGAATGTTTCCAGATTTCTCATGAACACGAGCCAGCAGTAACAGTTGCTTTGTTCGTAGTTGTAGATCTGTAAAGCTGTGATCGTTACTAAAACAAAAAAAAGGTTAATTATATATTAAAGTAATGGTCAATATATTTACGTTTTATCCTTGTGGCTATCAGTCAATATTTTCACAGCATTCTGAAATTGCTTTAGTTGCAAAAATAACTCGGCCAAATCCAATTTTAAGGCACTGCACTCAGGATTTTGTATCACTTCATGGTAGTACTTTAAAGCCTTGGCATAGTGATGACTTTTAACGTAAGCTCTTCCAAGTTTTCTGATTAAGAGTGTATTTGAAGGACAAATACTGCAAGCTTTACGATATGCATCAATAGCCAAGTCTGTCTCTATAAAAAAGAAATAAAAATAAGGTGCTGAGGTTTTAAAACCCTTTTAGTGCCCACCTTGTATTGATAGATACGCTTCTCCTAACATCAAAAAGCTTTTAGATTCCGGTCGAGCTTCAACTAATTCCTTAAAGCACTTAGAGAATGCGGAGCGGTCCTTTTGGTGTTGTAGGTAAATGTTTGCCAAATGTGTCCTGGCCTTGAAGTAAAAAGTCAATAATAATGGTTAATTTTTTTTTTTTTAGCCTGAGATTATGATTTATTAACGGTCAGGAGAAGCTTATTTTACCATAGCGCTTTCATTGACCAGGGTGCTTGAGATAATGAAGAAATTAAATAAAAACAAAAATCAACAGCCATCTTCTTTAAGCTGAAGATCTAAAAGGAATTATTTATGTTACGAGAAAGAAAGAAAATATGTTTAACCTGAGATAACTTGCTTGTACATCCATGCAACAACAATTCTCTTGGCAATACGAAAGGAACATTATATTACGAGTAACTAGTAAGTTTGGTAAAAATCAAATCAAATATTTTATTTGGGAGATGTACAGGATGTGACTGCGCAGTCTACTAGGCAAACAATTTATGAAATTAAAAACCTATCCTAATAATTTTTCTTCTAAGAATATTGAACGTATAAATAACACTTGAAACTTTGGTCGGAATAACTTGACAAAAAAAATTCAAACAGAAATGCAGAATATGTACGGATACGTATATGTATACTACTATAAAACAGATCAACAGCTGATCGCTAGGGCCACAAGTATTCAGGGAAAATAACAGATTTGAATCAAATGTGAAACGAAACTGAGAAGTACTACTTGTATTTTCGAAATGAGTTAAGAAATATATATGCCTCAGTCTGGAAAGTTAATTCATACATTTTTAGGACATGCATTATGCATTTTATATCCGTTCTGATTATTAAAGTATGAGCTTTTGCACTTGACACTAAACAGTCGCTTCGGGTAGAGCTTTCTCTTCTCGAATACAGTAAAAAGTCAGATTTTCACAAGATAATTATAAATAAACATAATATATAGTATAATATGTATATAGTAGTTTGGTTGCCTCCAAAAACTTACCTGAATAAAGTATGGTTGCTCTGGCTTAATTGTAGAGAGCAGACTTATTGCTTCGCTAACATTGCACTTCTCAAGCAAAAGCTGCGAGTGTGCGATAACTAATCGGCCAATCTCGGGTGCATCACTAAATTCCTCCGCAGCATACTGTAAAATTCGTTCGCTTTCAAAAATTCCTTGTGTGTCTCCCATATCGCGAAGAACATAGATTAGCTCAATGTATAATGTCATTTTATCGGAACTGGATAATGTGTTATCTGTTTGCGCAACAAAATCATGGAGCTGGAGACTTGTAGACATCCCTCCAAGTAACTGCAATGCGTAAAGAAAGCACTGATGTGCCTCCGATAGTTTATTTTGATGCTTTAGTATGATGCCCTTTAGAAGATGGTACATGGGACGTTCACGGACTGTAAAGGTTTGTGCCAGAGAAAGTTCTAGATACTCTAATGCCTTGGGATACTGCTTTGTCTCTACTAGTATTTGAGCCAAGAGTAGATGTGCTTCAGTGAAAGTATCTCCAAACAATTTAAGAATGTGCTGCAGACGACTTATGGCCTTTGAATATTCGCCACATAGAAAATCAACCTTAGCTCGCAAAAAGAGGGCCTATACGAAAATGAAAAAGTAGTATTACTATTAAGATAATAGAGATTCTGTTCAAAATTATATACCCCTTGATGTCCGGGGCATGTGTTTAATATGATTTCCAGTATGTTGAGACTGTGCTTGAGGGTAATGTGTAATGATTCATTACCCAGGTCCAGTTCATGGTGAGATTCCCTTATTGGAGCAGGAGTGTAACGAATGAGTTCCCCACATAGCATTAGCATAAAATCCGGATTCATGGTACATACATATTCAACACCAAAAGGAAACACACTAAATTTTTTCAAATGTAAATCAGCTGCTTTCACCAATAGCTGCACTGACGAAGATTGCGGCTCCTTCGTTTCGGTCAATAAAGCCGACATATACATAACCATAGGTTCAGGCTTATTATCAGTAAGTTGTGTGAGATATGCTAATTGCTGTCTTATCTGTGGCATGCTTTCAACATCTCCAAATGTTTTCAGTTTGCACAATGTCAATCCACAGAGGGCATCAAAGTTGCTGCTATCAATATTACAAGCAGAACGAAATGCTGCCTCAGCATCGGCAACATTATTTAGCAGTAATTTTTGATGACCCAATTCGGTTAAGAGGCTCACATTGCCAGGATCGAGCTCAATCACTTTTTCGACACATCGCAGAGTCATTTGGAGCAATTCCAAATTTCTTGAACAAATACGAGAAAATAATTGGCATATTTCAATGAGAAGTATATGATTGCCGGGCTCTATGCGCTCTATAGAAATAAGTAGTTGTTGAAGTGTAGCTGTTCCGGCTTTTAAATTGCTTTCCCTTACAATATGCAAGAATCCCTTAGTGCGCAGCGCTGCCACATTAAAGGGCTCCATATTGATTACGCGAATGGCAGTATCCAGCGAGTAATCCCAGTCGAGTGCAGCCATCTGGGTTTCCATTTTCTCAATCAGCGGTATGCTTATGTCGGGAAACCGTATGCTCAGCTTATTGATTAGTAGCAGAGACGCTTCGAATTGCCGACGTTTTTGAAAAAATCGCACAAGTGCTAGCGTGGCGTCAATATTCTTTCCGTTGCTGCGAGAAATACACCCATCGAGCATGTTTTGCAATTTTCCATTGGCGGCCCGATCTGAACTCGAAGATAGTTCGGTCCAAGCTTTTAAGACCAAAGCCGCATCGAAATTTGGATCTATTTTCATAGCCCTACCTATATAATCGAAAGTCGAGTCGAAATCGCCAATTAAGAAAAGGAAAACAGCTATATAGTAACATGAAGATGAGCTGATGGTGTTGTTTACATTTTCTATTCGATGTTCCAGTGCTTGCAATGCATCGAGATCTTTTAGACGGCAATGTTTGTGAGCGTATATAAGTGTCATTGTAGCCGCCAAACCCAATTCCGATTCATTTTTCAATGGGTTCAATTCACGAATGCACTCTTGCATTCGATTCCCTAAGGCAAGTGCAATGCCATTAAACAATCTAAATTCCGATTGTATTGGGAATTTGGCTAATCCGTCCAATGCAATTTTCTGCATTGAATTATAAAAACGTAATCTTCCATAGTAAAGTACTAAGCTCTTATAGTCTGTAGAGTCCATATTTAGTAATTGGGTTTATTAATCAATTACACAGATATTACAAGACATATTTCAGATAACGTGGTTCATGCTTGTTAATGTAGTATCCAACGAATTCACAAGATATTTTTAGACGCAGGTCATTTTGTACTGCAAAATGCAATGCTTCCTGAAAAGAGATTTATATTGATATATAAATGTAAATATACATTTTCTATCGCATTTACAAAATTAACTTTCACTTAAGCGTACAACCTCAACTAAGAACACGAACTATTTTACGGCTGACGTACAAGAACAATATACTTATGCACTCAGGTATGAAAATATTTTAGTATGCGAGCTTCGAATGTATGCATAATATCCATATGTGTAAGTTGTTTGTTGGCTAGCAACCAGATTGCATGGCAACTGGTTTAACATTTTGGATGAAGTTTTACGTATTTTGTATTTGTAATGAACAAATACCTTAGCCAATAGTTTGCCCAGACCAAGTCCGCCAAATTTTTTGGGAACTTCTGTGTGTATCATTTCCATAATTCCATCAGCAACGTCGTATGTTAACTCAGCAACACTTCCGTCTATTTCAATGTAGAATTTGTTATTAGCCTTTTTTATTTCGATTGATGTCGCCATGCCCCTATGATGGGTAAGCAGATTTGAGCTTTGATATGTCGCTGGTTTTTCTATAATATTAAAACGCGGTGTTTTAGTTGGTAAATGGGAAAATTCAACACAATTTGATTTTGGTACAAAATTTCCCGGTATACATTTTATACTGCTACGCAAAACCCTTGTCATGAAAAACATATTGTATATATATATATCTATATATAGAAAAATATCAAAATAAAAGTGTTTATTTTAAACAAAACAATCTGAAACAATACTTATTAATGCCGAAATAGAGTTCAAAGCTTTTGAAACCTTTACATAGTGTGGAGAAATCTACCGATAGTAAAAATAGCAATGGAATATTTTTCTACTAAATTTCGGCCCATTTCCACCGTTTCGTTTAGCAATTCAACGATGATATAGTACTAAATGAACAAGTCAAACATATAGAAAAGGAAAATATATTTGAGCTCGCTTACTTTTATAAATAAAGTGTGATTTATTTAAAAGAAGGCTTAAATAATAATGTCTGAAAATATGTAGACATGTTTATTAATTAATTGTCTCTGTTATCTGTTTTTTCTTAGCGAAGCTCTGGCCAATTGAATTGTTCTTAGTTTAGTTAGTTTAATATATAATCATTAAATTAAAATAATATTTTAATTCTGCTGCAATACACATGCATACATATAATTTCTCTTAAAAAAATTGTATTTAAAATATATTTATGCATCATTTCAGCATCTTAAATGATGTTCTTAAATGTTCCTAAATCATTTTGTTGTACTCAATAAACTGTAAATTTGTATTTCGATAGTTTCGGTTCACTATTAAAAATATTTAACATTCACTGCGAAAATGTAAGCAAACTCAGTGCAAAGAATTAAAATTAAAATTTAAGAATTATCGACACAAATGATATGTATGAACAAAATATAATTTTCAAGACTATTATGATATATAGTTACATGTATTTTATTTTAGGAGCATTTATGGCAACAGGGAATCTCTTTGACTTGACTCTAGATTTCCAAACACATAAAACAGAATTATATATAATTTCCATTCCTTTATAAATCCATAATTTGTCTTGCAAAAAATGTATAGTCATAACTTCAACTTTACTCATATATCCTCACTACCCTAAACTTGAGGCACTGTGCTATCTCCCAAATTTACGTAATAGATTGAATATTACAGAGTTCCGGTATGTTTTTTAAAGGGGACCCGGTTTCTTCCCTCCCGCGGTGAGGAACGGGCAACCTGGATGCTTGATTTCAGCGCCCACTGATAGCTGGAGTCACCGCAGAGCAGTTGACCCTTCTAAACTTGTATAATTATTCGAATCGTTTCTTCGATCGACAAGGCCAGGTCACATGCGAGGTTTGGGAGGTACTCACTTCCACTTCCTATTTGATGGTGACATGGAGAGGTGTAATTGAAGATTCTGAAGGACCTATTAAATCAATTCCGGTTAAGACTTTCGGATAGTCTCTAAGATATTGGAAAGACCAAAGTCCATTCATCCTATTTTTAAATGCTTTCAATTTTTCCATAAGCTTGATGGAAAATATGTGTAAGTAATCCGCAGATTTTCTGTAATTCAGAGTTCGGCTATGTGTTAAGTTTTCTAAGTTTGTCAAGAGCAGGCTAGTATCAAAGAATGCGATGGCAATGTCATCCGAAACACAATACCCGTTTGCTGCGTTACTACGTTCCATTATAAGGGTGAGAGAAGAGCGAGATTTGTCGATAGTAGTTTTCTCTTAAATAGTGATTTCCAGGTGGATTTACCTTTCTGATAAGCATGGATAGCGGATGGATAAATTTATCTGAGGTTGAGACTCAATAGTCATTTTATCTTCTTTAGTATACACGGAAGACTTGTTGATCAAAAATCCTTAGGGTAGTTATATAAAAGCATTGGCGCCTTAGGAATATATTAAACTTTTCTTGAAGCCATGTTTCGAGCAGGAGGTCTGGCTTCGGAGTCCGCATCGAGTTCCGTAGTAATCCATTCCGGTTGTACTGCGTTTGCCTTAAACAGCAAACCCAATTACGATTCATTGTTCTGTGTTCAATTCACGAATACACTTGAACACATTCGATTTCTCCAGGCTACACCATTAAACCATCTAAATTTCGAATTTATTTGGTCAACCCGTCTAATGCAATATTCTACATTGAATTATAAAAATATTATCTTTCATAGTAAAGTACTAAGCCCTTATAATCATTGGAGTCCATAATTATATTCCTTGAGTTTATTAATCAATACAATCCATCACAGTTAATACAAGACATATTTCTGATAACGTGGCTCATATTTGTTAATGTAATATCGAACGAATTCACAAGATATTTTGAGGAGCAAGTCATGTTGTACTGCAAAATACAATGCTTCCTGAAAAGAGATTAGTTTGCACGTTATAATAATTATCTCATATAAATAAATGTAAACCAATATGATTTACTTGTAAAATTTCTATCGTGTATACAAGATTAACTAAAGCACAACATTTTTTTACAAGAGACGTACGAGATCCACATACAATGCCCATCTTAGCAACTGTTTTAACATTTTGTATGAAGTTTTATGAATTTTGTATTTGCAATGAAGAAATACCTTAGCCAATATCTTTCCCAGACCATGTCCGGCCAATTGTTCAGGAACTTTTGTGCTTGTTATTTCCATAACCCCATCGACAATGTTGTATTTTAACTCAGCAACATTTCCGTCAATTTCAATGTAGAATTTTGTACTATCCAGTCCCACTTTGATTAATGTTCCAATGCTCCTATGATGGGTAAGCAGTTTTGAGCTTTGGAATTTCGCTGGTTTTCTTAAAATATTAAATCGATGCGCCTTAAGTTGTAAATGGGAAAAATGAACACGATTTGCTTTTGGTAAATAATAGATTCCCAGAATACGTTTTATGCTGCTGCGCAATACCCTTGACACGGAAAACATATTGTGTATCTATACTGTGGAAAATATAAAAAAAGTGTATATTTTGAACAAAAAATTTTGATCTGAAACAATACTTATTTATGCCGAAATATAATTTAATGCTTTTGAAACCTTCACATTTTGTGGAGAAATCTGTCGATAGTTATTTACTATATATTTACTATATTTAGCGATGAAACAAACATTTTTAAAGTTCGAATATTACTACCGCAAGCATTTCGTTTAGAAGTCTTACCAGAAAGAATAACTAAAAAATGTAAGTCTGTAACACGTCTATTGTTTCTCAGTGGGCAACCTCGGCTAGCTGATATTTCTCAGGGTGGGGTAACTCCAACCCTGCCCATAGACGGTACAGATCCAAAACAAAACTCGACCTTCACAACACTACATATCACCCTACATGCACACACAAAATAAACGAAACAGTTGGCAGGCCTGATGTATATGGCCACGACGTACCCGCCCTACCTGCAATGTACATATGAGGTTTTGTAGGTTCATCGCCCTTATATTTGAATTGGCGGTTAATCTAATCCATGCCCCCGGCGATTCTTCCCCCACCAAACGACTTTACTCACACTTCATATTTTAACTATATTTTGTTCGCGTTCTTTATTGAATTAATATCTAACATTTAGCTCTGACAAAAAAGAACGCCTATATATATATGTATATTCTTTTATGGCGATTCAATTTCCGAGGGACATCCGGAGTCTGGCCAAACACAAAAAAAAAAAGTTTACAAAAAAAAATAGTCCTCAATCCCTATCCTACCCTATCAGAGCTCTCATAGAAGTATTTGTATGGGGGGGGTTTATAATAACTGATTTACCTTAACGCTTGGCAAAATTCCGTATGTTGGACTTTACTTGGCTATTATAGCTTAGTGGCTAAAAATCGGCTTATGCTAGCTAAATATAAAAAAAAAAATATTTAAGTCTACAGATTGCTTTATATGCAATACATAAATATGTAAGTATCCTCTGTGATCCTTTTTATGTAAGTACAATCATATATACAAAACAACTGAGTTTTGCGATTTGGACAGACACACTGCTTCACAAAGCAACAAAAATCTTATCGTTAAAATATTTATGTTTGCAAACTACGCTTCCGTTAACATTTCCATACTGTTTTATGGTCTGCTTCATGGATTGGACGCGGATGGCTTTGTCGGCGGGTGGTGCGACGCCTATTCCTTTACGGAACGCACTCACCGCGTGAAACACCAGAAGCTGATGGGCCGTGTCGCTGCACGTGAGCCCCTTTTCCGTCGGCGAATATCGAGAGATCTGCTGGGCGGCTGCTCGAGTGATGCAGGCAATTAGCCTCGAGGCGTCGTACTCCAGCCGGTGCCGTGGTCGATCCGACCGCCATGCGCAGTTTTGTGCCCAGACAAACAAAAGGCAAATCCAACAAAAAAATCGCTGGCGTGGCCTGCTGTTGGCCACGCCAAATCCAATGGGACACAATGCAAAAAAATATCGTGGGAGGTTTGTCGTTTATTTATTCTTTTGTCTCCTCGCCGTCACCCAGTGAATTCTCAGTCCGCGACCTGCCGCAATTTTTTTGGTTTCCTCGTGTCGTGTGAAAATCCAGCCTACCTAACCTCAACAAAGACAGCCGCGTAATCGCAACAAAAATGTGGCGGTATTCGATTGGCGCTATCGATACTTTCCGACGAATGCAACAACACACGGCAATTTAAAGTTATGCGCCGGCCTGAACTTTAAAAATTGTCGTCGCATTCCTTTGCGGATTAGACGGTTGCCCTCTGCACCTCGCCCAACGTAGGCCACACCCACGCTACACCCTACTGACGTTTGAGCCGTCGAAGGACACTTCCCACTTATTCATTTTTGCAAATGGTCGACCCAGATGACTATCGAGATTCAGGAGACATCGGTTCTCATTCCCAGGATTCTCATTGGTTCTTGGTGCCTGCCTATAGTCACCACTCCGCCTGTTCAGTCGTTGGCTATCATCCGGGCGTGGATTGCGCCAATTCCACTCACGCCCGCCGTTCAGTCCACTCGAGGTATTTGACCTCTCAGGCTTCGCCGTTGGCTTTGGAGCGGGTTTGACGGTTGAGCGCTGTTTTCGGACTGCTCCCTGATTCGACTTTGGCTGTTCGGACTCAGGGCTAGCTGCTTCTGTAGGCGTCTGGCTTCGCATCATGGGAGTTGGCATTGGTCGAACGATATCATTGATGGCCTTCATCATTTCTTAGAAACCTAGTCGCAGTTCCTCCCGAAAAACTTGCGCTATCCCAGAATCCATCGAATTTCTATAGGTCTCTTGAGCCTGTAGAATAGCAACGTTTATCGCGGAAACTATCTCTGAATCGATTCCTGCATGAGGCCGTTCAACAACATCCCTGTGCCCCCGTGGCAAATTAAAGTTAGTGGCTGGAGCTGCTGGAGATCTTGTCAAGCCTATTCCCCTCATCGCTCCTGCTCCCTCACTTGCCCAGGATTCGTTTTGCTCGACGCTATCCCCTCCTGACCGCAACTGATACGAATGACTCGCGTCCGTCTCCTTCTTCTCTCTTCCCGTCATGGCTAAACTACTAAACTACTAGTAATAAATAACAAAACAATACAATACGCAATATAAACAGATATAAACATTATAAACAGATACAAATACTCTCACAATCAAACTTAAACTTGTAAGGGGGGAATCGCCGGTGGCCGTTATCAATCGCCATTCCAGCCTACGTCGTTAACCAAACTGTTCACGTTCAAACTAACAAACATTTTTACATAATTTACTTGAATGATATTAACTGGTTCGATCGTCAGCTATGCTGACGGGCCCCAGTTGAATCATTCTTGCTTGGTACGTTTCCGGTCTAATTTGCCTGTCAACTCGAGATCCATTGGCAGGATGCAGCGCATGGCTACGTAATTGTCGTACCATGGGTCACCCCGTCCAAACAGAACCCGCTGTCGACACGCAAATGAGTGGAAACACACATAACAAAAATACTAACAACCCACTAACTGTACGTGCATCCTACTCTCTATATATAAAAAACTTTAGCGCCGTCTCATGACCGGTAGCAAACTTCACTGCCTTGTTCAAAGCGTGAGTGACATACCGACATAGACACGGCTCCCTCAACCTGTGCGTGGTGCAATTGTCCTGCTCATTATGGAACGGACAAGTCACCACAGCCCTATAATTTTTTTATGAAATCCCTGCGCTACAAAATAAAGCACTTCAGGGTATTCCTAGTGTCGTCTCCGCCGCGCAATTACACTGTAAGCACTATCTCAATTGTAAGTCGCGGTTTCATACGGCACACGGAGTAGCCATCCGTACTGCGAGGACTCGCCGTTTCAGTTTATTTATTATTTTTGCTTTTGAAATCATCTCGCTTACGCTGATCGTTCGAACCTTTTTGCCTAGCACCGTTCTCGCGATCCCGATGATTCCAAAAAGCCATTCAATTTGGGCGCCATTCTTGTAACACGTCTATTGTTTCTCAGTGGGCAACCTCGGCTAGCTGAGATTTCTCAGGGTGGGGTAACTCCAACCCTGCCCATAGACGGTACAGATCCAAAACAAAACTCGACCTTCACAACACTACATATCACCCTACATGCACACACAAAATAAACGAAACAGTTGGCAGGCCTGGTGTATATGGCCACGACGTACCCGCCCTTCCTGCAATGTACCGTCTATGGGCAGGGTTGGAGTTACCCCACCCTGAGAAATCTCAGCTAGCCGAGGTTGTCCACTGGGAAACAATAGACGTGTTACAAAGTCTGCATTTATAATGATAAGCGTTTACTGTTGCGAAAACTCCATCATTTCTGAATGTGGATGCTCCCAATCATGTTAGTTGACTCAATAAATTACATTTTTATATCGATAATTTCGGTCCACCCCTAAAAATATTTGACATTCATTCTGAAAATGTTACCCACAATTATAATTTCAAAATTGCGACGAACACGATAAACAAAACTAAATCTGACTTTCAAAATTATTGTATGTAATTACATGGATTTTAAATTATCGTTATTTATGGCAACAAGGAGTCGCGTTGATGGGAATTCGGATTTTGAGAAACAGAATAATGAATTTCAATTAGAGAAGAATGGGATACGAACTCAAATTTTAATACCAACCATAATTTAGAACGGACACGAACTTGACGGGTGAGTTACTCTTAATCTTCATTCATAATACAAATCTCATAGTTTGTAATAAGTAATACCTGATCCCACCTTTACACATTACAGACACTTTCACGAGGGCATGCAATTACGCTTTTAAGGCAGCCTGCCCCATCAGTGGATCCCAGCCCAAGAAAAAATCTCAATGGTAGACTCCTCAACTAAATGTCCTTCGACAAAGTTGTAGGTCTCTTCATTCCTGCGAAATCTCAAAACAATGAGCTGCGATCAGCACCATATTTTGGCTAATAAGAGCAAATGTGGCCGAAACCATAGCGAATGAAATCCCATTGTCTCCGGCGCAGAGACACATGTGATGATATCCGCTAAGCACCTTCTGATCATTGTTATGAATGGAAATATTCTGATGGCTTCGCTTTGAATTGTAAATCTTGAGCAGAATTGCCAGTGTCATGCAGATTAGCGCTATTCGCCTTAGATTCATGCTTGTATACCAAATATAATTCGTGATATTTTGTAATTTTTCTCGTTTAAACAATACGAGAGTGAAACTTCAAAAACTTGTGTAACTTCAATTGTGTCACTATAAGTCTAGTCTAGCGGAATTAAAAAAAACACTAAACAGGCTAAACGGAAATCTTGGGAAGAAAAGTTCTATCGAAAAACACCCCTACTAGGTTATCTGAAGAAAGTGATATCCTCCTTAAGACACATTTCCCGGAGAATAAGCTAATCCGATACGGTATCACAACAGGCTAAACCTGGCCTATATGTGTCGCGCTTATAAGCCCATCGCCGTGTAACCTAACCTAACCTTCCTCGATTGGCAAGGCCAGATCATATGCGAGGTACTCAGTTATTAATTCTTCCTATTTGATGGTGACATGGACATGGTAACATGACATGGTAATATTGAAGATTCTGAAGGAACTATTTAATCGATTCCGTTATTTGTTTTCCCGAAAATTTGCGCAATAAGGTATCTAGGGCATCTCCTGGTTAAGTAGTAGCCAACCATCACGAAACAATCTTCTGGAGCGGCTGGAACGCTAAAGCGCCACTTCCCCAAGTGCCCGGCGAATGTTGTCAGCCCGGCCACCTTCTGCAGCGAGGTGGACACCTTTTTTGATGCCAATACCTTCTCCCTCCAAACTTGTCACTCAGATGGTTGCGCAATACTGTGCAGCAGTCCTGATGTCTACAGACCGGTGGCGCGACACTTTCGCGAAAGGGGATATGTGTTCCACCATTATCAACTGCACTCGCCATTATGACCTGTGGCTCAGAACGGAATTTGACAAGGCAGACGCTTTCACAGAGCATCTTTGGTGAACTCTTATGCTTTTGCACTCGGAAACTTCCTACCAGGAAGAGGTTGTAAGAATGTTAGAAGCTCCGTATCAATTGTCTGGCCCCATCAACTTCATCACGTTACTTGAGGTGTCATTGCAGCTAAGAGCGCTTGGGTTGAAAAAAACACCAGCCGAGCTGAAAAGTCCTTGCCGCACAAGGGCGTCAATTTCAACGCAATGCTTAGGAGTGGTCATTTCCCACGGCAGTAGAACCGTGCCCAGATTGTAATGATTCCAAAATCTGGCAAGCCGCCAACGTACATTGTGGTGTGACGCCCCCAACCCTTTCAAAATTTTCTAGGAAGCCTGATGAACCATATGATTGTCCCTGCACAATGTCACTGTCGATGTACGGGACTGGATGGAATATGTGAGCGGTGAACCTCTAAGTGGAAGATCGACATCAAATGCGTACTATTAGCATGTGGGATTTTCCCGCTCCGGCCTTCCCTGGTGTTGCCCCGAACTGCTACCTGGGCATCCATTTGAATGGCATGATTATTTGGCGAGCCAACATCTTTGTAGTATACAGCAGACCAAGTCATTGTCGTCCTTAAGACATGTGGCGAAATTACATGACATATAATAAAACTCGTCCACATTTTCAATGACGCCACAATTCAAGAACAAAATCCCAATACTTCTTTCATTTTACTCTATTGTACAAATCAAGTTTCGAAGATCTCTCGTTCGCAGAAGCCCCGCACATTGGACGACCGACGTTCTCGAGGAATTATCTTTTTTCGCTACCGTGCCTGATTTGAGGATGTGTCAGCACTTTTTTAACTGAACGCTCTGTAGCGTCTCCTGGCAGCCTTGGTGAAGTACTGAACAAACTGCCTCGCCTTTGTGCAATCGCACCGACATCCATAAATTGTATTTACACGATCGGCAACCCCTCCGACATCAGGGAACCGCCAGGCACATTCCGCAAGTACCACACTCCGCTAGTCTCGCTACATAATTCCTCCGAGATTGCTACCATTTTTGAGAAGAAAATCACAAGTTTACTATCTACTGGAAGATATCTTTTCCAATGCGATCTCTGTGGTACTGATCCTGGGTGCAGATGGTCAAGATGGCCTGCAGGAAATAAAAGGGCTTCCCTTCACATTGGGTAATACTGCAAAGGGACGATATGTTCATGCTTAACAGTTGACACGGAACCGGGAAGTGACTCTCCTATCATACGCAACCTTCTACCACCCTTTGCCAAAATGTTGGATTTTTGGCGTAGTTATCTAAAGCTACATATATTCTTGAAAATATAACATAAAACAAAAAACATCAGTATTTTTCTATGTGCGCGAATATGTCGAAAAATAAAGGAACACAAACTGAGCTTTCTATTTGTCAACAATTATTGGTCAATGCATGTGGAATGCTGTCTGTGCCAATTATGCATTTTAAACGTAAAATTATTTCATTTAAATATTTATGTTCAATATTTATTTTATTATTACCATCGGATATCGAAGGTTAGATTATTAGTTTCGTGCGATTTCTGTTCCTCTGTCTGAGCGCAGCTTTTGAAACAAATTTGGTTAGTTAGTCAACAGGGCCTAGGAAATCAAATAAAACGATTTTTTTTTAAATAATAATAATAATATTCGAAAATGCCTATATATTTCACGGTTTTGGAGCTAGTTACCAAATTGGGAAGGTATTTTTACCGGCAAAACTGCAATGACTGATGGTGTAAATCGGTAAAATCAGATATCCTACACAAGCTTGCAGTCACCAAATTTGAAAGGTATATTATTATTAAAAAGCCGGAATTGCCTACGGCCAAGTCTTAGCCGTCCACAAAATTCTTCATCTTTGAGACAGACTTACCTTTAATTAATTTAAGCAATCATTGCAATGAATCATTAAGCTGCACGGACTTGATTCTTTTTATTCAACTATTTATATTGAAGCATTAACATATGCAATATATTATATATACACATATATATATATATATATATATGTATTATAAATATTTGTACTTAGTATCATATTATAGATCTAGATAAATTATTTTTGTTGCAGATAGCGCTGCACAGAAACTTAAAAAGCTGGCGGTACTTATTACTGCTGTAGTGGTTCCAGAAACCTTTACGATCACGCCCATGCACAATGATAGAATAAATTGGGCTAAGAAAACCATACTGCTTACTATGGCAACATCTGTACCCAAGCCACGCACTCCAGATTCCAATTTTGCACATCCACTGCCATCCACTTCAAACTAAAACAGATTTAAAAGAAATTTATTTTGAATAATTGAAATGTTTGGTTTAAATTAGAATATCTTAAAACCTATAATGTTTTTGAAATTATTATTCTGTTACGATGTGTACAGGTCGAAACCGTCTGTTAACAACAACACAGAAACGGTGACTGTCAGGCTTAGGTGCAGTGCGACCCGTGACATCGTCGGGCTGATGGAGACTCTTGCTGGTACAAGCAAACTGGTATTTCATCCAGAACTTTGATTTTCCAGACACGTCCGTTACCTTTCGAGGTAAATCAGAGGTTTGTGCAACTTAATTCTATGCCGAACGAATAGAATAAAAAGAATGCGTTTTCTATGGGAGGACTGGGCAGATATCATTAAAGTTTGCATAGGTGTGCAAGCCCAGAAGCATCATCACAGCCAATTGCACCACTATCGGTGTCAACGTCATTGGTGCTCCAAGTTCGACGAGCAATTGCACCTTCACAATTGTTTCTTGTTTCGCATAAATATCGATTATAGAGGCAGTTGCAACATTAAGTAAGTTCTAGAAAAATTCGGGCAAAATGAAGAATTTAGCCAGGAATTAATCAAGGAAGTGCAAGTAATACTTGATTCTGAAGAGCACTACTATAATCATATTGAAACTCTTGATAGGGTACTCATTCAGGTTAGAGTGCCCTCTAGAGATTCGCCAGAATTGCTCTTCGGCTATTCGCATATTAATGCTTGTTAGAACAAAGTTGATGTTATTGTATACTCAGCAATACTTTATACAATTTCTCAGCATAGTGTACTGAAAATTCAGAACACCACTTCAAAGCTGCAAGTACTTTTCGACGCATCGAAGGGAACTACAGCCAATTGGTCATTCACTGAGATTCTAGTGGTTTTATTCAAGACTTAGGCACACCTCATACCCATCATGTTATAATTTTTACATAGGTGTACCCTTATTGTACAAATATCTAAAATATTGCGCGAGTTCATGTTATGTGATGACCGTAATTATCAACTATTGTATGATGCGACGATGCTATAAACCTTTGCAGATCTTTCAGCTCAATACAGTTACGTATGAAATATAAATTTTACCAAACCTGGCCATCAGGACTCTATCATACGTAGCTAATCTCCACAGTAAAGAATTGCCAATTGGAGATGAAGTTCACTAAAATGAATGTAAATAGATGATATGCTAACGAAACAAATGAATCAACTCGGATAATAACAAAAGGCTGGATTTGAATTACCTTAATGGAATTTCGACAAGTTATCATCACATTCAAGATGCTAATTCAACAGCTCTGCTTTATGAAGATTGGTTTGGACGAGCCACTATTACCGCTCATCTTGGAAGCGAGTAGTAGCAGACTTTCAATCTTTGGAATCAATTGAAATTCCAAGATATATTAATTTATCGCATGTGAAGTGCACGGATTCTCCATGGCGTAGATAGGAGTTATATGCAGCTCTTATGTTGTACCATACTTGGAAAATATTCTTGGCAGTGAGTGTAAAAAAACTTTGTTGGATGATGTACACATCGTGTTGCATTCCTTACACAGCACTGATGTGTCGAAACTCCGAAAACATAAAAGACAAGTAGTAACCAGTAAAAAATAATCCTGTTGACATAATGTTGCGGGAATATACCTTGCCAGAGATCATCCAATCTTTTTGTCTTACACGACCAAACTGCCCAACATGGGAATGCACATCGGAGATGTGTTTTGAAGGCATAAGGTACTTTCAATAAAATTCAGAGCAGTGCTAGCTAACCACAATTTTTTGGTTATAATCGAAGGATCTTCATCATACAACGGGTACTGTCGGGCGATTGGCATAGGCGCTCTTGCCAAAGAATTATCAGTTTATGAAACTATATGTAAAATAACTTCATATCGCGCAGGGAAAAAGAACTCGTGAGAATGCTTCACGTGCATGTGAGTTGATTATCGAATACTAAAGATCTTCCCAAGTCGCCTTACCCGATACACCCCTTTATTTTATAAATAGAGATGACTTTTTGTAGATGTTACAGAAACGCTCCAAATAGCTAATTCTATAACACACCATTCATCCGAAGCAGGCTGAAATCGTGCAGGAAGACAATTTACCGCCCCACTTATACTACTTACTACCTACTTCGCAGGATTGCAATGACGACGTCTTATTATTAGGATTAGCTTAAACTCCTTCCATTGATCGGAAAAGTCTCGGTCAATGAGCGGAGAATGTTAAGGCAGCACCCTTATCTTAATATTACATTTGTATTTATTTATCATATTATTAATTTTTCATTGACATTATCTTTCGAATATTTGCGGTACTGTAACCACTTATTTATGAAACTTTAAAGCTGGAATAAAGCAACGCAACGCGTAGGAAATATTTAATGTCGAGCTGCGAACTAAGATCATTATTTGGCATGCATTCGTTGAGATATGTTCTCTAGTAGATCCCTTTAAGGGTATGCGAGCAGGTTTTGACTTTTTCAACCAGTTACTAACGCCTTATGAATGTGTGTTAGTGAGTGGGTTTGCGATATATCCTTTTGCAGAGCAGGATGACTTCACTTTTGATAAGCTTCGGGAGGGTTGTATGTAAAAATCTGTTTTTTTTTTTAAATATATATTTTGTTTGTAATTTAGAGTTTTCTACTTACTGTTCCCATGGAATGATAATGTGCCACTAACAAGTAAGGCATTGTGAAGAGGGTGGAGTACATAACGCCTGCCGTCCAACTAAAAACTATAACACTTAATTTACTGCGAGTAAGTGCCATTAATGTCATGCCAGTACAGTAAAAAAGAAGTCCTCCAACATAAACCGATTTTGCCCTTGAATAAAGATATAATGGTCTTAAGTAAGTTCAATAAGTCATAATTATTTCAAATGTAAATAAAGTGACACTCGAGCGCATAGTTTTTGCTTCAATATACAAATGTTTTGAACGTAAATATTGTCATAAAGCTGTAATCTAATCCAATTTTAGTAGAAAAGAGTTGTATAAGGGCAGATGATGAGTGTAAAGCAGTATTGCCACACCTGAAAGATACGAATAGCAGAACAGAGGTCACTTTAACCAAATATGGAGAAAAGCACAAAGCTTTCGCCTAACTTGGCTCACAATATACGGAAAGCAAGCACGGAACTATTATATCTCGTCATCACAGCTTAAGTATTCCACGACAATGAAGACATTCTTTGTGATAATAATTCGGATTTTTTTTTTTATATATACCGAGAAATTGACAACCACTAAATTACTAAAACTTCTCATATGTTACTTTGTCGCTCAACTGAATATATAGATTATTTATTGCCCCCTGGCTTTGCGAGTTAACAAACCCGTGCTTGGTATCGTTGGGCCACTTAAGGGTACAGCTGGTTGGTCATCAGCACCCCATAAAAGATCGCGGTATTTTAAAACGCATTTTATCCTTCTGTTTCGATATCCACTGTGTCAGGAATATGGAGAGGAAGGTGTCTATGTGTATTAAGCTAACCTCAACGTAGCCCAACAATTTTGTCTATTTTCTTCCTTTGGGCAGCCCTTATATTCCCGGTTTTGAGAAGGAAAAATGTGGGCCTACTGCTTTTTGGACAATCCTCTATCTTAAAGATAAGAAATCTAAAGTCCGCTAAACTGACTCTCCCTTTTTCCAATTAATAGCTGTTAGACTTAACTTAACTTAAAAACTGGGTAAAAAAAAATACTATGAAATGCATGCTTAGCCAAAAACTTTTTGGAAAAATACTTTACTGATTTTAATAAGGGAAAATTTATTGTTTAAATTTATTATTGATCTATATATCACCGCTTGTCTGTGTTTCTTTCCGTTAGATAATAAAGGTTCTGGAATACCATGCGCAGATTATGTTCATGTATTTATTCGATAACTTAATGTCGATACAAATCGAATTTTGATTAAGAAACACAGTATGAAATCGAAAATTAAATTTATTCCAACGTATTGGCTTGAATATTTAACTTATAATAGTAAAACACTTAAGGTAAGTAGAGAAGAGAAGTATTTTAGATTTCTTCGATGTCCGTCATACTGTCCCCCATGTGTCCTAATGTTCATCTATCTGCAGGCACGCAACTTTTCTTTAAACGTTTTTTCCACAAGCCGTCGAAGCTTCGAGTTGCAAATCGATATGTAACATTTATTTCCCCAAGATATTAGCCTAGATTGCTGGTAACCTCCTTTAAAGATAGTCTAATGAATTTCCTGGCCAGTCCAGTCCAGCCCAGTCTCTAAATATAGATTCCTGACTACATTTCTGATATCAAATCAAATGGTTCAAATTAGATGTAAGCAGTTAGACTCTGTACTACCATATGTAATAAAATTTGAGCTGCATTAGTTATCATCATGCCGACATTAGTTATCATTTCGTGAAGTATATTTCTGTAATATAATAATAAAATCTCTCGGGATTTTAAGCGGGCTTAAAACAATTGAGTTTACCTGAATCGTTGAATAAGCTTATCAATAACCAGGGAGTAACAGGCACAGGAAAGCGAGTACATGGCCATACCCCAGCATCCAAAGCGAACACCCTCTTCATATTTTCGTTGTGAAATTGATCCTTCCATAGCTCTTGGATCTCCATTAAATACAGATTCCCCGACAAAGTCGGTAAAATAAAGTGAGTAGCATACATGCGCCATCCAGCAAAAGAGATTCGTTAGACAAACTATGCGCAGGGAATATGGCATGTACACAATAGAAAGCAAATAATGCGATAGCGACTGTATTTCCACTTTGCCTTCCGGTTCATTTGTGGCATTCACAGGCTCTTGGTTTTCGGTGAACGAAGTCTCATCAAAATTCTCCTTCTCAGCGCTTAAATTTTCCGATGCCGCAGCGGGTGTCATCTATATAAAAGTAACAAAGTTAATTGATATTCACAATTATTTAAATAAGTATAAAGTATTATTAAGTGTAACTTTGATTGCAAAGAGTGTGGAGGCATTGAAGAAAATGCAAAGAACTCTAAGTGGAACACACCTGCAGTTCCCGTATTCAAAAAAGGGGTCCTTCAAAGAGATGTGAGTCTTGACTGATTTTTTAAATTCCGGAATAAGATTAAGTAAAGCGCTTTATCCTAACCCTAACATGCACATGTGTATTCGATACACAATATCTTAAGCCACTTATGGTTTTATTCGGCAGCCGAATGATACCGCTGTTAATGCAGCTGGAAACCGTGCCTGTTACGGTCATATTTTTGCCATGCTGGTGAATAATAGTAGTGGGGCAGAGAGGAGAAAACTGATGCATATATCACTAAAGGGTATGCAATAGCACATGGTGAGCAAAATAGGCAGATGTTAATATGCATAGCTTTGCCCAAACCACGAGGCGCACCGATACTTAAGCCACACCCAAAATATAAATGCATTGTGAATTTAAGAATTTTTTTTTTAGCAGAGCATAAAAAACGGATGTGAATTAAAAAAAATAAAATATTTCACTAAATGTGAAACTTTTCTTCCTATTCCGTCTAACCGTGGCAACTATTACCGTTTCGATTTTCTTTCCAGTAACACTCTGCATATTTATCGCATACATTTAAAAATATTTTTAAGATCATAAGTGCACAGAAATTAGCATTGCTGAGTACGCTGCAGAGCTGTGATTATATGTTTTCTCAATTTCAAATAAGTTTTAGTTTAATATATATTAGTTAGATGCAATTACGTTGAATATAGAAAAAATTCGCTCACCTCATCATAATTTTCGTGATTTTTAATGTCATCATCGCTATGAATAGAACCGTAATTTATAGAGCCGGTATCTAAGGGACGTTTTTCCTTGGGTCTTGAGGGGGAAGAAATTGCCCAAAGCGGAATTTCAGTAAAGCTGGTTATTGTAAATGTCACGCAGGCAATGAAAATGAATGTAATAATGGTAAATACAGCTTTGACATGTCCTCCCAGTCGCCTTCCTGCGTGTACAAGTGTAAATAAGTGTCTAATATTTTTAAATACAAAATAACTTACCAATTTCAGTTTCATCCCAGTTTAAGCCACCCATTGAGTAACCAAAAAAACCACCAAGGCCAGCCATTATTGTGAATGTAGAAAGACCTTTGGCATGATCTTCTGGAATACACACATCCAACAGGTATGCTCTGGATGGACTTTGACAAGCATCTGCATCAAAGTCAAGTAGTACAGTTCCTAGCACAGTGAAAAAAATTCCCCAAGGATGTGAAATTTTTGTATAATTTTTTATCTCTGACGTCGTAGCTGTCGCTCTATGCGGTACTATATTTAAATAGTTATACGTTGTGTTATACGTCGTATTCATTGCAGCAGCCTGTAAATGTGGGTCCACATCACCAAACCAATATCCCAAGTTTTCTCCATTCGGAACCAATATCAACCCTACACAGATATCAAAAATTAATAATAATATTTTTCTTCAACATTCAAATTTCTTATTTACCAAAAAAAACTCCAATAGACAACAGGATTATGAACGGTCGTCGACGTCCTATATTTAATTTGCAGCGATCTGAAAAAGACCCCAAAATGGGGCAGAGAAAAAATCCAACTAAAGGTGACAGAGCCCAAACCAGAGTCATATGCTGATGTTCCACTCCAATTTTAAGCAAAGTTGGTGACACGAAAGCTGTTTCTGCAGCATATGAAAACTCAATGCCCATCACCGCAGCTGATACTCGTATCAACTCCGCACGTGTTTTATATCTGTAAAAAAAATCCATGTAATGAACGTGCAGTACAAAATTCACAACATGAAACTATGTTTACCCTACCTAATATTCCAAAGGTTTTAGAAAAGCCTGAATAGAATTATTGAAGGACAAACTGTGGCCTGTGCTCAATTTGAGTGCTTTGTTTGTGCTTCTTCTACTCTCATGAAAATTTATGCGCTCATCAACATCAAAAGTATGTAAGTAGCAGACGAAAATATATCCGACGCCTTACAAATTATATATTTAATTATTTAATGTAATAATCGACGACTCCCCTGGCTTCGCGATCGGAAGCAAATTTTTAATGTAGTCCTTGAATTGATACCCTGACACATCATTGGTCTACTAAAAATATTTCGTGAATATCGGATAAGACACACTCAAGTAATCGCCGTTTGAAAAGTTCCCACATTTTATTTCAAATTTCTGTATTGTACCATTACGGTACCGATATGGTACCGTAAATATCAAGGTAAAAATCAAATATATAATAATGTAAATAAATTAGGGAAAATACTAGAATTTTGTACAAAATTATTACGATCTCGATTACCATTTTTACATTAGTATTTAGTTGATCTCATCTAGTGTGGTCTAAGCAGGGTATCCATCGTTGAAGCTCAGATTGGTTACACCGTCGGCGGGTGACACTACCGACAGCAGCTGCTTCCACAACCACAAAGACGCATTACGGTCATGATTTCATTCCGAAACAAGATTTTGAAACCATCATTATCCACGTATTCAAAAAGAATCATTGGCCAGAATTGTAAATTGCGTTTTTTTTTCTAATGTTTACAGAGTAACTTTGTTGAACAGAAATTCCTTGTTGAAATGGCTCTCATTACAGTGTAATAATACATGATATATGTATATCGTGTGCTTTGTGTTCTTGTTGAGAAAATTGTATCTAAAACCTTTGACATAGATTTAACCCAACAGGTCCATGGGATTTGGCATACGTGTATGGTATGTTGGTTTTAAGTATGCGAAGAATTAAACTTAATTGGAAACATGGAGTTGGAGAGCTTAGAATATTGTTTGGGATGTGGGTGTGAACGTGGCCGCCAATTTTTATCCGATCTGGTAATATGCATCCCAAATTTGGTGAGTGTAGTCCAAAAACTGTTCCATTCGGAAACAATTACTGTCTAAATCGACATTATTTGTTTTTATCACTATTACAATTTCTTCCAACGTATCACAAAGCTAAGGGCTTTTAAGACTTTATATGAAACATGCTTTAATTTATGTGTTTGGGAAATAGTCGAGTGCACGATTCTTGGATTATATATAATTTTGACCTTACCTATAAATATGTGAATAGTCCACGTTAGCACTTGCGTTACCTTTAAGTTGGTCGAGAGCACTACTTTTCGCCTTTTCTACAAAGTTTGTCGGATTTACATCACCATATTTTTCTTTAATGTTATCCCTCCATTGGTGGAGACGACCCGTTAGCCCTTGATATTCATTTAATTTTTCCATATTGGTATATTGATTAATTATTTAAAATTTAACTTCGTTACGAAATGTTATTTAAGCCGTTTCGTTTAATATTGCCAAGCCAAAAATTTATATGGCTTCGTAACTTGCAGGTCCAAATAGTAAAACAAGACTCAACATTCGCCAAACTTTGCATTCAAAGCATAAATAAATTTAGATTTTACAAATAAGCTAGCGAATACCCAATTGGAACGAAAACCATTTCGTATCGGGTACAAACAATTCCATTGAAATTCATCGAGCATGCGTTGGCATTTTCTATTTATTTTAGTTTTCCAGCGAAGCTTTCAGAACGAACAAGTGTAATGGCATGAACTCGACTACTTTATATCCTCTAGGTCGTAAGTTCATATCATGCTAATACTAATACAGTATTGACTTAAGAATATATTTGATTATAAATGGCATTTTAGTTACAATCGTAAATGTTTACGTACATTTGCAATTAAATATGAGCATGAATACATGAACATGCGCTTGTATGCACAAAGCGACGTAAGGTCAAAGCTATACCCGTAAAGCGGTGGAGGAAATGTGATTGGAAAAGGGTTAACTTACGCTCGGTATTGGAATGCAGCATTATTTTTATGAGTGCAGCCTAGCTATAAAGCCGAGGAGATAAGTCGGTGTAGCCTTGCCTATGTTGATGTGTATACGTATGTGACTTAAACAATTGACAAAGAAAGTCAGCTCGAACAAATCGGAGCGTATAGAAGCTTGAGATATACTTCATTTTCTAAATTATATTGAGCTGCTACCAAATTATACCCTTGTGGATAATACAATTTTGTCATTAAGTTTGTAACGCATTTAAGGAGTCGTCTCCGACCCCATAAGGTACTATTCTTGATCAGTATTTTTATCCGCGTCTATATTGTCATGACTGTTAATCTGTCCGTCCGTTTACCAGTCATTTGATACACTAAACAGACCATATCTAGCAAAAGCGTCCCAGATATTTGTCTTATAAATAATCGTTTGAAATTATAATGGCTACGATAAACTTTTATTGAATTGAGCCGTTTTCTAATTAATTACAAGAATGAGCCAGAAAAAACTTTAATGCATGCACTGCTGAGTACTGTGGATAATAATCTATTAGAAATGTATTGACAATAGATTTGAACGATAGATTGAATATATCTATATCTTTTGTAGTTTAGAAATTACTGAGGTGTCAATTTTTTTTTGCTTTTTCATTTTATGTTGGATAAATTCTAATATTTCAATAAGATATACGATCAAATACACATTTAAGATACCACTCGAAACATATTTGATACAACACTTATTTATTTATTATATCATTTTTCTTTCTAACGCAAAAATATAAAACTGTAATTTCCTGCGAAAGTCGAAATGTCGCTTAACCTAGTTTTCTTAAAATTTAATTTTTAAATTTTCAAAGCTTTTTAATACTACTAATACTAACCATTAATTATGAGTACAATTTTATCTACATTAAGATGTCTATTAATAATTTTTTTAAAATTAATAAAATCATCATCGTTAAGAATTTATAATTTAATCATTTAGAGATATTTAATAATTTTGCACATTAAAGTATGTGGCAACGGTGTTAAAAGAACTTTCAGCTTATGTTACGTTCATTTCTGCAATTAATAGTCTTTTTTTAAGGGTAAAATTAGTTAAGCCATTGACAATTATCGAATTGTGTGGGACACCCTATAAAATTGGAGAAATCATTTCGTATTGGTAAGTAAAACTTTTATGTCAACATTGTAATTAAAGTATAATATAATTAATTCTACTCTTGTTCGATTAATTTTGTTTTCAAATTACAATATAGATTCAAAGTTGTTGGTGCTATTAATGGGCATACCAGAGTAGGGAGAATTTATAATCGTGATGAGTTGATGATTAATATTGTACTGTTGTATATTAATTCCACATTAAGATATTATATTATCTAAACTCATTAATGAATATATGTATAAGGGGTTCTTTTGTCCTTTTGAAGAGCATTACTTACCTTTTTTCATGGACTAACTACCCAATAACAATCATAACTTAACTAATTCGTATTTCAATTATTTCGATTTGGTTATTGATGGTGAATTGTTTGTTATTTCAATTTTATGTTTATTTTTGCTATAACCAATCTTTTGAGCATTATAAATTGTTATAATAATGTTTATTTATAAATAAAGCCATTGGGGTTTGGCCAATGATACATCGTACAAACTAGCATTGTGCATCGAAAGCCAATTAACAATATATTTCACAAATGAAGTGCTGCGTCTGTTTCTGTTGTTTGTATCTTTATCTGCTAAGAAAGATATTCTTTGGCGGTTCACTTTCCAAACACATATTTGCAACAAGTTGTGTGCATAACTTGCTCTGCCAAATCTTTTCAATCTACACAAGAGTTGATTCTGCAAAATAGTCCTTACGCAAGTCGATTTTCTTCTGCTGTGCGCTTTCACAGCGTAATCCCTGCATTTTTGGTTTGGCTGACTCCAGTTGTCAATATATCATGCTACAAGAAAGCATTTAAGCTAAACGAAGATTCCGCAATTGTCTGTCCGTTCCGTATGTATGATTTTAATACACATTGGCATATTAATCATAGACTGGGTAAACTTCATCAAGATATACATATATATATATATATATATTTATCCTGCTTGCTTTCTTACCCTATGATACCCCTGCACCGTATAGTGTGAAATAAAACTAGAATAACAGAATTATTTAGCTTGTAGAGAGCCCTCTTTACTAGGTCATTCTTCCTTTTTTTAAGATTTTAATTTATATGTTTAAGATAGGGTTAGGTGCAGATCGAAAGAAAATATTTCTGTGCTTCAACCGAACTGGTTGGCTGCCTTGATTTATTACGGTGTACGTGGACATGCGCAAGAGCACGAGCTGCTCGCTCAATCACACTTAAATACAAATTGAGCCGTTAAGATGCTCATTGCTGTGTATTGGGTGCGGCCCCTTTTTTAAATTTGTTTAATACATTTACATGCTTATGTAACTAAATACTTTAAGATTTGTATACCCTGTAACCAATGAAAATGGCAGAAACTCGTATCGTATCGGTTGTTAAAATGTAAGAGGAGACATCAACGATACCAAAAAATATATATATGTATATTCAAAAGTAAAAGCTATGTCGGTCATTCTATCTGTGTCAGCTCGTCGATATCATATACCTTAAAAGCTGGTGACGTCAAATGTTGATTCTACGTTGACTAATACATTATCTGTAAATCAAGGTTATTATTTATTTGTATAATATAAAATATATTTCATTATAAGTAGCTATCTTTTTTTGCACAAATAGGAAAATATAGATTGACAGATATGAAATGAGAACATGATATACTTTAGTCGAGCACTGCCGACTAAAATCCTCTTTTCGTATGTATGATGTTGAATTTTCACACCTAATTGACAAAATACACAAGAAAAAAGTATGAAATTGGGCGGCAGTCATCATGCTAACTGTTAATTGAATTGGTAATATGTTAATCTGTTTTTTCTCAAATACTTTGATAATCTTACATACGTATTTACGCAAATGAAGTGGCACGTCTAAACTGGTTAAATAGTAGAAAATCATTAACACTTCTTAAATAAACAAACAAACAAACAGTCGGAATGTTAACGATATCAAATGCGTACCATTTATCCCGTACATGTTATATATGCTCGCATATACATTTATACATATAGGTCTAAATTCAAGGCAAAACAATTCTGAAAGACATGAATGGAAACGTCTTGGCCCATGATTGGTCATTTAAAGCTGGCGATCCGGATTGTCGTTCTCAGTACACCGATGCATAGGCTTTGAAGCCAATGTGCTAATATCTGGGCGGAGTCAGAAACGATGCTGTGGACAATTCACACCTGCGCTCAAATAATTTGATGGGAAGGAAAAATAATAAAAATTTTAAGACTTTAGTCATGGGCAAATCATATGAAGCTGAAAGCGGTTAAAATGTATCGGCAGTACATAAATTCTAGAGCGTACAGAACAACTCATAATGAAGATGCAACGAGAAATAAATGTAGTTTTGGATCAAGTGAAATATTGTGCAATACTTTAAATAAAGCGAATAACGCAATAGTCTCCAAGGAGATTTCTAATAAGCATAAAAATAACGTCTCTTTTAGTATCGAAAATATCTTGTGTACCAATAATGACTCACAATTAGATGGCAGAAGACAATATAATACCCATCTAAAAAATATAACACAACCAGTAAACCCTTCTGACACCGGTTTTGTGAAAGGTAAGCAACCTCAGAAGGCTTCTGAATTCCATTTTAGGCCTACACTTACCAGGTCGCATTTTAATTAATAGCAAATTTAATTAATTATACCCATTAAAAATGTGCACAAAGGCCATATTGCAGTGGTGGAAAAGTATTTAACAACAGTCGAACCGATTTAACCATTCCGATCAGATAAAGTTTATTTTATTTGGTAGATAACTGCCAGTGTTTCGCGAATATCGATACACTTGGATTTCCTAAAGAAAAAAAGTCCCGAAGGATTGGGTTTCCAATTGATATGTGATAAACCTTAAAGTATTTTTGATTGAACAAGTTTCATAAAGATCGGATGAGAAAAACCTAATAATTTTATTCTATGTGTGACAAGCTGAAATAATATTTAATAATAATAGTCGAAGCGCGCGAAATTTTGCAACTGTATTCTCCAGAGCCATGATATATATGAATGCGGGTATACTCATAAGCATATTTATTGATTTTTCTAGTCCTTATTCCGGCCATAAGAAATGAGAGCACTTGCATACCTGCCAACATTGAAGTGTACATAGCCTTTAAAGCGAAATTTTGCAATAAAACAATAATAATATATTAAATAGCTGTGCTCAGGTTATCTAGTAGTTAAGCTCACTGGGTTATATGTAACTCTTATTTGTGTTTTTTAAAACGGATGTTTACTGTGACATGATATAGAAGACGGATAATGTTAATTTTCATCTATTTTGAAAAAGCATTCTACTCATAAGTGATAGGAAAGATACGGATCGAAGGACAATATCAACCGATGGTACCTATGACATATATAAAATATGTGAAGTGATCCACACCGGTCGGCACCGATTTTTGTACTGCTTGCAACAATAAATTCGAATATATTGCATTTTACATTACAATTAAAAAAGCAGGAGAGAGCATTGCAGTAGGGCGTATTCTGATACCAATAAGTAATACACTCTGATAACAGGTGCCCCAGAACAGGGTGTAGCCTAGAACTACCGATCTTTGAATTATGTGTTTAGTAATTAAGTTTTTTAAAAAAACTTGAAGGCACTTCCCTTCGAAGATTATGGAAACGTCATCGGTTTCAGCGATAGTGTGGCTTTTTTTTTTTGCATTTGGAACCGCGAGTTGTATTATCAAGCATACCGAAGGTATCATAACTTGCATAACTTGGTGGATCGGAATATACATTTTTGGACCCAGGAGTATAGGCCCTAGAAATTCGGCATGCACATATCTTCCACAATTTGTAAGCTAGAGTCATACAATTTTGGAATTATGTTACTGGTAACTCTCCTAAGAGATCGATAAAAAAATTTGATGGCCACGCCCACTCCGACTCCCTAATCCGATACACCTGTGAGTGTAAATCGATAAGACCATATATCTCACACAATTTGACAGCTAGAGTCACCAAATTTAAATGGCATATTGCTAGTAACACCACGCCCATTTGCATGCATGTTTTGTATCTGCCTAATATGCGAGGTGTTAGGAACTTACCCGTAGGAACTTGCCCGTACACCTTACTCCCACCTGCACAAGGTTCTAGTACAATGTCAGCTCAGCCACCACAGGTGGAGCATGAGTGGTGCGTTTGCTACTTTACAGCGGTGGAGTATTACTTGCAGAGGCGTGGGAGACATTTGCAGACTTCATCTCGCCCTTCTATTACTATCCGCCTCTTCGGACAATGAGAAATCCTCCTCATTCAGTTCGCAATATATGTCATCTAAGCCACGAATCAGCACCCTTGATCCACCGGTGAGGAGGGTTACTTCGTTTCAGCATTATTAAAATTTTGTACGGATCTTTCATTATTGCTACTCGGAACTTCTCTCCAGTCGACTCGAGGGTGGAACTCTCCCACACTTTGCATCTGCACAAGTTCCCTCCCGAACTGACGGTTCGGCAGCTCCTTGGCAGTTGGGTTATTTTTTTGCGAAGTTTCCCGGCCTCCTTTGAAATTTTTTAAATTATTGAATTTAAAATCGTACGAAAAGCGGAAAATCGATTTCCTTCTGCAATGATATCCGTGTGGGACAGGTAATGCTTCATAACACCGGAGGAATCCTTTTACCCGTTCTTTATAGTGGTAAATTTATCTAACCCTTTTAAATTCAATGAACTTCTGATTGTAAAAATTAGTTTCGATATTTAAATGTATTTCACTTGATATGTATGTGGGACTGGTGAAGGTTTTAATCTGTGGTATCTGAAAATTTGGAGATTACTGGTGTTACAGAGACAAGTAGGAAGTTTCTGAAACAGTTTTTAGTTTGATTTGATCTATTAATGAGTAACTGGCAATCCTTGTGTAAGTAAAGTTTCGATGTTAAAAGATAATCTACCTTTTTTTACATTTGCAGGTGAAATCGGGGAATGTTGGGCTAATGGAAGCAGTCTTCTTACACATCCGATTCCGTATATGCAAAACGTGGATTTCATTACAGCAGATATTTTGCCGAGCCCTTTCACAGCAGCATTTCAAAATTCACCGCCAATGCAATTGCAATGTTTGACCAAATTACCAACGCCTCCTTATCTGCATCACTTAATTAGTGTTCAAGGTAAATATCTATCAGATGCCATTAGGCAAAAACAAATTCATTTTAATTTTTCTGTTCCTAAATTCTGCATATTTTATTATTGAATTTAAAAAATAATTGTAATTTTTTACTTTGGAACGAGATAGTTTATACAATTTATTTCACCGTGACTTGGCGTGTACCTAGTCAATTGAAAAGCGGAGTCAATTTTGGAAGAAATAATTTTTGTTTTCTGCATTTTGTTAATTTAATTTTATTGATAAGTCGTCCAAGATATTTTATACAACTAATTGGAGAACTACTACGTGATACTCAAATTTCATTAAAAATTGATAGAATATATAATTTTATAAAGTTGTGCTAACTATATCTAGTCATGCTGACACCCAAACATTTTTTAATTCTTTTCTTATATTGGGTAAACTATATTTGTGTGCAAGAACGTTAATATTTTGTTGCCTACTGTAATTAACTTGTTAACAAAAATGTTCAATGATTTTATTTAAGGAAAGCGATTTCGAAAACAAGGCACTGAGAGAAAGCCCCGACAGGCATATAGCGCAATACAGCTGGAACGTTTAGAAAATGAGTTTAAGGTAGACAAATACCTGAGCGTCAACAAGCGTACGGAACTCTCAAAATCTTTGTCTCTGACAGAAGTGCAAATCAAAACTTGGTTCCAAAATCGTCGAACAAAGTGGAAGAAGCAGCTGACTTCGCGACGTAAAATAGCTCAACGGCATGGCTTATATAAATTTGACATGTACTTTTCAACGGTTTCATCCACTCCATCCAAACCATCTACTTATCCAAATCTGTATCCCTTTTATTCTGATCCCCAATTGTGCTTCCTACAACCCTTTCAATAGTAACTCATTTAAATAAATGTATAATAAATAATGTAAATTTAAATAAATCTCACAGCGAAAAATTGTTCATGTCGACTTTTTTTTTATTACATTTCTAGTGCGCATAGATCAGCAAATTAAAATATAAAATTAATTTAACAATATTTATAAATATAAATTTAAGTGTAATGCTAAAATTAACAAATTCGAATGGTTGCTTGCTGGCAACTTCTTTCAAACCGCGCTTCCGTCCAAGCAGGATGACTCTTTTTCAGCTGTCTTCAGTTGGTATCAGAGTGTTACGCAGTAGGTTACTTCTGATAACAACTTTTTAATTTTATTTTACTTAATTACAATGTTTAAAATACAAGCCAATGGATGTATGTAAGTATGATGATTCCACTATCAACATTTCTCACACTCTCGTCAATTTTCCCATAAGAGACATCATCCTGTATATTCAACATTCGTAAAGTATGCTGCGTCTATAGAATTTTTTAAAATTCACCCCCAGTCATACGTGTTTATTGCGATGGCCTATCGAATCTTGTATTAATGTTATGCAGATTATCAAATTGCAATATCAATGTCACAAACCGTTGATGTTTTAAGAAAGGTAAGCGCTTTTATTAAATTTTGGTCTTCTGTAGTTAAACACATAAATAGAATAGGAATTAAATCCATACCCAATCAAATTAAACTAAGCCGATCAGCTGTTTGATATAGATATAGATATTACCACTCACCTAGTGTTTCCAGTTAAGATCCCTGTTTTGAGAGATAAAAAACTAATGCCACAAACTAGTTTAGAATAAGCTCGTGGCGCAAAAGCAACTAAAATAAGAGAGAACGTTGCAGTATACTTTGATACCATATGTAATGCCAGCTGATAACAGGTAGCAAAGAACAGGGTGGATGTAGCCAATAAATACTGTCCAAGTTTGCCATCCAAATTGCGGTCGATATAAGCTAGTTACCGTACTTCGAAGTTTGGTAACTGTAGCTCTTAAGCAGGAGTGGGCGTGGCTGAAAAAAATTATGGAGAAGGTTCCTAATAAGCTTCCTTCCAACTTTGGTAAAAGTAGCTCTTAAAATGCGAGAGATATAGGCTTTTATCGTTTTCAGGGGAGGGAATGGGCATGGTATTACTAGCAATATGCCATTCAAATTTGGTGACTCTAGCTGTCAAATTGTGTGAGATATATGGTCTTATCGATTTACACTCACAGGTGTATCGGATTAGGGAGTCCGAGTGGGCGTGGCCATCCAATTTCTTATCCATCTCTTCGGAAAGTTACCAGCAAAATACTTTCAAAATTTGGTGACTCTTGCTTACAAATTGTGGAAGATATGTCAATTGTCAGATTTCTATGGTCGAGGCTTCTGGGGGAGGCGGGTGTACACGTTGTCCAAAAATGTATATGCCGATCCTTGGAGAAGATTACCACCAAGTTGTCTTCTGGGCTTGGAGACTCTATCTTTAAAATTAAATTTAAAATTTTTATGGCATATCCCAATCTTTGAAGGACATCTCCAACAACCTACCAACCAATTTAAGGTATGTTTCCTTAAAATTGTGGGAGATATGTCGACTTATCGACTTGCGAATATCGATTTTATCGATTTCCTAGCTACCTAGTGGACGTAGCACTCAAATTTTTACACTTTGACGCGGGAACATACCAGTATATATTCGAAGTTTCAAGTTTCTTTTTCTAAGGGTGTCGAAAAATGTTGCGTTCTCATAGACGGACAGATAGACCGACAGACAGACAGACAGCATGATGGACATTCCACAAAACCAACCTTTGGTATCAAAGTATAACAGGGCTTATGCACCCTAATACCACTATAAATCCTCTTCAATGCAATTCTGTCTCACCAACTCAACTGCGTTGTAGTCCATGTTCCTGTATGTTGTCGTTTTCATACTAGTCTCTTCATATCTGATGCCGACATCGCCAACGCTGTCTGTTTTTACCGATTACAGGTTCGGATGACAGGCTTGAGTGTTACTCGACTAGGATGCATTGCTTGATCTGTTACTTGAAATATATTCAACGTGCTCTATTAAGGCAAGCTTCAGGAGGAGTGAAGCAGCTTTAAATATGGCGTCTAGTGCATCACTTAAGGTGGTGAGATGGATCCCGTTGGCAATTCGTTGTATAGTGACCAAAAAATGTTAAATCTTTTTTTAATTTGGTATTTATATTGTAAGCATTGAACAACGTATTGAATTAATTTGACAAGGAACAAAGAAATACATGACATAAACAGAGAGATATTAAATAATTACACATTAGTTTCGACGTCCAATAGTCCAGAAGTCATTGGTGTGCAGGCGCTGTAATCTTAGGCGTGTGATGTTTGGCCCAAAGGGTGGTATTACGACTCGTATGGTAAAGAACCTGTTTGCAAAATTGTCGGTAATCCTAAGTCATTGTGCAGCGTTCGATTGCTCACATATGGTGGAGCACCAGATATGTCTCGGAGCACCATCTTCTTCATAGCTTTGGTATGGTTTATCCAAACTTTTGCAGCTGTTTCCCAAAATGGAATCCCATATAAGGCAGCTGTTTGTTGCACATATATGGTTTCAGCAACCAGTTGAGTTTTGCCATTTTGGATTCCTCTCCAGGTTCATACCTATCGACGCAGATGTTCCAACGGTTGGCTCAAGAACAGGCAGATGTTCTTCAAGCACTGATGGAGTTGCCAAGGAACACAGTGACATCTGCATACATGACAAACAGCGGATTTCTGGCTCCTAGAATTGGAAAGTCCACGGTGTGCAATAGTACAGGGAGATCTAAGGACATTACACTGCGGTACATCCGCTCCAATGATGTCGCGGATGTCGCGGACCCCTAATCTACATAAAAGAACGACCAAGCAGATCAGACCTGAGCTTAAAAATCAGGCAATTATACCATGTGCCATCAAACGCTTGCTTGATATCCAGGAAGACGGCAGAGGACATGCTCGGTGAACTTGGTCTGGTGGTAGATGCCATGGTAGATGTCGAAAGTCAGTCTGGTCATTAGGAACGGCATTCCAGAAGCCATTTACTGCCGACAATCTTGCAAGATATTTTTATACCCTGAACCCATTAACAATGTAAAAAGTGTATAATGGTTTTGTGCAAATGTATGTAACAGGCAGAAGGAAGCATCTCCGACCCCATAAAGTATAATTATTCTTGATCAGGATCAACAGCCGAGTCGATATAGCCATGTACGTACATACGTTTGCCCGTCCGTCAGTCTGTATGATCACGCGGATCTCAAAGACTATAAGAGCTAGAGACAAATTTGGAATTAAGGTTCTCAAATATCAGGCGCAGATCAAGTTTGCTTTATTTGACCGATAACTGCTACAGTTTCAGGAGTTTCGACATTTCGATTTCCGAAAGCGATTAATGCTACAATCCCCTCCCCTCCACTCAAAATCTTAAGTTTTCATTTTTAACAAGCCTTACGCCCATTTAATTAATGTATCTTATGGCTAACATTCCTTGATCTAGTTCTGCTTAAACATATGTGTAAATATAGTGGTGAATTTTATTTAATTTAACGAGGCATGACAAAACTTTACTCTATATTTCTACACTTATATATATTTTTGCAGCCTTTTTATTTTAGACTTTAAGTCTGCATGAATTAGGTACCGAAGGTAAATTAATTTAACAAAATAAATGTGAGGCTTTTAAATCATTTGGGGACACCCTAACCTACCCTATGGAGCTCCCAGGGACAGTTGTGAGGGTATCTACTCACAAAAATAAATGTCGAACAAAATATGGTACAAAATATAGCTTTAGTGTTCTTCACACGAAGAAAAATCTCCTGGTGTCTCGATGACAGATATGAAAAATGGAATATGGAATTTAAGTTGGCAAAATAATAACGGTAGGTGGAATTAGAATCAGAATTTAAGGTAACATAATTAACTTACAAATAATAAACAACAACTTAACAAAATTATAATTATAACAAAAAAAAAATGATATAAATGGCAACCGAAAATAATTTTTGTAAGTCGCCCCATAACATTGGCCAAACTATTGGCGCCTCACGGAGGCGCACTGCAGCTGAATTTAAGTTTCCCGCCGTCTAAATAATATGATTGGAACGGACTCACTTATATTTTTATTTTTTTTTGTCCAGTGTTGGTCCTCCAGTCCAGATTCAGCCGTTGATTCTGTTGTTTTAAATTGAATCGGCACACTTGTATGTGTTAACGTGGGATCGGCACTCTTCTGTAGGTGTCAATGTTAGATCGGCACTTTCATGAGTATGTGGATGTTGGATCGGCACTTTAATGTGTGTGTGGATGTTGGATCGGCACTTTAATGTGTGTGTGGATGTTGGATCGGCACTTTAATGTATGTGCGAATGTTGGATCGGCACTTTAATGGAAAGTTTATTGATTTTATTTCGTTTGTTGTTTCCAATTTTAAATTTAAATTTATTTATTATAGCTCGCAGCACTTAAACGAACTTTTTTCTTTCTTTCCAAAAAAAAAACGTGAGCGCCACTGACCGCTGCCTTTGCTTTCGCCTCCTTCGTACCGACCACTGCCGTGACATTTGTTCGACCTCCAAATCCCTCGATCATTCGCCTTTTTGGTCCCTTCTTGAAACCCATTCGGATAATTTTCTATTGTGTAGCTTTTGAGTCCGCGAACTCTCTTTTTCTCTTTTTGAAACTCGAACCTGGGGCTACCACCCTTTCGACAGTGGGCAGCCCCAACTATCGATATAATCGGCCCCGCCGCCGTTTCTACTTAATCTTGTTCGGTGATTCCAAAACCAGTGAGCTCAACTACGATATACCCTGAACCCAGTTGTTAAATATGTTGTAGTTTTATTGGCAAATTTCCTTTTAAAGAGACTTGCACCCAAATGTGAGAAAGTCTTCAAGTGCACTCATTTTTCATGACAGGCACAGGGACTGCATAGTAAAAAAAAAATCTAAGCCAGCGCATATTCTTATTCTTAAGCCCGAACTGACCCAAACCGGCTGGCTACAAACAGGTACTCATCCATACATACATACACGCAAACGTAGGTAACGGGAATACACACAAAAGCATATTGACGCTCACGGCGATTATGATGCCATCTCTTTCTCACACATGCGCTCGCATATTTATGCATGCAGAAAATGCTTGCGGCTGCTGATAGCAATGAGAATATATTTACGACCAATACTTGGGTGTTTCTTATCCGATCTTGATGAAATTTGGGTAGTTGATCAATATTATGCATATGCATATTATGTATTGATTAGAAGATTTGGTTTTTAATATTTTAGCATTAATCGCTATCGGAAATCGAAATGTATGTATGTTTAAAATAAAGCAACCTTGATCTGTGCCTGATGTTTGAGAACATATATTCCAAATTTGAAGTCTCTAGCTCTGAGATCCACGTGATCATACAGACCGACGGGCAGACGTACATGGCTATATCGACTCGGCTGTTGATCCTGATCAAGAATATTGATACTTTACTACTTTATGGGGTCAGAGATGCTTGCTTCTGCCTGTTACATACAGTGGGTCAAAGCTTATTCGGATCAGTGTCCCTAAAAATAGGCCACTTTTTTACATAATCCTACCTAGCAGGTGGGGAAACCCCAGTGTATTGGGGTCATATATTCATTTTGGTGGTTAATATATATACCTACCATCGGTCTTTGGAATTTTTGAAAAATAATGAATGGTTAGCTTATGGCAGGCAATTACATTTTTTCTTTGACACTGATCCGAATAAGCTTTGACCCACCGTACATTTGCACATCAACATCATACCCTTTTTAATGAATTCGGGGTAAAAAAGTGGAGAGCTATATCCATTAGATTGGATAGGAAATCGATTAAATCGATATTCGCAAATCGATAAATCCACATATCTTCCACAATTTTGGTTTGGATGTTGTTGCCGATGTCCTTCAAAGTTTGTGATGAGCCACTACCTCCGGCTACATCTTCCGCAGTATTTTAGTTAGAGCCGTAGGTATATTACTAGTAACCGCCTTTAAGAACCCATAATTTCGGCAAGTGTAAATCGATAAATCTGCATATCTCCCACAATTTCAAAGATAGAGTCGCCAAACCAAGAAAATAATTTGGTGGTAACCTTCGCCGCGGATCGACATATATATTTTTGGACCACACCCACAACCGCCGCCCTTAAGAGATCGATAAGAAATTGGATGGCTACGCCCACTCCGACTCCCTAATATGATAAACATGTTAGTGCAAATCCATAAGACCATATATCTCACACAATTTCAAAGCGAGAGTCACCAAATTTGAAGGGTATATTGATAATTTTAAACCGCGCCCACTCCCGCCTCTAAAATTCCCACCAAATATCTTCCGCAGCTTAAAAGCTACAGTTACCAAACTTGGAACGAGGATTATTATTATTATAATTGGGGATAATTAGCACTGCGACCTGTAAGGTCTATTGTGCCCCCTTACTGAGCCTACAGCTCTTCCATCAATCCCAACTCCTGCACGAATGCTAGAATCTTTGTTGGGTTGAGGGTTTCTATGTCCTTGGGCCTCATGGTATGCTGCCCTAGTATGCTGCATCTTTTCCTGGTTAAGGCGACGCATTCTGCTAGGATGTGCGTCGAGGATTCCTCCTCGTGTCCGCATAACCTGGATATGTTGCTGCTGTAAATACGTAATTTGGTGACTTCTCAGTCTACAGTGTCCTGTCAATAGACCTGTGAGTATTCTGAGTCTATTCTTCCCCATGGATCATTTGCTTCATGGATATCATTTGCTTAAATCGCTTTTGATTATAGCCACCTATGAGACTTCTGGCTTGTCGGTGTCCTGGTGTCTCAGCCCAGCTCCGTTCCCGCATCAGTCTTTCTTCATCCCTGATATACAGCCGTATTGTGTGTCCTCCTACACCACAATACGGTTCAGGGCCTATCATGTGTCTCTCTGCCCCCATTCTTGCTTGCTTATCGGATTCTTCGTTCCCCGCTATGTCCCGCTATGTGACTCGGAACCCATCTTAGGGTGAGCCTATTATGTTTTCCGAGTTGGTCAAGCTCGGATCTTACTTCGTGGACTACTTTGGATGTTATTTTCGTCCATTTAGAGCATTTATTGCTGCTTGACTATCGGAGAGAATGGATATATCTGCATTCCGATAGTGTCGTTTCAGGTTAAACTCCGCACATCTCCCTATCGCACACACCTCTTCTTGAAATATGCTGGTGTGCTTTCCGAGGGACTCATGGTATGATACCCGAGGACCCACCACTCCAAGGCCTGTTCCCTGTGTGGTGAGTGATCCATCGGTGTACCGTTTTATGGTGTGCGGTTTCATAGGGTGGACTTCGTTCAGCGTCGTCCATTCCCTTTTGCTGCTGATATGAACCTTGAAATTTCGCTCGAATAAATATTCGGCCGTCATTTCGTCCCTGGGTTGCATGATCAGGGGAAGTTCATCTGCTAGGAGTTGGGCATCTTTGTGGCTTAGGATGTGATTACCCCCAACTCCTTCAGCTGACATCCTTAGAAGCGTTGCTTTCTGGTGGAGCCTTATGGTATGGTGGAGTGGTGTGAGCTCCATTAAGGCTTCCAAGGCCATTGTAGAGCAGGTGCGCATTGCCCCTGTCATACATACGCAGGCCATTCTTTGCAGTTTTTGTAACTGTTTTTGCACGGTTGTTAGCCGCACCCTATCCCCCCATGCTATTGCTCCATAGGTTAGCATGGCCCTTACTACCATTAGGTATAGCCATCTTATTATTTTTGGTGATGTGCCCCATGATTTGCGGGCTATGCTGCGACATGTATAAAGCGCCTTGGAGCACTTTGATACAGTATTTCCTACATGGGTACCAAAGTTTAGTTTACTGTCAAATGTGACTCCGAGGTATTTTACCTCTTTACTTATTTCTACTAGGCTACCTGATAGCCTTATTTGTCTCATCCTCTGCAATTTATATCGTCTAGTAAAGGGGACGATGATTGTTTTTGTGGGGTTCAGGCTGAGTCCAGCCTCCACACACCAATCGCTCGTTATTTGTAACCCTAACTGAACTATGTCACAGAGTATTTCTTCAAATTTGCCTCGCGCCATGATGACAATATCATCAGCATATCCTTGACATTGGATACCTCTGGTGGTAAGTCTGTTGAGTAGTTCATCCACCAACAGACTCCAGAGCAGCGGAGACAGTACTCCCCCTTGGGGGCAACCTTTGGTTGCTAAGACTGTTACAGTAACATCATGCGTTGATGTCGTGGCTTGTCTGAACCCTAGCAGGGCAAGTATCCACCTGCTGGTGATGGAGTCCAGGCCCCTCCTGTAGAGGGCAGCCCTAATCGCCTCATGAGATGTGTTGTCAAAGGCGCCTTCTATGTCTAGAAAGGCGCACAATGCTACTTCCTTATTGGTTATTGCCGCATTTAGTGTGCGTCGCAATTGGTAGAGCGCAGTATCCGTGGACCTGCCTGCTCTGTATGCATGCTGCTTTGGATGCAGCGGACTTTGCCTTAGCAAAGTGCTTCTAATTTTGTAGTCAAGCTGATGGCTCTGAAGGAATTTGGGTTGGTGATGTCTTTCTTCCCTGCCTTGGGGATGAAGACCACCCTAGCTCTACCCAATGCTCTCGGTATATATCCGAGGGCTAGGCTACTAATGAGTACTTTCCTAACAGGGAAGAGGAGTATTTCTCGTCCCTGCTGGAGGAAAGCTGGCGATATTCCGTCCAGTCCAGGAGATTTGAAGGGCTGGAAAGTTCCAATTGCCCATTCTAGTCTCTCCGGAGTGACCGTTGACTTGGCACATGCCCATTCGTTAGCAGATGGTCTACCTCTGTTACCTGTCATTTCGATAACACTTTCCTGCAGTGGTATGCTGCCTGGGAAGTGCGTCTCGAAGAGCAGTTTCAGTTTTTGTTCATTGTTGCTTGTGAAGGAGTTATCCCTTCGCGTCAATGCTACGTTTGCGTCAGGCGTCCGTTTAGATAACACTCTATGGAGCCTGGCATCTTCGCTGGTACTTCCTATGCTTTCGCAGATGTTTCTGTAATTAGCTCGCTTAGCCTTCCTGATGTCCTTGTTATAGGAGGTCAGGCTCTCGCGATAACTTTCCCATGTAATGTCCCTCTTCGCTTTGTTGAAGAGGTGACGTGTGGTGAGGCGCAGCCTTTCCAGGCTTTCATTCCACCAAGGGGCATCTTTTTCTTTGAACTTCTTCCCTACCGGGCAATTCTCCTCAAAAGCACTAATTATGCTTTTGTTGAGATTTTCTACAGCCCACTCTAGTTCAAGTGGACTTCTGGGTAAGTTTAGTATACTACTGGGGTTAAGTTCTAGAGTTGACCTAAACCCTTCCCAGTTTGTCTTCCTGGGGTTGCGACAGGGTACACTGCTCCCTGTATTAAATTCAACTCGGAAGAGAATGATTCTATGGTCAGACATAGATTCTTCCTGAGATACATGCCAGTCCATAATGTGCGGCTGAAGGGACCGACTGATGAGGGTGATGTCTACCACCTCCTCCCTAATTCTGGTTACGAATGTCGGTATAGATCCGATATTTCTCTACACATATCTACATATAAAATCTGTGAGTCACTCACCTCTCGTGTTGATGTCGCTGCTGCCCCAAATGGTGTGGTGCGCATTGGCATCGCATCCCATGATTATCGGCATCTTCTCTTTTCGGCAGTATTCCACCAGCTTCGTTATTTCCACTGGTGGGCAGGCTCCATCTCCTGCGAAGTAGGCCGATACTATCACAAGGGGGGTTGCATTTCCCTTATCCTGTATGGCTATGGGAACGCAGTCCCTCGTTATAAATTCTGAAAGGATAGTAAAGTTGATTTCTTTCCTTACCATAATGCACGCTCTGGGCGTTGGGTGTCTTTGATCCCATATTACCTTTGAGCTTGCCGTGAACAGGCCTTTAATGCCATTGTTCACCCATGGCTCCTGCACAAGGGCTAGCCCGACATGCCGTTTGGTAAACATCCGCGCTAGGACAGCCGAGGCTGCCTTAGCGCGGTGGATGTTTACCTGGGCCAGGCCCGTTGTGATGACTCCCGTCATCTACTAGAGGAGGGGCTCCTGCTTGCATGGTGGCTGGGGCCCGGAACTGCACCCGTCACCGCTGCCCGTCAATGTGACGTCAGCTACTTCCTCCTCTCTTAACTCCTCTTCCAACTCTTGCGAGGACATTATTTCGTCCCCGTCTTCTACTTCACCCAGTTCTTCGGGGCCGAGCGTCATGTCCGCCAAGTCCTCATCTTCCGCCAGGTCTTCCGACAGATCGATGACGATTGACGGATGATTGCCCGGTCCGTCCGATGGGTGCACCTCCGTGTCCTTCTTCTTTGTTGGGGCGGGCTGCGTATTCCCCCAGCCTTCTTCCTCAGACCATCACGGGGATATTCCCGTACCGAAAGTTGATCTGGTGACCATTCTCGACGATCGTCCTCTTGGACAATTCGTCTATTCCAATTACTAGGAGGGCTCCTTCGCCCTCGTTCCTCCTAGTAATTACTTTCCATGTAGAAATGTCCATCTTGTTCTGGAACCCGATAAGGGGCACGATCGTAGCCGTGGTACCATATCTCCCAGCCATTTGGCTGAGCTTTCGTTGGTGCATTCAATCAGCAGATATCCGACTCTAAAGTGAATGCCCGCGAATGCAACCACGGTGTCCCATCCTCCCATATCCTACGATGAGGTCATCTATTATGACCTCCTCCAGTGTCGACAGGTCTTTGTGGTTGAGCATTACCTGGGGGTAGTCCGCAGGCAATACCGCCACCTTGACTTTCTTTGCCGCCGCCGCATATGATATGCGAGGCCCTTCTGGTCTGGCTGAGCTGGACATGTTAGCCGCTGCACGTGATGTGCTCGGGCGCGTGTCCATTTTCTCCTGACCCCTCCTAATCGGCGCTCGTGCCCCCGTTGGACCATGAGCAGCGCTCTTGACCGTCGAACACCACCTTTTAGGGGTGGCCGTCGGCGGTGTCAGAGCACTGCTAGTTCGGGGGCTGGTGCCGCACTCGCTGTGTCCCTCGGCTCTTTTGCCTTTTTGAGGGCATCATCTGGGGCCATCCCTTGCCGGAGGTACCTTAGGTACCATTTGACCCGTGATCCGCAGAGATTCCTGCGGTTCGGGTCGTCCAGCCCTCCAGGTTGGCCCCTCGGTGGGAGGAAGTCCCCCTTCTTTTTCGGCCTATATGCCGCTTGTCCACCTGCTCTCGCTGTTGGGTGTGGTGGTCGAGATGCTCCGACCCCACCTTCTTCTCTCAAGGCAAGTGCCTGCTGACTGTGCCCCTGCTGTGCAGAGGGCACCCTCCTTGGTGTTGGAGTGGGTTGTGGAGGATGTTCTGCCACATAAGAGGACCTCCCCCCGTCCAGGGATCGGTCCTCCATCAGTCTTGCGACTTCATTTGCAGGGAGATCCTGCGGAATTTTTATGTTACTTTTATGCATGTTTTGCCCACGATTTGCAGAGAAAGTATTGTCCACCCGGGCAGAGATCTGCGATACCCGGGTAAGGCTGATTAGAACAGGCGGTCGCCATCTGCCTGAGCTCACCGTTAAGAACTGGGCTATTTGATAGTCCGGGCCCCCAGCCAAGTTGACTCTCGGCACGGTTCGATTGACACCTTAGTCCGGCCCGGAGTGAGATGTGTGGGGATAGGATGGGGGTAGGTAGTAGTATTGGGGGATTGGGGAGTTGTGTGAGGCTATGTTTTAAGAGGCGGCAACACAAGCGCCCTGTCGGTACGGTTAATAATAACCGTGCCCGCTGTTTGTCCGGGACTGCTTATTCACGGGCACTTTTGCCACGCTATTCGCAGCTAACCTCCCTAAAGGGAGGCCGTTCGCTATCCGCAACCTGCGACCCGCCTGGTGGCCTCAGCTCAGCCCCATCCGAACCATCCCACTAGTTCTTCAGACAACAGGTGGAACGAGGATTACTAGGAATAATTTTTTTTGCCACACCCACTCTAGCCCCAATATTTTAAAAATCCCATATCTCCCACAATTTAAGAGCTACAGTTACCAAACTTCGAAGTACGGTAACTAGCTTATATCGACCGCAATTTGGAAGGCAAACTTGGACAGTATTTATTGGCTACACCCACCCTGTTCCTTGCTTCCTGTTATCAGTTGGCATTACGTATGGTATCAAAGTATTTCGCAGTCAGTTACGCCCGAATGCAATGTTCCCTCTTGTTTTATTACATTTTTTAATTTTGGGTCCTAACCTTTTACTGACTGTGCCTTGATTTTCTTGAGCTAATAGCATTTGTATGCTAACTAGCTTTCGGAATTTCTTGAGTTTGAGTAAATCGGATGTTTTTATAAATAGCTGTTGAACCTCGTTGGAGAGTGTGGGTGGGGTGCACAGCTTTTGCCAACACACACATCTACCACCCGCACTCTCTCTTGATAGTGATCTTTCTTTCTCTCTATTTGCTCTTACCCTACTAACATGGTGGTGCCACATCCCCAACTATTTAGGTTACATAAGGTTGCAGAGCTTCAGATAATAAATATACAAAAAATTTATAAAAACAATTAAAAGGAAAATGCAATCTTATTAAAGTTAGTTAAAAATGTTTTATATTTATTGCAATAAAAAATATAGGATCCAATAAAGCCCATTATAACATGATATTTTATATAATTCGTAAATTATACTTTTTAACTTCAGAATTCTGTTATTATAACATTCATATATTTATTTGTTGATGACAGCGCTAAGTGCAGACTTCTAAGACTTGAGCGATGTGTTTTATAGTTGAAAAATAATCATCGGACACACGTGATGCAAGCCAACTTGATCCCAAACTGTGTAAATAAAAGAGATTGCAAATATTATAACTCTAAAATATGATTAAAATTTGTTCGTACTCAATAAGTAGAGGTGAATCTATATTTCTGAACTAAATATTTACTGCTCAGACCTTCAGAGCAGCCCATTTCATAAATATTTAAAACAAGCAAGAATGGTTAGATTACGAGGATTTCATTCAATCCGAAGTTCGACAGGAAATGTTTTTGTATATGTTATTTGAACTGAATATATCTACTTTGAGTAGTTTTATTATAAATAATTATATATCTTATGTCTACGTCTATCTCGACCCCATAGCTTAAAACAGTCTTAGCTTAAATCGGTCTTTCGACCGATTGTTCCTGTAATACAATTAAACATTAACAAAAAAAATAGGACAGTCAGACATGGGTATATCAGCTCGTCTAATAATGCTGATCATGAATATATACTTCTTATGCGGTCGGAGACATATCCTTTAATGCGTAAAGTTGAGTACTCAGATCGATCAAAAACAGCTCGAAGGTTAAAATTGCGGAGCGAAACGAACTGACTCAAAAAAAAACACCGACTTCTTTAGCGGAGCAGGCAAAATGACAATTCTGCGCCGATTAAAAACATTTAATTTCTTACAGGCACTCTGGCCAAACTTCACTTTGTTTCAAGTTACTAACCTCCAAGCACATGCATAAACTAATCACACAACAAAAATAAAATAAAAGAAACGCTATTTTAATGAGTAAATGACCGACTTTACAAACATACAACATTCTCTCATTTTATACTCATTCTCACTCTTTTAAATTTTTGATCTGACTATCGATAGTTACAATGTTGGATAAGCAGAATGAAGGAACTTCCTCCTCATTAGGTATATAGCTTCGTTGTCCCTCTATGTTTATTTTATAAAACTTAAATAAAATTTATATTCTTTATTATTTCTAGAATGAATAGATAATTGTAATTTATAACACATATTTATATATGTTTTCAATTTGAAGCTTATGACATTCTTGGCATATACTTGTCAAATTTTGATAATATCTTCATTAATAAAGCAGATATGACTTTTTAGATCGAAAGACTTGTTAACAATGAATCTAATCTACTAGAGAAAGCATACTTGCTTTTATGTCAGCTGCTGTAAATTGCAAAGGCTGCAAAATGTATATTGAAAATACTTTGCAGGACTAATTTGTGAAAATGATTAGACTAGTCGACAGATTCCGACTACAATTTTTTAGTTCTTATTGTATAAGTTAGTCTAGACTACGAACCTATAAAGCGTTGTCCATAATTTTTGGTTATACGTTGCTTCAGTGTTAGATGAAGCATATCCGCAAAAAAGTTTGAAATAATATTTCATATTCGTACTTTTATTGTCATATAAATAAAAATGATCTATTATCATCAGGAGATTTTGAGTCAGCTGATTTATCTGCAAAAGCGAAAAATATTTTTAAGTCAATTAAAAATCAATAATTACTAGGTAACAGACGGGAATGACCGTCCAAAAAAATTAATTGGCTTTCTTGGTAACCATTTTCGCTTTTTCAATTTCTGTCGTAATTAGTCTCGTATTTCTGGTAATACTGCTCTATTTGGACTTTTGATTCTGCTACAAAGTTTACCTCAGAAGTCCTGAGTCTGATGAAGAGCATATCCAAAACCACCCTCACATTTATCTAAAAAGAGATGACGGCTTTTGAATGGATTCTAGTGAAAAATAAATATCCGTATATTCTCGTCGCGTAAAATAGAGTGAAATATCCCATCAGCATGGGAAGTAAAGAGCGAAATGGGTATGAACCGAGTGCACAATACTCTGATACCAGTGTTACACCAGTTGATCACACGTGACAAAGCACTTTCTTTATTGAGTGGGCTTGACGGATTTTGCAAGGTGTTGATAATAACATATGTTTTGAATTTGGTAACTCTAATTTTCAAATTGTAGGAAGAATATAAATGTGACCAGTAGACGTAGCACCCAAGATTTAATAAAATTGGTCTGACGTGTGCACACGTTCCAAGTTTTAAGGGTTCAGCTTTAATGGTGTCGACAAAAGGTGCGCTTATACGGGCGGTAATCGGACGGAGGGCGAATCAGAGTAATAATTCGCTAATCAGAGTAATCGAAAAATGTAATGCGTGCTTTTTCAACTTTATTATTATTACAGTACACACCCCAATTAACATCGCTGGATTTTGTTGGATAGACCGTTTTCTTCGCCGTATTTCTTCAGTGCCATCATTTGTTTCAACTGGTTCCGTTGCTTCCATGGGTAGCATCATTAAACTGCTTCCTTCATCTTTACTCTTGAAACAAAAAAGGTAGGTGTTAAACAAATACAAATTCAGTCGTAAGCAAAAACTCATTCATATCGTTTATACGAAAAATATCAAGTCGCGGGTTCGAATCCCGCTCTCTGTCTATCACTCTTTCTTTGAGATCTACGGTATCAAAACGGCCCAAAACTGGCCTAAGTGTGCTTGGTCGGCAACCGTTAAAACCCAACCTAACATAAACTGTCGATCTCTCTAAAGATTGTAGCTTGTTTCTTTTTAGTTCCATTCCCTATAAAAGAGAGAATGGGTTCAATAGTAGGTGTTGCCCTAAACTGAGCTCAGTTGTACCAAGCGAATTTGTAATTATTCTGTATTAGCTAGCGTTCGGTTGCGCTGAGAGAGGAGATTTATTTTTGAATTTCTTCTGCTTGCACTTCCAGGTCATCATACGATTTGTAGAGCATGAATATGGCATTAACATGTACACTGTTGTATAATTGGAAAAATTGCTTATTTTAAATATTGTCGATATGCGGGGATGTGAAATGTTTAGTATTCTTGAATGCTTAATGAGAACATGAGAACATTTAATATGTTGAGTCTTTAGCTCTCATAGCCCTTAACTTGGATAAATCAAATTCTGATTCGAAATGGAATTTTATCGATTTCGGGAAAATATGGCCAGTTATCAATAAAATGTATTTACAAAATGTAAAATTTTTGGATTTAAGGACAAACAAACAATTTGTTTGATATATACCCAACATCATTTTAGCTGTTTACTCATTCTAATGGGTACAGGGTAATTAAAAAATAATAATAATACTAACCATAGTTATGCACATAAGAACTTGTAAAATAAACATTCCAAAGGATAGAAATGCTAGTGTAGTCAAGGCAATATCTATTATATCTTTAATGTTAATTTCCTTAATTTGCTTTGTTGGGTGTGCCTCAACACTTGAGTGCTCTGGTTGGGTTTCATGGATCCCATAGTCATCATGGGAATTTTCATAACCTAAAAAGTGGCGTTATTTAGGTAAATATTAAGATATATACATTTATTTTAAAGAACCTTACCATTTTTACTAATTTGCCTCATTTTAACACCAAAATTTGGATTCCTTAGGGAAAATCTTGGCATCTGTGTAACTTTATGCGGAAAAACCTACAAAAATCATGTTTAGATTTTTTGTTTTTTTTTAATACATAACCCGGTCAGTTTAATAAAAAGTCATGAAAATTACAGTATGAAAAGGACATTTTAATTTTAAATATTAACTATAATATATTAATATAGTAAATACAATTAGTCTAAGAACAATGCAACCCCGCTTCAGCGTACGTAAAACTCAACGTATTGTTCGACGTGATAACAACTGTGTTACCAGAAGGGTTAAGCTTACCAGTCAACCAACGGATACACACACGCGAAGTACAGGTTTGGCCAGTTTTCTCTTGCCAGCCAATGCTATGGGTGGCTTTCCCGCCTACATTCAACTTTGCTCACTCCAACATCCTAATGAATTGAACACAACTTACAGCTGGAACCAATCATGTAGTTTCGTCTGAATACTCAACAACTCTAAGAAGCAGATAGCGGACTCATGAGGCATTATCAAGCGTAGGCACTTAAGGCTCGCTTGCATATGGTTTGGCTATTTTTAGAGATGACGGAGGAGATAAATTGCGGTCGCCTTACGAGCGGCTGCGTTGGATAGGTAACATAATGTTGCAGCCAAAACTAAATTATCTTTCTTTTAAAAACACGCCTGCTCTCTTTTAAATCTTCTTCTTCTTTTTGTTAATGATCACACAATTGAAATCGATCGTCATCGATATTAATGATGAGTACATAGTTGCATGTTAGTTTACAGATGTTATGTTACAGTCTTAGAACTACATCATTAGTAGCCTGCCACAAAATGTATTTAGGTATAAGAATTTTAAAAAAAATGAAGGCCTACTTGTCAGAGCAGACAGTTCAAATCTAAAGGAGTCAGGAAATACTTATCGTTTCAAGGTATTCCGCAGTCGGTTACGCCCGACTGCAAGATTCTCCCTTGTTTTATATGTGAGAATGATATATGTGATTTCTAAGATACTTTTGCATTTGTATTGATTACATCTGATACTTTGATTCCTTTATTATTACTTACATTAAGGTAATTGCTGTCATTATGTGAACCATCATATGCATATCCAGTTATATCGCCGTAATCGATTTCATCTCCTCCATAGTAGTCCATCATAGTTGAATTCGCAGCTGGGTTCGACATTTGTCTTCGAATTGGAATCTGGTTATTTTTTAAATGCTTCACAGCATTATTCAGCTGATGTTGAATATCGTCTAGTGTTGTTGTTCTATTAAATTGTAATAATAGTAGAATAATAGTAGAACCACTGCCAGCTAAATCAATCCTCATACATTAACCAATCGTGTGTGTCTATGTTTATGCGACTAAGATATTACTTTCAAAGGCAAATACATAATATTTTTCAATGATATCGACTTTAATTAATTAAACTATTTATATGCGCAAATTTTTTGGATTTATTTCGGGATCGTTTTCAGTTTCTAAACAACGCCGGATGGAAAACTAAAAAGATTTTTTGTACGAAAAGAGTAGTTAACATGGTGGTAGTATCCAGCTCCGACGTATGTAAGCCGCAAAAAACAGAAGTATTATTTTTAACACTGAGCGACTTGGCTAGTGCTGATGATAAAATACATACATATATACCCTATGGGGTCCAAGTCATCGGTTTGCTTTCACGGAAAGTTATAATTTCCCTTGAAAGTGTGCAACAATCATGGTAACGAACATTACATTTTTACGTAATATCGAAGATATATAGATCTGTCCGTCAAAATGCATTAACCTCTTTCGAAAAGAAACGTGAAAATTTGAATCCTCTTTTTTTTTTAATGTTATAAATGGAGCGAATACTTAATTATAGATAATCAAAGTAACAGCTGAACAAAAAAAAAAAAAAATCAACACTTTCAAATTTCAAATTTTTAAATCTGCTTACCAATAGAACAGATTTATAAGGCTGATTTTAAAGGTGGACGCGTTTACCACGAGGTGGTTCTGACTAGGAGAAAATACGAATGAATGATTTTTGGACAGCAACCTAACTTTGAACGTATGTATATATTGGTAGCTTCTTTTTAACAAAAATTGATAATTGCTAATTTCTTGGCGACGCTCAGCCTGCCCTAAAAGATTGCAGACACCTATATCTTTCGCAATTTTTGTGATTGTAGTTACCAATATGAGAAGCTCATTAATGATCATTCAATGATCGGGACACACTTATTATCTTATTATCTTTCGCAGCAAATGCACACAACGGCGAGCCCCGACACTTATGACTTCCGTGTGGTTGCATGCTGCTACCCAGATCAACCGGATGTGATTATGGTTCAGGTTACCCCTCCCTGAGAACACTGAGCTACCTGAGTTTGTACTCTATATTTTACTTTGCGAGAAAATACACATGATGGTGACTGTAGCTTTTAAATACTTCAACATATGCGAAAAAAGTTGGTCATAAATCGAAACTTATCGATAAGATAAAGCAACCTCGACGTGCACATGTGCTCTATGAAACAGCTAAAGATATTTAATTTTCTCCAAATGGGTATTTCCATTATCATTTTCACAACAATGTTACACATTTAAAACTAAAAATCGAATAAGAATGACTAATAATTTTTTTTGTTTTTCGATAGCGAGAAAATACAGCTTCTGTCAATTTAGTGAGTCCAATACTTTACCTAAAATATAAATATAATAATGATATAATATAAATAATATATAAATATGCGCACATAATTGTGTGTCTCCAAATGCTAAATTGTCTAAAAAAAATCCTAAACCCATTAAAAAAAAGGATACAAGCGTATAACACAATTGTGGAAGAGAAACATCTTTAACCCTGTAAGGTATACATTTTTGTTCAGATTTGTAATACTTTTGATGGCTAGAGACGTGTTTAGGGTATAGTAGTATACTAGTGTTATAGTATAAATTCTAGAAGAGCTTTCGATACTGACGCGACCTGACTTGTTTGTTACAGTTGCTAAGATCACTTAGGACTTACCTCCTTAGCCAAGCATTATACTTAGCAGACCCATCGTCGTATAGTAATGTTTTTACTGTTTCTATTGGAGAGCGAACCATTTTAACATCATCGTCAAAGGCATTTGATATATTTTGCAATTTGCCAATGCGATGTTTTATTTGAAGTTCATTACTTCCAAAATTCCAGTTCAACATCTGATTGGACAGGTAATTAGACGCCATGTATTGCTGCATCATTTTTCTGAAACCAGAGTCGATTTTAATTTAACTCTAATCCATAAGGCTGAAAATAAAAAAAATCATTTTATCATCTACCTGTGGTAGTTCATCGTATGTAAGCCAGATAGAAAGTCTTTTGTATATTTTTGTCCGAATCTCTCCTTGAAACGGTCAACAAAAATATGTAATGGCATCATTTGAGTAGTTAAAATATCCTTTACATTAAAACTGATCTCGTCATTGGCAATTACACAATGCAGATTCAGAACGAGCAGCAAACATTGTACTACAAATTTAATTCGGAGCCCTAAGGCACTGTTAGTAATGCAATTCATTTAAATGTAGTGTTTTTACAAAGAGTTCTGTCTGTGTACTGAGGTTTGGGAAAAGTGCGCTTTGCAATCATGTTAGTCTTTTGTCTTATATCATTGCGAGGGCCATTCTAATTTTGTTATGAAGCATGTAACGCATGCAGGTGACATCTTCGACTCCATAAAGTATTTATGTTCTTAACCAGCATGAATAATCTCAGTCACAATCAGACGCATCGGACCAAAGCTCTCATTTCAATATAATATATTGATAATATATTGTGAACATCGGACTCGTATGGCCAATAAAAATTAATATAATGCTGAACTCTGGTCTGCAAGAGTATTTCATTTTCGGTATGCCTCAGAAAGCTTTTCTTCGTTTTTCATTACTGAGAGTCACTGGTTCTGCTCTAGTTGATATTGCAATTCAAAAGTATATGTATATGTATATGTATATGTATATGTGTATGTATATGTGTATATATATATGTATATGTATATGTATATGTATATGTATATGTATATGTATATGTATATGTATATGTATATGTATATGTATATGATATGTATATGTATATGTATATACGCATATGTATGCATATGCATATGTATGCATATGTATCATTCATATGGCGCAAAGTACAATTTTTAATCAATCGAGGCTATCGTTGAACTTAATTTATCCCCAAAAGAAGCTCAGTCCCGGGCAACGCCCCATTTGCCTTTCACCCCATGGTTCAAAAGCTGTCATTTGTTGTTAACTAAACAGCTTGTACACGTTAAAAAAATAAGTTTAGTTAAGCGCCACCTTAAGTTGACATGGATACTTTTTTAGATTAACTTTATTAAGTAACAAATACGTATGTACTTAAAACTAACAATGTGTCTTATTAATTATAATGTTAACTTTCTATTTCACATTTTGTATGCTAATGTAAAGTATACAACACTTACATACATTTATGTACATAAGGTATGTGTACGCATGATTTCCTTTCAAATGTAATTTTTAGTAGTATTAATTAGTGCATTGACATTTTGCAGCATAGTTATAAAATAATAAATACATTGCTCTGATCACGAACAGATAGTTATACCGATATTTCATATACGCCAACAGAAATTATCTAGGTTTCTAACAACAAATCTTAATTCACTGTGTAAAGGATGATTTCTTCAATGTCTAGCTTCATTTTCTCTCATTGTTAAGGTAAGCCATCCAAAACTTAGGTTTCTCAATCAAAAATGAAAACTGACATCTAAACATAAAAAAATTAACATTGAGATAATAGGCATAGATGACTGCCACTTTCACTGGTCACTACGAAAACGGGTTCCAATGGGATTACATAAGTATTTACTAACTGTTCATCTTTTGAATCAGGTGTCTAATATGAATATGTACGCACAATGTTTAGGCTTATAACTAAACTTCAAGTAACACAATAATAATTTTGCAATTGACCAACACCGTCGTCTTACTTAAAGTGTCATATTTTTTCTTGTATTATATATCATCCAAGGGATTTTCGGTATATGTGTAAGCTTCCACTTACACTGTAACAAACTTTATCAATTATTCTTCGATGTCCTTTTCAAGCTTCTGTGCAGCCTTATTTGTATACAAATTTGTTTAAAAAATACAACTCAATATCCATAAAATCGGGCAGATGCAGCACAAAATACACCTGCGTGCCAGACCTTATGTGCCCTTTCAGATCAAACAAAAACTTCATTGAATAACATCGCATTATAAATATGGACCGAATGCCTTATGTATGCGAAAATTGTCCTTTCATTTTATCTAAAAAATTTTCCTCACTTGCAGACGATTAAAAATAACCGGCGTCCTAAATTATAGATCGAGTGAGGCACCGATCAGTCAGTCAGGACAAACTGCTTTATAGAAAAATAATAATAGCAATAAAAAAGCACGCAATTAAAATTGGTTCACAAAAAAAACACTTTTACCTTATTATAAAATTTCAGAATAATGACTTTTTTGTTTCCTATAATAAGTTTAAAACCATATAGCTTTAACAACACTTTTCACACAGTATGGTTGTTTCCAAAATTTTTTATTTTTTTAGGGATCCTTGAATTCGACACTAAATTTGATGGGGAAAAAACCTCTGTTTTGTACACATTGTTTGATAATATATGGAATATTTTAAAATGAGTTTAAGGTAAGTCACAAGAATATTGGATATTCTCCTATGTAATATGTAGAAGGACTCTTACAGTTGTTGTGACACTTTCATTTTTTTTTAATGCAGTGAGATTCCTTTACAAATTAACCTTCTCTTTTGTCGTCGAGGGCAACTCAACTTATTTTTCAGAGAGAAAACTGTGTAAAACGAAATTTTGTGTTTTTCCAAAAACAAGGATATTACGTCTTTAGAAAAATTAAAAATAAAATGAAAAAAAAAAAGTGTCTAAATTCCAGAGTATGTTTATATGTACATATTCCTTAATATGCCTGTTTTTTTTTTTTGTCATTATTGACATGCTATTAACATAATTAAACAAACATATAACATAGCTACTACATTTATGTTACTAATTTGAACTTGACTGCGGAAAATGTTGTTCCCAATTAGTATGTTTTTGAAACTTTTTGTCGAGTTTTTTGCCTAGTGAATTTTTAAATGCAACTGATCAAAAGTGTGTCATGTTCGAGGATATAAAAAGGTTGTGTTGGAATCTCGAAGTCTACTTTTTAATTCTGTAAAAAATAACTACGTTAGGTGTTTGATGTCTCCCGGCTACAGACGACACGCTGTTAATGCATCGCGCCCGCATTTCCCCTAGTTATTCTGTTACCGCATGTATTCATAATTGTGGTGTTATGTCCACTTGGGGGGCTAAGAAGTCGTGATAGTCGAAAAACCCACATATCTCCCACAATCTTAAGAATTTGATTAAGATTTTGTCGTGTCGATTGCATTTCCAATTTTTAGTAGAATTCTAAAATATTTCTGAGAAGTATAAAAGAAAACCACATTTTTTGCCCTGTTGACGTTAGGCCTTTATATTTTTAAGCTTGTGGAAAGTCGATCCGATGTCAATGTTGCTATTTAATGTTTACGTTTAAAATTTACGGAAAATAATCAGATCAATAATTCGTTGCAATTTAAACAGTCTGTCCCTTCTAACTTGTGATGTCAATGTTACCGCTGACGAATTTCCATTTTAGATACAATTTTAAAAATTAAAAACTCAGATTAACATGTTTGATAATCTGTTGAAAAAACAACTCAGTAAATACTATAACTACATTTTTTTTTGCCCGAAGGTGGGAATGCCTATATTTTCCTCAGCTTTTGTGCAGGGGTCACTCCCTAAATGGCTTATTACCCAATGGGCTCCAATAAATACACACTTTCTTTCCATTTCGATTCCATTGCTCCATTATCAAGATACTTTATCTACGTTTTTTTTAATCGCGGATTAGAGGAGCGCAGTCGTTGTTTTTTGTTTACTTAAATTGGATGACAGACCATAAATGTTGTGTTCTTCAAGTATTACAAAAATTTGTCTTCTTTCAAATTGGCCAAACTCGTAGAAAATATATTCAATGAAGGAAATTAAAATAAATGAATACTGGTCAGTTGAATATAATAAATTCTCTCTTGGAATAAAAACGCTATTGCGCAGGTCTGCAGCGTCCTGCTGAAGTTCCTGAAAACTCCAAATCTTTCTGTTCGATTATAGGAATCCGATCATCATACAAAGTTGGTGCTTGCAAAATTATGCCAGCAGTACCTGCCAAAACAGCTAATGTAAATATCCATAGAAAGAGTCTATCCAACACCATTGCGACATATTTCCAATCTTCTTTTACCTTAAAAAAAAATATATACATATAAATAACGATTTGAAATATAATTACGTAGTATTGAAATTTTATTGCTTACTTTTGTAGAATCCTCCTGCATTTTCGTATGCTCTGCTATAAATCGTACACAAAAACAGCTACGATGCACTCGTGGTGGGCATTTTGAGTGAGAAAAAGCTGGGTTGCACAATATTGGACTTTTTATTCCAGAATTTCCCATATCTAAGTCAGGGACAGCTGTCAAATCATCTGAGCTAGAATGAGTAAGTTGTGGCAGCGGTCCATGTACTTGACAACTTCCTCCAAAAGGTCCCGTACTTGTTAAGCTACATTACACAGAAAAATATAATATTTTTAATTCATCATCAAGGAATATTAAATTTATATTATATTATTTATTATATTTATATTTTATACATATTTGTGCATATTTCGATTGTGTAAAACCACTAAGCAGACAATATGGTCTGCCTCTAAACCTTAATCAAACTTCATATAAGATATTTGTAGTTTTTTTTTTTAATAGGAATAAGAAATGATTTCTCGTTATCTACAAAACTTTTCTAAAGAGTATAAAGTATCTTTGTGCTACATTTTAACTTACATTACAGTATTGATGTAAAGTGCAAATATTTTTATACTTTGATACCGAAGGAATGATAGTATATTAGTTTTGTGCAATGTCCGTCTGTTTGTGCGTATTCATGAACATAACTTTTGTCGACACCCTCAGAGATGGAGACTTGAACTTTGGAACACATACTAGTCTGTGTCCGCCTCAGCCAAAGTGTAAAAATTGGAGTGATACGTCCAGTAGGTGGCTAGGAAACCGGTAAAATCGCCATTCGCGAATCGATATGGCCACATATCTACAACAATTTTAAGGCTACAGTCCCCAAATGTTTGCGATGTCCTTCAAAGATCCGGATGTGCCACGCCCACCTTCGCCGCCAGTTTTTGAGTTAGAGCCGTCAAATTTGGTATGCATATGACTGGTATCCACCTTGAAGGACCGATAACATTTTTAAGTCCACGCCCATACATGCGCTCATAATCGCCAATTCCGATATTTCGGAAAGTGTAAATCGATAAATCTGCATATCTCCCACAATTTTAAAGATAGAGTCACCAAACCTAGAAGAATAATTGCTACAAAATTTCCAAAAGCCGCCATCTCCATCCCCAATATATTCAAAATCCCATATCTCCCACAATTTAAGAGTTACAGTTACCAAACTTTGAAGGAAGGTGACTAGCTTATATCTACCGCAATTTGAAAGTCAAACTTGGACAGTATTTCTTGGCTATACCCACCCTGATCTTTGATAATTGTTTTCCGATGGAGTAATTAATGGTATCAAAGTATTTCGCAGTCGGTTACGCCCGACTGCAACATTGTCTGTTGTTTGTTGAAAAATTCATACACAAAAAAACCAGACAAGCAGAGTGTAAAACACAAATACAAAATATTAGAGAACAAACATGCAACTTCGTAAGGCAAACAGTGTGCTTGAGGTGCCATTTGTTGTTGTACTTAAGCACTTTGATAACGTGCAGTTGTTTTAACAATAGTGTGATTTACCCAACCGATATACCACAGAGTTACAAACCTAATCAAATGCACGAAACTCGCGAATTAAAGCGATGACAATAAAGAATTACAAGGCACAAGAAAATGCACTTAATTATAAAACTAAATTTAAATAAATAAGAACAAATGTTGGGGAGTATTATTTTAATTTACCTTTGTGTTGTCAATTCTTCCTTCGAAGCTGTGTTACTATACCCCGCGGAAACTAAGCGATCAATATTAGTCGAAGAGTAGTATGGATAGAAACAGGCATGAGCGTCCTTCAAAAGCAATTTGCTGAAAAAAACAAAACAACACCAGAGCTTATCACTTAACATTTATATATATATTTAGAATGTATAGAACTATGGGCTGTCAAATTACTGACAACAGTGCTGACTAACTGGAATCGAATGAAGATCCGGTCTGACAGATGTTGACACTCAGATCCAACGATTGCAGTTGGACCCCGAGTCCGCCTTTGGTTATGTTAAGGCAGCTATCGTCGCCAACGGTGGACAAGCAAGCTGCCAAAAGGTGCTTGAGGCAACATAATTTGAGACTCGTGAGACACCATTACATGCTCGAGAAGCGTTGACCAACTTGTTCAGAGAATCACAGACACTGGGATCAACCTGTCGCTCATCCAAGAGCCATGGTTGATCGGGGGCCAAGTTCGTTTGTTGGATTGTGGTTCATATAAGTTGTTATATAACCGGGCGCATCGTCCGCTCATCCCCTAACAAACTTTATTTACAATTAGTAGCTATTATTTATGTCTGTTTTGTTCGCTTAACTGATATGTACAGACACTTAACAATATATGTAACCAAATACAATCGAAAAGATGAATAGTAGTTTTCGTATTGGGGCGACTCTTGAGTCTGTTGATAGTGTCTTAACTGCAGGCGAAGAAGCATGTTTTATCGTCCATTGTAGTCAATAATATTATTATTAATAATATTATCATCCTGTGATGCGCACTGCTCTATGGTATGAAATCCACACGAATTAAATAGATTTTCTCCAGTAATGATGGAGTACCTTTACTATCTTCGACACGGAAGATAAATACTTATTGCCCGGTAGGAATATCAGACATCCCCCTTTGCGATGCAACAAGTTGCACCCTTACTCAGCGTTTCACACCAGCTCCAAAATAATATGGATAAGGTTGTCAGAGTTTGCGGATCGGTCTTCAGCTATTGGTCTTTATCTCGTTGATCAGGATGATGTCGATGTTAAGCTTGGCGCAGTTCCATATTTCCATATATTTTCCTTAAGCATAAACCATTATAAACTAATCGCTGTCTTTCAACAATAGACACTTTAGTGAACAAAACATTGGGACACTAAATGTAAAACAATAGGAATCACAAAAACAGACTTAATTCGAAGAAATAATTATTAGATACGATTTCCGCGTGGTTAGTACAGGTATAATTGGGCTTGATCTTATCAAAAAATTTAATTGCATTTTAGACTATCAAGTAAACCAAGATTGGCTAGTAATAAGACCAGATGACTTTAATAAAGATATTGCAATACCAATGAGCAACTCAAAAAATTCAAACACAGCAGTTATCACGTTCTGAAGTAGTGCGATCAATAAATATAAAATCTCGTTATAACGAAATTTTTATACCAAACCAAGAAATATAAGAAGTAATTTTTATTGCAAATACAATAACCAGTAAGAATCAGTCATTCGTCCGTGTCATCAATACAACCAATACAATTATAGTAATTACCAATCCCCAAATAAAAACAGAAAACCTTAACGACTACGAAATTACGCACAGCTTCCCAGATCCATTAAATAATAAAAAATAAATGTTCCTACAATTACGGCTGATAAAATGAATAAACTTTGTTCCGACTATCTAGACCTATCCGCTTTAGAAACAGAACCTATAACAACAAATAATTTTTACAAACAGAAACTCAAATTAAAAGAAGAAATACGTAAACAAAGAGAAAAATTAATAAAATATGATGTAATATAACCCTCAGTCTCAGTAAATAACAACCCTCTACTAAAAAAAAACATCCCTCGCTGGTAACTCACAAAAAATAAATTTCATTTGCCTTGAATTGATGATATATTAGACCAACTTGACAGAGCAAAATATTTTTCTTCTTTAGATTTAACCTCCGGTTTTCATCAGATTGAATTAGATAACAATTCCAGAGATATTACTTTTTAACAGCTGATAACGGCACTTACAGATTCAAGAGATTACCATACGGTCTTAAAATAGCCCCTAACTCATTCCAGGGAATTATAACTATGGTTTTTATATTTTTATAGATGGATGACCTTGTAGTTATAGGTTGTTCTGAAAAACATATTATAACAAATCTTACAAGCATTTTTGATGTGTGCAGAAAATATAAATTAAAATCACATACTGATAAATGTTAATGTTTTAAGCCACGAAGTAACTTATTTAGGACACAAATGTACAGACAAAGGCATTCTGCCTGATGATAGTAAATATAGCATAATACCAAATTATCCGATAACAAAATCCGCCGATCAGACGAAAATATTCGTATTTTACAGACGATTAATTTCAAATTTGGCCGCACATTCCCGAAAATTAACAAGATTAAGATTAAGAAACAAGTAAGATTGCTCTAGTCGAGAGAGATCGACTACGATATACCCTGAACCCAGTTGTTGAATATATTGTAGTTTTATTGGCAAATTTCCTTTTAAAGAGACTTGCACCCAAATGTGAGAAAGTCTTCAAGTGCACTCATTTTTTTTGGCAGGCACAAGGACTGCAGAGTATAAAAAAACTGACCCGAACTGACTGGCTACAAGCACGTGCACATGCATACATACATACATACACGCAATCGTAGGTAACGGGGCTCTGCAGAGCACATACCTATTGACGCTTGCATCGATTATCATGCCATCCCCTTCTTACACATGCGCTCGCATATTTATGAATGAGATCAATATGAGAATCTACTTTCGACTATAAGTTCTATGTTACTTATCCGATCTTGGTGCCATTTGGGCAGTTGCATATTATGTATTTATTAGAAGATCCTGTCTTTAAAATTGTAGCATTATTCGCTAACGGAATTCGAAATGCATCGATATTCGTGAAACTGTGGCAGTTATCAATCAAATAAAGCAAACTTGATGTGCGCCTGGTATTCGATAACTTATATTCTTATAGTCTCTGAGATCCGCGTGTTCATACAGACGGACGGACAGACGGACATGACTAAATCGACAGCTGTTGATCCTGATCAAGAATAATTACACTTTATGGCGTCGGAGATGCTTGCTTCTGTCTGTTACATACATTTGCACAACACCATTATTTTTACCTCTTTAAATGGGTATAAATAGTCTTCATTTAAGCATAGATGCTAATTTCATTTTTAATCGACGCATCGATATAATTTAAATGCGTTTTGGCTTATTGCGTGGCTCTTGTGATCAAATACTATTCGTATATTGGACTTGTTTTCTCTTGAATCTGACCAGCATTCGATTGTATTTTGGTAAATTGGTCTTAATAAAAGCAATCAATTTATTGACCTATCTAGCAATATCTTCATATTTTGTTAATCAGAGATATTAGTTTTTATTCTGAAAAGCTTTAATGACATTATTACTGAGTATGCTTGTCAATTGCACTTCCATCAAAATGAAAAAAACACGTATTTTTTTCATAAGGTGCAGTTTTTTGATAACTTACAGATTGTAGATTGTCAATAGTTTTCTGTATATAACTACTATTCCATAGAACATAATTAGACTTGCTAGTTTACACATAAAAATACAGATCAACACCACTTAGGGCAAGTGGACAATAAAACACAACCACAAACTAAAATAATTATTATCACTTCATTTCACACTCTTTCACTAGTGAATTCTATGTTAAATCGTTTTCACTGTATTTAAAATAAAAGCACCACTCGTGATGTATTTTGCGCGAAAATTCACGTGATTTTTGCGTTCGCTAAGCTGATTTTAATCTTGTGACAAATATTTAGTTCAGTCCGTAAATTGATCGATTTTTAAATCATATGCTGATAGCGGGTAGTTTGTGGATAACATACATATGCACAAAGTTCAAACGTATTTTAGAATTGGATAAACTGAATGTCAGGTTTAATATTTTAGAACAGGTATATTAAAATATCAACAGATTTTAATATTCTTAAAATAGCTTACCTTGTTTCAAAGTTATATGTTGGTCGTTTTATAAAGAGGAATTTTGGCAAAAAGTTGATAAAAAGACGCTTTACCCACGGTGCCATTCGGTGTGTTTGTGGAGATCGGAAATGGACGTTCAACACGACAACTGTTACGCAAATGCTAAATGAAGAAAAACATTTTAGTATTGCGAGGTTATATATTTTAAGCTGAAAAACTTACCTTATAGAAACCAATATCATGGCAAATATCAGGTATTTACCTAGCAAAGGTACGACTAACGATGTTGGCGGAATAATTTCGACTACCAGAAGAAAGAACACATGAAGACTAATAAGAATTGATATTGATAGAGTAACCTGCAATTAAAGTCAAGTTTTGTATCTTAAGTGACTGAAAAATAGATTTGTATAAGGTATGGGAACGTTACAGACGATTTATCTACTTCTTTGTGGTTTTGACGTATAAAGTGTTCAAAATAGTCAACAATAAATTACAAACTTTTAAGATGTACAGTGGCCCACACCTTATTCGGCTCAGTGTCAAAGAAAAAAAGTAATTGCCTGCCATAAGCTAATTATTCAATATTTTTCAAAAATTCCAAAGACAAATGGTAGGTACATATATTAACTACCTAAATTAATATATGACCCCAATAAACTGGGGTTTCCCCACCTGCTAGGTAGGATTGTAAAAATGTTGCCTACTTTTAGGAGCTCGATTCATTTGGATCAGTATAAATAAAATAATATATTTACAGTATAAAAACTTAAATAAGGATGTTAATACTTAGTATGATATCCTTTAGCCTTAACCACTTCCCTTAACCTATTATTCATGGAAGATACCAGCTGTATGTACTTCAACTTGTTTTTGATTAATGACTTCTTCGTCCTGGATGCCCTGCCGGTTCGGTCTTGTCGTCTTACTAATATTAAATAATTGTTTTCTCTCTCTCTCCTGAGAATTTCTTAGCTGCTAAAAATGTTTTCGTTTAAAATTTGTATTTAAAATTTATGAATGCGCAGAATCAATTTGTATCCTTTAAATCATGTGCTAAAATTTTTCACGGACAAGTTCAGTTTTCAGTTGCTGCGCAACGGCAAGGCGACAGTTTCATTGCCGCTTCAGTTAGAGGCAATGCAATTTAAAATTCAATACAATTTCTAACGCATTCCTGAATTAAACATCCATAAGTAGACCTCTTAATTGATGGATAACATATCGATAAAAGAGCATCAGAGGGTACCACAACTATACTAGGAAACAGAAGATTAAGTCATTTAGAGTCAACTAAATAACCTGGAAGTAAACGAAGTGTGAATGAAGTACGTGGACCCTTTCACCGTCTCTATATGTAGTAGCGAGCAAAGACTCGTGTGCAGCGTGCGAGTTGGCCATGGCCACTTGCAAACTAGTAGTCTTTGAGCTTCAAGCTAACAGGGGGTGGAGTTCAATCACCATTTATAATACCTCACGTAAGATCTGAACAAGCCAGTTGAAACAACTAGAGAAGCTCAGTAGAATTAACTGCTCTGCAGTGATCCGAGCTATCACTGGATTCCGGTTGATTTGGTACTCATGTAATCAGAATGTCCATCACTCACAACGGCTTGTGAAAAAAGCTACCGGACCAAGAAAAGGAGTAATCGATTCATAATTTCCTTTGTCATTGTCCTGCTTTCAATAGAGGAAGTGGTGCAAATAGCCCGGGCAGAAGCACAAAGAGCCGTTTATGGCACAAGTGGGAAGGAGAAGGGAGGTGCCAGGCCTCTAATATGCGAACTCTGGATATCTGCCGACTTCCAGTTTTAACCAGCTTTCCTGAGGCAAAAAGTCTATGTTGCGTGTGACTTTACCATCCCACTAATTCGTAGAAACAAAAGATGATTACAAAGAACAAAGTGCTAACAAGTGGAATCAACAAAAAAACAACGGCGAGAGGCATCAATGACCCGTCATCTGCAATCGGTAAGCCATGCCACTCCTACTCGATGGGGTTATCTGGGAATGTTTCCACTACTGGTGGGTTGTGTTGAAACACTGGCGTGCGCTGACAATCCACAAAGAAAGTCATCCCACCAGGATGAATGGAGGGAGGAGCAGGTGTGTGCTGTTCTGACCGATGTTCGACCTTCAAAAACCGATAAGACGGCGCAAGAAGCGACGCAGCCAACACAGAATGCTGCCAAGTGTGATGCCGATGGGTGGCATCAGAGTTGTGTGAAAGCTGTCGCATGACAGGGTGAACGCTCAGTTGACCAGTAAAAGCCAATGATCAGTGCGCTAGATTAAGTGATTTCTGGAGCCAATTTGGAGCGACGGGCTGGAGCCTGGCTTATAGCGAAACCTGCGGAATCAGAGCAAATTCTGCAGATGCCCCAATTTTCCCCCCGACAGGAAGCCGTAGTAGGTGCCACAACGCGGTTCATAAGGCAGTTCATCTTCACGTTGAACGAGTAGACCATCTAGGCGCTTAAGCCAAAGAATGGTATTATCCGGTGTAGCTTCGAATACATGGCGATCCGGGTATACCAATCGTATGCCAAGAGCGCGAAAATGTCGGACAGTCTTGAACTGGGCAAAAACAGACCCGAACTGAACATTACGGCTCTCATTAGCTTTACTCTATGTATATGGGTCACGATCAACATATATTTTTGATGTTATGGTATCTTTCATGCTTATTCATTCTGGAAAACGCTAGAAACTCGATTCGACGTACTTTTTAAAGTATTTTGTAGCCCTAGGCCGAATATCTGACTACAAAAAAAATTGTTTTTATTCGCAACGCGAGACAGCCTTCACATAGCTCACAACATAACCTAATGAAGATGTCAAAAACAGACAAAAACAAGTAAGAATGCTAAGAATCGACTACGATATACCCTGAACCCAGTTGTTAAATATATTCTAGTTTTATTGGCAAATTTCCCTTTAAAAAGTCTTGCACCCAAATGTGAGAAAGACCTTCTGCACTCATTTTTTATGGCAGTCCCAGGGACTGCATAGTAAAAAAAAGCTATGCCAGCGCATATTCTTATTCTCAAGCCCGAACTGACCCAAACTGACTGGCTACAAACAGGTACACATCCATAAATACATACACGTAATCGTAGGTAACTGGGCTCTGCAGAATACACACACAACAACATATTGACGCTCACGGCGATTATGATGCCGTCTCTTTCTCACACATGCGCTCGCATATTTATGCATGCAGAAAATGCTTGCGGCTGCTGATAGAAAAGAGATCAAGATGAGAATTTACTTTCGACTATAACTTCGGTGTTACTCATCCGATCTTGAGTTTGGGCAGTTGATCAATAATATGCATATGCATATTATGTATTGATAAGAAGATTCTGTCTTCAAAATTTTACCATTAATCGCTACCGGAAATCGAAATGTATGTATGTGTAAAATAAAGCAATCTTGATCTGCGCCTGATGTTCGAGAGCCTATATTCCAAATTTGAAGTCTCTAGCTCTTATAGTCTCTGAGATCCACGTGATCATACAGACGGACGGACAGACGGAAATGGCTATATAGACTCGGCTGTTGATCCTGATCAAGAATATATATACTTTATGGGGTCGGAGATGCTTCCTTCAGCCTGTTACATACATTTACACAAACCCAAAACATTTTTAATACGTTCAGGGTATAAATAGCCTTGTTTGCTTTTTCGTGTCTATGAGCTCGTCGGTCCCTAAAACTGGTATAGACTTCATAATTTATACCACTCGCAAATTAATTAAATTTTATGTGATCGATAACTCCTCCCGTTTCGCTAATATCGACACAAATCGGTTATTTCCAAATACTATAAATCAAAGAAATGGATTTGGACTGCAACGCGCTGATGTAATTGGGATGTACATACCTTTTCCCCACTGTCCGAAGGCAAGTAGAAAGTAAGAACTGTTAAAAATGAGATGCCCATGCAAGGAATAATTATGTTAACAGTGTAAAAAAGTGTTTTTCTTCGCATGGTTATATTGAATGTTATATCCAGGTAAGGCTCATCACAACATGTATAAAATTTTTCATTCCTGCCAAATACAAAAAAAATATTTCTGGTATTATTAAATGATGTATGTATGTAATATGAAGATTTGTATGATTGATTATGTCCTGTTTATTATTACTTATAAAAGTATTACAGTGAAAAATTAGTATTGGATTTACAAAGCAACGTTCGACTCTATAAAACAACGACTTATTTCCCCAACGCACCGGGGAAATATTATTTAACTCATTTTGACCGTATGTTTTGTCATTGCGACTAAGACAGGGAATCTTTGTTAACGAGATTCCCGAAATTTATAAATAATGGAGAATAATTAATCAAATGGATCACGTACCGGTCTTAAAGTGTGCTTACACACAATAACAAGACAAGAAAAAACTCCTTCACGGATAAGCAGACAGGTAATAACAAGATAGTTATAGATACATGGCTTGATTGTCCAGTCTTCTGGTGCTAATTAGGTGTTTTCGGTCCGGATATATGCTTAACAATAATTCTGTGAAAATAACTTACCGAACAGCCGGTACCTCAAGAATATCCCATTCGACAGACATGTAAAACTCAGATAAATCGACGCCAACGTCAACAATATTGCTTCCTTGTTGCTCGTCCATATGCCTCAAGTCGACCTAATAAATGTAAAAAAAAATTGGTACACGTGCATATAACACATTATAATATAATTATTAGTATTTATGAATGTATATGTATAATAAAGTACATACATATAGGCATAGTACTATTAAATAATAAGCTGACCAATAAAAAATATAAAAGATTGAATGGGTTCGAAAAAAATTGATAACATTAATTTTTCTAAATGTCGTATGTCGTCGTGAACCAATATGTATCATGCTCCCAGTATAAACTCAAATTAATCTTTACATTCAATATATATATATATTTTTCAATTAAAATGAAACTACTCATTAAATTTGCTAGTTTTTTTTATTTCTGCCGGCAATGACAATTAAAATGCATTCATTAATACTTTTTCATGCCAATTAATACAGGTTGTAAGAAATAATATGTATTTGCTCTATGTAAATTAAAATACTAATTTTTTTTAATAAACGATCGTAAGAAAATATCATTTTAATTTAACTCATTGGATTAACTTAAGAGGAGAATTTATAGCATGCAATATAACTGCATGCACACGACATAATTCAAAATTCAGAAATATAATGTGTAATTCCGTTGTCCCTTATTGTACTTTCAAGTTCTTGTGTACATATGTTTCAAAATAAACCTTTATTTAAAAACATTTTTCTTTAAAAATAGTAATGTTAGGTATTGGGTAATTATTTATTATTGTTACTGCCTTTTTACAAGAAAGAAAGAAATCGCATTGGATCAATCAATATGCTTCAGTCGAGAGTTCGGATTTTAATTAATTTAATTTCGTAAGTCTCTCACACAGTCCGACTTATTTATGCAAATTCTTGAAATGACTTTAGTGCACTCAATCAATTACAAACGACAGTCTTGAAAGAATACATTACCGGAATGCACGAGCGTATCCAGAATCTCAGCTGGAGACGAATTTTTAAGCAAATGTTATCTTTATAAAGTCGGATAAGCTTCCTCTTATTATGATATTTGTATATATTTTTAAGCTGCCCTTACACGATGTAACTTTTATCAAGCATCGAATAGATACAACTTAGTTTTGTGCAACTACTATTTATTTAGAAACGTTTCTAGTCGGTGCATGAATCATGAAATATATGATCAAGTGTTGTAGAGTGTAGCAAAACATACCACTTAATAATAACTGAAAAGTAACAAAAAATCGAGGATGGATTGAACATTACACAAATTTTAAAAAACCATATGGTATAACTGTGTAATTATACACAACTGTAGGCATTTTTAACATCTAATTGAGCTCAAAAGGATTTGTACACTTTAGTCCATATATAACCTTGACACCAAAAAACAAATTAAATCGCACAACTACACATTTACACAACATAGCGAATATCAAAGAACTTAGCTTAAAGCCGAATGTAATTATCGAAATAAAAAGTGACATACAGATATTGTACTTTTTAAGGTTTTTCCTAACTGAATAGTGGTGTTTCAGATGTGATTGGGAGTTAAATCAACAAATTTATATATGTATAATGTCAGCTTTTCAGCACAGTGGTTTTGGTCAGAAATTTTTAATTTATTTACTATTTTTATCACAGCCGCATTTATAGCTATTAATCCGTTTTTTCCGGATAGATTTTCCTTTTATCTTTTAAAATTGAGTTATTCGAATAAGTTGACATGCTCGAAGATCCTTAATTTTATCGTGTCTTCTGGTGTTTGTTCTATATTACATTTAAATAGTGTGCACTTTTACCGAAAGTAGAAAAGTATGTTGGTGCTCTTCTTCTTGGTGCTCCGATTCTTGATCAAGTCTACGTCCGACAATAATATTATTTTATTCTTATATTCTGGCCACAGTTTACAGTTTAACTAAGGATTTTTTTTTATATTTTAAATATTTCTGAAAAGTAGATATTCAAACTTATTTTCATAAAATGTTTTCCTACTTTTGGAAGTGATAAAAAATTTTGCTCTCTCGTCTGCTATATACATATGTATGTACAGTTTAGCAGTGGCTGTAGCTGAGTAAGAGGACACGCGAAGTTTTTTAAATGCAATTATATGCATTTCTATAAGCTATCTGAAATGTTTATATATGTAAAATCTTAAAATACTAATGATAAAAAACCAGCCTGCTTATATTATAGATCTGTGTACACATATATAAAAAAAGAAGAAATTATACAAACTTGAAATTTAAATTTTAGACTACAGTTAAGAAAAAGAAACCCCGGTTTTTCAGAAAACACAACTTTCGGTTTTTGAAATATAATACAGAACTATTTTAGCCTTAACACTAGTTTGCATGGAAACAGGCACACAAGTATGAGGTAATGGCGATTCCGATTGATGATCACACTTTACTTTGTCGAACACGTCGCTTTCACTTAACGTGTACATAAGAATATAATTAAAATGCATAATTTTTACTCGTTCATTAGGTAATTTATGTATTAATAATTTAATACTTATTTATACGGTATTATTTTTAAGCCATCAAAATTTTTGATTCCGACGAACGGTTATTTAAAACTATTTGTTTGGAATCTAACCATCTTATATGTAAATTATTATATTTTGCCCTTAAGACCCTCCTTAATATGGTGCCAAATCACAAGAAATATTTTATAAATAATAAAATAATATAAAAAAATCATTTTTTATTAGCGCTTAATAATCAAAATGTATTTTTCCTTGCTAAATGGGGTCGATGGTATTACATTATATTAAATCGACACTACGAGGAAACAATTTGGTATTTTTCGGTCGGTAATCCAACCAATCCGATTTTACTAGATACATTTTCGGACTTAAACAATTTCTGCTAGAATAACTCCATCCAACAGCAAATTATTACCATTTCAAAAAAACTTACAGTTTTTGAAGATTTAATATGATATCCTATAAGCCATATTTTATCAGTGCTTAATATACTGAACAATCGTTAAGATGATATATATATAGTATTGAACAGTTCAAAATTTAAAAAACAATACATTTTAATATGTTTCAATTTGGGAAAATTTAAATTAATGCAAAATTTTAAATTCAATCTTCAATAGCTCAAAATCGGGCCAGCCAACAATTTTTGAACACTCCCTCTATTATAATTGATGTAAGTGCTATCGCCAAATTTATTTTCTCCTTTCGCTAGTTATTCTACTGTGTCTCTACGAGCAATGATTATTCAACTACTTGCGATCTGATAAATCAAGTGAAAAATTAACATATCTAAGATGAGGGTGTAAGAACGGCCTGGTTTGAAAAATGTTCTCTGTACTCTAATTTTATTTGGAGACTATAGTATTAATACTGTAAGAGATATGTGTTCAAGATTTGGTGGGCAGGAGTAAGCGTGACCGCCAAACATTTTACCAATCTTCAGAGACGATTACCAGTATATATATATATTTTGATTGATATTATTATTTTTGGAGTTAGCGTTTCCCGAATATTTTGTACAAATTCTGGAAATACTTATATCCAACGGTTAGAAAATCGTTAGAGTCCTTATCTTACCCAATTTGCAGAAAGATATGCTAAACTTACAACGTAGATTACAAGAAACCTCCTCTCAAGATTGGCAATAATAATAATAACTCCGACATCATTTTGGAAATTACCAAATTTGTAAAATAGAGTTCTAGAAACTTCGATCAACGATCTGAATGCTAAAATAATGCGCACGTATCACTAATAAATTTATTGCGATTATATGCATATACAAAATATAATAGAAATTTGTGATCAATATGTTTCAATGTCCAAAAATGGAGGCGTGAATGCAATGCAACTTCAGACTTTAAGTCATTTGATTTTAACTCTTATTCTAATTAATAATCGTAATCATAAAGACAGTCTAAGCATTCTCCAAATAGATACCGACATAAATAACATTCCTTAACCAATATGAGAGCAGACCAATACACATGCTTCAAAACATTAACGGAGCATACATAAATAAAAACCATTCCAAAATTATAAATATCATGCATTTTATTGATATTTTTGATGTACTACATGCATTTAATTTTATATCCACTTAAACAATATTTACAAACGCACGACTTGATTATCGGTACCAATATTGAGTAAGGACAAGCGCTTTAAAGGGTACCACTTATATATGTAAGTAAGTCGATATTTATGACGAAGATTCGCTAAGGATACTAAAGTCGACTAGCAATATATTCGTGAAGAATTGAAACTTCTTTTTTACCGTAAAAATGTACATACTCGAAATTTTTGGTAATTAGAATGTAACCACTAGGTTAGCAGGACACACAAAGCCCGCTATAAATAACACCTCCACTGTTTTCAAAATACTGATGCATTTAAATGTTTTATATTTAACTACAAAACTATTTTGAAAAGTTGATGAGCCCGTATTTTTACTTAAGTTATCAAGAAAATAGCATCTCGATGCTAATAGTTAATAAAATCATTATTTCCGTATCGCAGATAATCCATAGTTGCAAGAGATGTCCTTTATATTGTACATACATGTATGTATTACATCATACAGATCCGATTTTTTATATGTAGTTGCCAACCATTTTAATAAATCGGCGTATAAATAAATAATCGCCACAATCGAACGGTAACAAATAATCGCGCACTCACAAATTCCAATGACCCTTATTTCCCACAATAGTTTACTGACAGCAAAATTTCACACAACAATGAAATGCACCTATTTAATTCATTACAAGTAATTTTTGTCTTTAATCTTTTGTTTCAGCTATATAGGACAAGATTTTACAAATGTTTGCATGTGTGGTATATACATATCTTTTTTGTGCAAATCTATTAAACCTCATAGCTCCCATAATTTTAAAACTAGAGTCACCATATACAACAGAAAAACAAGTTCAACGTTCTTAAGTAGTAAAATAAATCTGCTAACCTATCATTAATATCATGCGGCGCCTCAATCCGAAAAATGCAGACGTTTATATGCAAATTTAAAGTAGATACAAATTAAACTGGTGAAAACATTACAGTCGGGCTTAGGCGACTGCGGATCACTTTTATACCAGTATCATTAATGCACATCTTATATTTGGTGATTCTATGTGAACAATTACAGCGGATGTATCCTTTATGACCAGCATTAGCGATATTGCCATGTTCGTCGTTCTGTCTGTGTGTCCGTTCGTCTGTATGAACGCGCCTACCTCAGAGACTATAGCTAGACACATATAATTTTGAATATAAATTATCGTCACAATTGCTCTTTATTTGATAGAAAACTTGGCCATATTTAATCAAATCGATTTTATCAGAGCAGGATGCTCCATACTTAATATTAATGTTATCGTAAGTTGAAAATATTCAATTTTTTGAAGTCCACATTGCTCAATGTTCAAATATTTTATAACGATCAAATATCACAGTAAGAAGTTATTTATGAACCGATTTCCCCTGCTTAGGGACCCAGAAAATAAAAAGCACAGCCATACCTTGAGAGCACCGATTGCAGGAGGTATGTTTTATTTGTTTTGGAAATTGTGTAAATGAATATAAATGTTTTTTGTTATAACCTGAGTAATGAAGTTTGTCCAAAAGTATTTAACTGATAGAAGGAATCATATCCGGCAGTCTAACATTGATTTGTACCAAAAATACTCACAATTGCCATTCCCTTCTATCCGCCTATCCATCTATATAAGCGCTTCAGATTTGCAATATATTCCCGTATTCCATGCGCAGATAACGTTTGTTTTATTTGATCGGAGCCTTACTTCTTTCCCTAATATCGATACTAATTGATTACCGATATAAAAAAAAGTCCGAATTGTCAATATATTCCCTACCAATATCTTTAGCAAAACAGTGAGTCGGTATATGTGAACAACCACGCATATGGGTTAGTAAGTTGAGTGTCTGTTTTTTAGCGGTCTGAATATCTACCAGTTTTGGTAGGACTATGGTTCTTAGCCGAGATCACTCAACTAGCGCTTTCTTACAATTTTGCTTACCAAGATTTTCGGACCAAACTAACTAGTTATGCCTGTTTTTATGCTTGCAAACCAGTCATGGTGCCCAACAAATTGGCCATTGGAATATTAATCTGCAAGGGTATGTAATATTTGGCGGGGACAGATAACACAAAAAAAAAATGTTTAGCTAAATCTGAAAAATATAAATCGAAATGAAATTTAAAATTTCGATTTTAAATTAAATTTTTCTGTCAGTGGTAAAATCTACTCAATTATTAGGAAACCTATACAATTATTACGTTTCCGTTGACACTATATATATATATATATATTTATATACAATATATATAAACACTTACAATATTATTCATGGTATATTTTAAATTTATGTAAAAATAATATTATTTTGATGTATGTAACTCAAATGTACGTCTGCTTGTCCTGTGGGTGGCGCTGTAATTGGGTTCCACGAAATTATTTTTGTATTATTTGACGAATGTGTCAAACTCGAACTCTTCTAGTAGTTCGTCATAAATTTGAATTTCGAAACAACCTTTTACTGAACCCCACAATATCAGGGAAGCCAAGGATCGGTTTAATATAATATAGCATCTATTTTAAATTTATATATATGTATATATTTATTTACCTAATAATATACATGTATATTTACTCAAGTAATAGAAACAATTATAAAGTTGCATTAATATTCAAAAAGATATTTTTGAATATGTAACGATCGTAGTGTATTAGAGAATAGGATAATACATGCAAATCTTAATGCGAAATACAAATTCCATGCTATTGAAAAAGATTCGGAGACTTAACTAAATGCAAGCCAAATAACAATTTATTTAACAATGCAAGGAAAATCACGTTTTTTAATGCATTGCACTCAAAGGGTGTTATAATTTTGGAAATGTAAAATAAAAAATTCAGTTTTCTGAAAAATGTCATTCTCTCTTTTCGAACTATCTTTTGAAGTTATTTTTTTTAGTTTAATTATTAAAAAAGTTCAAGTGTAATGTAAAACAATTTTCGCTTGCATGCATGTGCATCTTTATAAGGTACATACATGTACATACATGTATATATTTAAATATGATTTATACTTTTTATGCACTGTAGGTTATATAGTTGTTTGTATATCAGACATTAAAGCAATCTTTCCTAAAACAAGCATTCAAATTCTCATTGCATTACATTTTAAATATTATTTTTATATTCTTATATAAGTCTAATATCATTTGAAAACTGATGGAAAATCTTCTTCTTGCCGGGCGACGTTTGAAGACCTGCCAGATACACTCCCAAACCCCGCAAGAGCCATTGTTTCTATATATTTTCAGCTGGTATTACACTGGCATCATAGGAGTAGCATTTGGTTACTTCCGACTGCAACATTCTCTCTTGCTTTTACCCATTACATCGTCAAGCGCAAATGTATTTTGACATAAATTCTTTGAATACTCTTATTAAATAAGTTAAATAAAAATTGAACAAACAAAATTTTATTTTCATTAGAAATCGTTCAGTGAAGAAGTCAATAACTTTGAGTGAAATGATCTGCGGCATAAGCGAAAAATATTTGAATAGTTAAGCACTTCTGTTCCTATGGCAGCTATTTGTATCATTATTTTTTACTTTAAAAAAATAAGACAGCAATTGTGTCCTCGCGCATCCTTTTCAGCAAGGACCTTCGCTGTCATATTTTGTTTGCCATTGAAATATCTGCTTTGGGATGGACAATCCGATTTAAGCCCAAATATTGAATATACTGGAAGAAGGTTACTGAGTTCATCTATCCTTTTTATAAGCTTTTTATAAAACTTGGTATAAACTCGTCTTTTTGCTTCGGAAATTCATGACGTTGGAACTGCAATAGGGATCTACTACAGAAATATATAATTGTGGAATATTCAGCTCAAAGCCATTGAAAAATTGTTATTTAAATACAATTGGTGTAAGTCGTACAAAATCATAATAATATTTCGAACTCCGGTCTAAAATTTAAATGTCAGCTGATTAACATCGGCTTACATTTTATTTGTCCCTAAGTACCTATGCTATGGGCGATAATGTTATTTCCAGTAGAATGATTTTCAAAATACTATTTAACTTTTTATTCCCTCATGTCAAAATACTTATGCTTCTGACGAATGTGTATTGGTAACATGCAAAATATGTATTCAAATACCCATGCACTTAAAAACGTTTACTTACGTTATGTTTACATGCTGATATATGTATAATTGTTTTGGATATTAAGTTTTGGTCAAGCGAATACGCATAGCTAGCTTCTAGAAATAAGTCTCCGAAAAAGAATACTTTTCAGCTGAACGCATTTATTTCAAATTTGAATAATAATGTTTGATAGGGACATGCAATAATTAAGTATAAGATCGAAACATGCATAGTAAGTAAGTATCAATAAATATTCAATTAGAACTAGTTATTAAAATGATTCCCGCACAATTATTCGATGCTCACACATTGGCGCGCACACTAAACATCAATGCTACGTCGGATATGTAAGACTTTAAACTTGTACTTTTAATTTAAATGCATTGCCCAATTTATGTAAAAACTGAAAATTATACTTATTTCATTTCATTCCAATCCAATAACTATTACATATGTAAGTATATGATTTGTAACTTATTTGTGATTACATATTGACGTATAAGTGAAGTAAAAAAAAAATTGTTTCAAATGATTCTGATTTAATAAGATTTGAATAGCACCTTAAAACCATCATAGGTCCAACTTCCTAATTTTAAGATGCACGTCTGCACGTCATATGGAAAATATTCAACATCGATTGAACAAGACGATTTATAGACGGCAGGTGGTTGCCAAATCACCAATCCATTACTATAGACTATTGCTTTTGTCATAAGTGTCACTTCATAATGACCATCAGCACTGAAAGATATATATTTTTAACACAACTCCCGTTACTAATGAGTGGTGTTTCAAGTTATACTGGCTGTTAATGTGTAGATATATTTGTAAGTTTTAGTAGTGTAGTAATAGTTTATTAAGAACACTTCTTATACATAGAATTTTCGGTTTAAATAACAAAGTATTTTCACAATTCGCTGTGCACGATATATTTAATATCACTATACTACTATAGGTTTTGTGTAATTAAGTCTTAACAAATAGATCACTCCTTTTTCCACAGTATTATATGTGGAATAAGGTTTTATAGGCTTATTCATTTTGACAGACTTGATATAATTGAGTCATGAACGCTCCAATATATTTCAGTCACAACCCTGAACATTTACATATATTCTCTGCATATCTAATTATGCATACATATGTATGTGTATGTGCATATAAGTTTTCATATTATCTAGTTTCAGCGAATTGCGTTCTACAACAAATTAGTAAGTAAAGGGGACTTATTTACATATATAAGTTTATATACCTGTATGTAATATATTTATTTACTGCAATCGGCGCATGAGAGAGCCAAACTTCCGCATTTGCAATTTCTTTGGCGATATACATAAAATACTTAGTATGTGCAGTATGTTTGGCATACCATACGATTATAATAATACGAAATACGTATAATTGTAAAATGACACCGATTCAATAAATAACCAATGTCATTATGTTATATGAGACAATTTAAATATAATATTATTAACCAAATTTTATACAATTACATTACATTCTGATGACTTCATTAGACTTAAACCATGTCATGGTGAACTTTTCTGAATCTGTGCCACCAAAAATAGTATTAGTGAAATTATAGATCATAAGCAAATTTTTGTACAATCGCCCCATACAAATATTTAGTTTTGAAGAATTACAGGATTGAGATTAGTTTCGTGTATTTTTACATAATTTAATCAACCAAATTGATAATAACTTCAAATATGCATATAAATAAAATATAAATCCAAATCTACATCAAAATAATCATTAATTTAAGTATTTTTAATTATAAGTATAAATGCCATTTAAAATACAGACATTAAAAGTATATACAAAGGTGTTATTTTTTATATCTAACATAAAGAATTATGCACTGTGAATAAACGATTTTTAAAAATAATGAAATGCAAATTCACGCGATTTTCTTTTTTCACCCTTGCAGAGGGTATTCAATATTATTTTTTTAAGTGTAACACTAGCCTAAATTAATTAATTCAGAGGGAAGTCCCTTCAACCGAACCATGAGGGTGCCGACTGTTAATAACGGTGGCCCCGCAATGTGTAAATGCTAGCTTTGACTTGTACCATACAACTCTGGCATAATCTTCTAAAAATTGTATTCTTGTTCGAACTAAGGAGTAAAATGACCAGCCTGGCTGAGAACTAATAGTTGCCTAGTCGCTTATGGAGCATACCCGATACCTGATGACCTTCAGTATTACATAGCCTTAGAAAAAGAAGAAACACGTGGATTTCCGCAGGCGGACCTCATTTCTCTGCCACTTACGGGATTCAGGTGAAATGAAAACAATGGAACAAAAATAGAATTGCAATGAAGATTGGAACTCCCATAAATTCGAAAGCGGGAAATCTAGCGAAAATACGGAGGCAGTAGCTTTGAAGTCTGGCAATAGCTCGATACCATAAGTCTGATAAGTTTCACTCAGGAATTCCGGTATTTCTCAAGAGCCCTGCCACATATGGCATTAAGTTCCCAGCAGGTGCAGGTGAGCTGCCAATAATCCGCATCAATGCTAGATTATGGGGCAGTACTCTCTCGAAACATCGAGACCAACAACCAAAAGTTCGAAGATTTAGCCTAGAAGATCTTTCATACAAATTGCAAAATAGAGGGTTCTAGTTGAAATTCTTCACCAAGACAGTAAGCAGTCAGGCAACACAAAGGCCTCTAAGTTCTATAAAGCGTCGGTAACAGGAGTGGGTGAAGTCTGGAGCCAAGCTGGTCACCGTCGACGTCAGTTCAAGTTAGCCAGGTGGTGTTAATTATGAGCGGCAAACACCACCATCCTCAAATATCTTTTGTAAAAATGTATTAATCAATAAGCAGATTCAATCCCTTTTAGATTTATCAGTAGACCATCTGCTTAAAAAGCTTGAACTCTCATAAATTCATATATGTGCAAAATACCACAAATATTGAGATCTTTTTATAAACCAAGCAAAACAGAATTCACTTCTGTTCTCTCTACAACCAAATTTAAAACCTTTCCTCTGGTCCTAATAGACCACACTCATATTTCTCGCTACCAGACAGGAAACTGAACTGGGGTTTCTCTCCAAGCAAACATTTCAGATTTCCAGCGCACAGTAGGAGGAAGATTTAGCAATTAGTAAAGCGAACTGCATAAGGGGTCAATTAGTGTGTGACGAAAAGCACTACACTATCGTATGTTATGAAATCGGTCAACTTAACAATTTCAAAGCTCAATCGATACTGAATTCACTTAACATTATGAGCAGAAGGATCAATGATAATCAAACGTTGCGAGATCGTGGATGACATCATAAAAGCAAAAACAAAGGTACATAAATATACACTTACGAAGGTAGAGATAAAAATACCCGGAAATAAAAAAGGAATATAATTATTGTGTAAGTTAAATGTCGAAAAGCGAATTAATAATGACTGCATAACGTTTTTTTTTCCCAGAAAGTGTTCGACATTATATATGTTTTGGTTCTTTGGTTTGGTTAGGAAATTTTGACACTTTTTCTCACATTTATGCATAATATAATCAAAAGGTATTGAGCGCTCAAAGCTTCAGCTTAAAATTACATTTTTTTTTTTTTGGTGGGATTAATTTTTATCACATTTCACTTCAATGCCTATTAGTAATAGGCATTAAGCTACTTCCCAAGTGGAAGGTGGACAATTTATCAGGGTTTTCAAATACTTTTTCCTATGACTAGCTTCAATACTGTGTAAGATATATATGTTCTATCGATTTGCACTTCGAGGTAAATATTGACGGGCCCGTAATACACAGCAAGACCTATAAGAGAATCTACTAGAACTACATGAAACCAATGAAAAATGAATTTTTCGGCGTGCTACCGAATTCAGCCCCGCATTGCTTGTACCAAGAACAACTAGTAGATCTGCAGATCAGCAGGCAGCAAATTGACTAGAATCACTAACTAATACATGAAAATTGTAAGACTCATGCAAAATTTGAGAAACCAAATTTAAAAGAGTAATTACTGACAACGCTTCTTCTAAAAATCTACCTATCCTTCCAATCGAAAATGTTCGCCGTTTATATTTTTATTTTTCATTATTAAAGATCTCTATTTTTTTATGAATGAATAAAATATGTTTTGTAATTAATTGATAACCAATCTTTTTGAGCTTATTTGCGTACACATCAAATAAAAATGAATAATTAAAAACACATAAATACATTGTCATGATCGACTGATTTTCTTAGTAGCAAATTATTAAAAATAAATTGTATGTGGCTTCCACATTTTTCAATGATAAAAATGCATATTTAGTGTCCTCTAAACCAGAAACTACACTTAGTAAGATACCAGACACATAGCTCGATTTTATCTTGTACGAATGTAAATTAATTTTAAAAAAAATATTTGAAAAAATATTACAAATATTCAATGGAAATACAACAAGTTACTTACTAGATAGTTTAGGAAAATGCCAAATTTGTGAAGGATTATATTAATAAGAAATGGATAGCCTATCTGCAACAATAGCATTTTTTATTTATAAAATGAATAATACAATGGCTTATGAAATTATGAAAAAACTGTGTTTTAATGGCTTCGAAATATGCCTTTTGAATTAGAGAAAACTTTCTCCGACATAGGTTTCTCGATTTTAAATAAACTGACTGCTAATGGATAGAAACCAAAATGTACGCGACCATATTTTTTATTTATTTTTATTTACCCGGCTATTATTATTGCTATTGCCTCCTATTTTGGAAACTTAGCAAAAGAGCGGTATGAGAACTTTCGATATTACAAATCTGTGTGTTAAGTGAAATTTGTATTGCGGGCTAATTTGTGTGCAAAACCAATATGCAAAAATCTCACAATCTCAATCACCTTTGACTTTTCCTTTGACTTTTCTTTTTTTTTTCGAGATCGAGCTTCCGTTCTTTTGACTCATCCCTTCCACTTTTTCTTCAACGGCCGGCAGAACATTGGTTTGTACTTGATCGGTGTGGTGGCTCTTGTGTACGTGTTGTGTGATCTCCCCAAAATATGTTGCTCTATGCCTTCCGAGCATTTAAAGTGGCTTTGTTGTCTTAGAACAGAGTGCTCTCAATGAAGGTTTCACGCTGTCAGTGGACTGTTAGAGTGTGTTCGCTTTCGTACAGAAATGAGTGAAGCAAACAGCGAGACCCTTACTGCTAATGCGTCAGTCACTACCTCTGTGGGCTCCCCTCCTCTTGCTATGCGGACCTGCCAAAAGCGCGGCGACCTGCGCTTTGCTATAAATAAAACAAGTGAGAACGTTGCAGTCGGACGTAACACACTACGGAATACTCTGATAGCACAATAATTCCAGCTAATAACAATTGGCAAGAAAGAAGTTGCCAAAAAAAAAAAACACTGCGTTCGAAATGAGCTGGCCACACTTGAGAAGCGAGTGCCCATCTGTCAATGGAGAGTGACAGTTTAGTGATCATTACACAGATATCCCACAGTGCCATTGTTTCCAGGACTTTTGGTTGGCTAAAGCAGCCTATTTTCCATCGCATGTTGCGATGATACCAACAGCGCAAATGCAAAAGAACCAAAATTCTGACAAGCAACGCCATCAAGCTGGAGTTGTTTATCCATCGTCATAAAATTGATGTGATGTTGGTCTGCAAAACATAATTCTGCTACTGGGAACTCAACGTATGACATGCAAGTATCTGGCCACAGTAAATGACTTTGATGTGTACACCGATCTGCTTTATTGTACATATGCTTATTGCTAATATCACAAACGATCACATCCTACTGATCGTTGTGTACCGAGCGGCTGCCAGCAAAAATACTCCAAAGGCACGTGTCCAGATAATAAAGCAAAAAATTCTTCAATTCCAGCAGAGGTTGGAGCACCACGAAGCTAAGTCCACTAACTATTGTCGACAACGAAGCGCAGTATGCGAACTGTGAAAGCTGAAGATTGAGACAATATTTTATGTTCGGCAATGCGTTCAATCTGAGGAAGGCAGCGGTACCTCCTGAGGAGATTTCCGAAAAAGCTACAAACTCGTTTACAGATAGCTCTTAAGCTCTCGACACCCAGCCGCGTACGTGCAGTTTAGGCTATACTAAAAGAGAAATGTGTGGAGATGTGGTGCAATTGCGACGATTGCAAACCCGTGATATCTAGAGCACCTTGTTCTGTTTCGACCGACAAAATTTATCTACAAAATATTAGAAAATATATTTGCGCAATCCGAACCTAAAATCTGAAATGCTTATATTCTTTCAAAGTTTTCGATCAATAGTCACCAAATCAAAAAGGTATATTACTCAATTCTATTACCTCTAACCTCATATTAAAATTGAAAACAACATTTTATGGGCTTGTGGATTAATGACCTCATTACATATATGAAAGGTAGATTCTAATAGCACTTTCCGCAGACATGTAAAAAAAACTTCCGGGCCCGCCCCCTTCCAACCCTAAAACCCTATTTTTGCACAGTTTTAAAACTATAGTCACCAAATTTAAAATGTTCATTAATGATAGTTTTTTAAATACAGGGGACAGAGTATTCCGCAATTGGCTACACTCGACTGTACCATTCTCACTTGTGTGTTGCATATTATAATCAATACAGTACGTTATACAAAAATAAATGAAAAACTTTCAGAGTAATATTGAAAAATATTAAAAAAAAAAAATTATTTTATTTATTTGATATTTAATATGTATGTTTATTTATATTTATATATATTTAAGAATAGCGTTAAGTAAGCATAAAAATCAAAATGGTAAATCAATTTGTAGATTTAGAGGTTTAATGAGATTGTACTTGTACGCTATATATGCCCTAGGGCAATTGCAACGACATATCTGCAAGGGTAATAAGCCTTCGGAACACCGAAGCTATGGGATCTTTCTGAATTTTTTACATTTCATCATAGAAAGCTGACGTTATGAAGAAAATTGTTTTTAAACAATAGGGGAATAATATCGAAACAAATATTTAAATTATTGAAATGTTTATTTTAAAGATTATATGTACAATAGGCTTCGTACACAGAAAGTAAAATTATTAATGTTCAGTTGCTAATCAGTTAAAATATTGTGTAAAGTGTAAATGTAATACAATACACCCTGGAATAACACAGCTATTTTAATATCAAACACAAAAATAACCAAAAAAAAAAGGAAGATTTTCTACGAAAAAAAAGGTGTATTACTTTACAAATTACTTTTTTAATTTATTATTAATTTATAAAAAAGAATATTTCCGAAATTATTCTTACGGTTTTTGCTTATTGTTAATTTTAAATAACTTAATTCAATTATTATTTGTAAATAACTTAATTCAATTAACATCAATCCACTTTGCGCAGGAAACCGTGCAGGTCGCAATAAATTGTTTACCGTGTTATTTGAGGGTTTTTGTGCTTATTTATTGTGATGCCATAAATACTAATTTTTTTGTTTACGATTGAAATAAGGTTTTAAAAAACTTAAATTATAATTATACATATAAATGATTTTTGGTGATACAAAATAAAAAAGTTATATAGATCGTGCGAGATTTTTAACAAACCTACCTTAAACCCATCATAAGTCCAACTGCCAAATTTTAGAACACATGTCTGTTCATCAAATGGGAAATATTCTACGTCTATCTCACAGGAAGACTTGTATATTGCTGGCGGTTTCCATTCAACTAATCCTTCAGAGTAAATTGTAGCTTTTGTTGCAAGGGTCACTTCGAAGTTACCATCGGCACTACACAATATCATTATTTTGTTCAATAGTTATTCGTACAAATAATATGCTTTTTTTAATTTTTAATCATTCGAGATTTTTTTAATAATTAGTGTGACAATTAACTTTAGTATTTAAAGGTGGATTGTATGTTTGGATTGTGTTCATCATTTTAATTTTTGTTTTTAATATTTCCAAAAAATGTATGTTCTTAACTTAAATTATACCTTATCATACCATCTCTATTACTAGAAATAAAAAATATTATAATTGGGAGAAAATTACAAATTTTTGTATAAAAGAGGTCATTAAACATACATATATATATATATATATATATATATATATATACCACCAAATATTTTAGTAATTAACTTTAAAACTATTTTGGACTTCTCAACGTGTACTCTCATAGTAAGCGACCGTATTTCATATCGGTCGTAAAATAATGGTTGCTTGTATTGCGCATGGACACTTCAACTGGCAGCATGGTGATTGCAGCTGCCAATGCCGGCACTTTGCTGTCTTGGCTCTAAGTTCTTCATTGATTGTGAATTTATTGCTAAAATGACTCAGTAGAGTGTAAGAACCGAAGAGAATAGTCTTTTTGTTTCAAATAGGACCATGCACTTCACATGCCAGCTAATCTATTCACCGACGATCCCCGGAAACTGACTGCTCATTAAAAGAAGTCAATCCCACATAGTGCGCGGAGTACGGTTTTGGTTTACTATCCGATCAGGGCGTTGCAGCGGTGGTGCTGCGCAGCAATATCCCGAGCAGAGGTAGCAGATTTTCTGCGAAGCTGTTCAGGAACATCCCGAACGTTACGATGTTCTAGTAAGAGCTTAAACACATAATTGGCCATACTACTATACTGGACTTCGACGATGACCTTGAGGAAGAAGTCGAGGCTGAAATCTTTAGAATACAAGGTCGGATCACGAACTTATAGAGAATAATTTGAACAAAACTCCAACAATGGTTTTCTATAACTGAAGTAATTCCCGGAGAACGGCAGTCGTTTGCGTGCTTTCTTATAGGTCTACTGTGAACAGAAATATTAAGGCGACCTAACAGGAACATGGAATCTATGTCGCCATTTACTAACCCATTAATACTGAAGACAACACTGAGAAGTATTCTATAGGGAACCCACCAAGGAATGTTAATAAGCTTGTGGTTTTCAGACACGAATATAATTGGGTGTCCTCAATAGTACCGACATTGCTTAAAATAGTATCTTTTATGAAAAACTGTCAAATGTATAGACTTCCACGACTTGTCTGACGTCCTGTTTGATTTCTCTATCTTTAAAAAAAATGGGAGCTTAAATAAAATCAGTGAAACCGTTGTAACATGGAAAAGCCTGCTGCATAACACTAAATGTGGGTAGCATCTGATAAAAGGAGACAAACAAGCATTTTGCGGAGGTGGCATGGAACGGCAGGTGGCAGGCCTACCTCGACCATTGAAAAATATATCATTAATGTGCCTTTTAAATTGGGTAACTGTAAGACTATGGGTAAATATTGATAGTGAGAAAGGTCGTGTCCAATAAATTTCTTCAATAAATGTTTCACTCTTAGGACAAGCTTCCTAATAATCTGTCTTCCAAGCTTAGTAACTTTAGCCATAGTATTCTGAGTGAGCGGCCAGCAAATACATGCCAATCACCAATCTACCAAGTTTTGTGCCTCTAGCTTTAAGATTTTGAAAAGACTTGGACTTGTTGCTCTTAAATCTTATTATATTAATCGATAAGGATAATTGCCAGTTGTTTTCTTGGTGAACTATCTGCGAAATCAAAGTAAGAAAGTGGTAAAATAAAAAATAAATTGTGCTCGGTGTATAAGGCTTTAAGTTTTGCGCAATTTTGATAAGCTATGTATCGCAATAGCCTTTTTGGTTAAATTTTGTATGTTTGTCTACTAATATACACATATATAACATAAGTTAGACATTTTACATTACACATCCATTTTGCGACTGCTGAGCTTTCAACGCTAAGGCCATACAAAGGGATTTTGTGTGTATATTTTTTGCAAGGCCCGCTGTGAAGCAACCCCCTGAGCGAAAGCCATAAAATAAACCGTCCTACTGGGACAATCGAGGGTCGGCTTTCAATTTAATAAAGACTGGGCCATGAATTGAATCTTCGCGAGAACCTAGAGAGGAATGAGCTGCACGGGATATTCATCGAACAAAAATTAAGATCCTTGTGTGAGATTGCGAGCAGAAAAAGAATATGAGACCTATGTGTAGTTTTGAACGTTTGTCTAACGCCCTTGAAATACTTGACACCTGTAATATATTCTCGTTCATAGTGATAAGATTGTCTAGTCACGGCCACGAGGTGTACAAAATTGCTTATACCTTTATACGCATCACTGTTGCTTTCAGCGATATCTTAATACCTTGGCTGAATATCAATCAAATGAACCCATCCAAACACACTTTTATTAACCGCTACCAGACCAATTTAGATGCAGATTCCAATAATCAGTCAATAATCAGTCTGAGGCTCTCAGCTAGGGACCTGCTCCAAGGCCAAGTATAATCAATGCATTTCTACACACGATTAGCATTGATTAAGAACTTTAAGTCATTTACAACGGAGAGGCACAATAGAACAAATAGGTCGCAATGCACCGTTTTTCAATATAATAATTTATTAATAAAATAGTATTTTAATGAAGTAAATTATAAAATAATTTAATTATAAAATTAGAATTAATTCTTGCTAGATATCTTGATGAAATAGTCAATGCTGGTCAAACTCCAGTACTAACCCTCTTAGTAAATAGGAAATTATATCTCCGACAACCACTAAAATACATATGATCCACCTGGCCGAATTTACTTGATGTAGTAGTTCTATTTTAATCCTTTTTAATAATAACATAAGGATCATTATATGATCTCTTTATATGTGTCTCTTTTCTGATATTAGTGATCGATTTGTATCGATATTCGCTAAATGGAAGTAGTTATCGATAAAAGGAAATAAACTTCATCTGCGTGTGGTAATAGAGTACTTATATACCAGTCCCTAAGATCAGCTGGTTCATGCAGACAGACAGAAGTGGCTACATCGTATCGGCTTTTGATGCTGACTAAAATATTTATATTTTATCGCAAACAAAGTTTTGCCCAACTTTCAATAAGTCTAAAGTGTTTAAGGTATGCAATTCTTTTTATGATAAATTATCTCTTCACCAATGTTGACTTGCAGGAAAAGTAATGATAGATTTCAAGTCTTATCAAAACATCTACTTGGCTGAGGATATTATGTTTGCATATGATATCCACAGCAGCTAAAGTTATCAAAAGAATCAAGAAAGGAGGAAAAACTTCATGTAACTTCTAAGGACTCAAATCCCATTGGACAACCTGAATCTTTTTGTTTACTGAAGAGAACAGAACAAAAAAGAAATAATAGCTAAAAGTTCTTGAAAAAAATTAAACATTAAATATATCAATATAGTAATAAAAATATAAAAAAAAAGTTGTATATATATAATGCCCGAAAATATTCAACAATATTCGACACACAACTTATTAAAGATCAAATTTAAAAAGAAATTTCAATATTTGTAATTAGTTGGTATTTTAGTAAGATTGGTATTTGATATCATATATTTAAATTTTTTTTGCATATTGTATTAGTATTCAGTATCCATAATTTAAAATAATTTTGGTGCCAATCGCGAACCACATATTTCTTTAAAATTGTAAAGATAAAGTCACAAAATTCAGTTAGTATCTTTTCAGATCACGGTCACCGCCACACGAAGATTCTTGCCACCTGTGCTACAACACTGGTACAACACTGGTGCCAGAGTATTCGCAGCAAGTTTTATAAATAAATATAATGTCAATTAAACTCAAATTGATCGAATAACATTTATATACCGATACGATGAGAATAATATTTATTTTGTGTTCCATAAATAATATTCAGGAAATCTTTTTCATATTCAAAACAATAAGCAAAACAAATACTTAATTGAGTTTAGTATAAAAAATAAAAATGTAAAAGTTATGGTGACAGAGAATTGATACCGTCAGAAGAATAGAAGTGGTACTATCCCATTTCGGTTTTAATTTGAGAAATAATAATTATTTATTTATTTTCCAAGGGACCGGGAAAACACATACATTAATTATTCCTCTATATTGTAACTAATTGACCTAAATATTCTGTTCGCTTCTCGCATTCGTTGGGCTTAACATATAAAAAGAACCAATAGATTCTAGTCACATTAAAAAAAAGTTGTACATTACTGTTAATATAACGAAACATTGCGCCTAATTCGAAACATTTTAATACATATATATATTGGAGCTTCGTACAATGCAGATGTATTGTAAATTAACTTTATAAATGCTATTCTTACAACGGTCCAACATCCGTGTCCTGTAATTAAGTCGTGCGACTCCTTTGCTTTGCCTTAGTGACTTTGTCAGCTAGATAGCTTAGGTAACAAAGACGAAAGCTAACTAGTATATATGTATGTAGTACATATCCAACAGCCATTCATTTATAATAATCGCTGTTCAAACTGCTAATTCGTTACTTACTTATTATAAAGCACAATATCCGGCCTCCAAATGTGATCAGAAGGAACGTGTAACATATGAACACCTCCATATTCTTTGGGCTCCCATCGTAATTTGTAGTCATACCATGACTATAAGAACAGAGAAGAAAATATTTATGTTAGACTTCAGTTGCTAATATTTTAAGCTAAACAAAATTCAAAGCAGTGTATAAAACTCTAACTGTTAATGATCATGACAAGGGTTGTTCATATTTATAAGAAGTTTTTTTATCAGTGAAAACCGTACATATTTTCTCTCAGTGTACCGATATAAACGTCCAAATCCATAACGCTCAAAAATAAATTGCTAATTATTGCCAAGTAAGTCTATCAAAATTTAAGTTAAAATATGTGAGCATGTATTATAAAAGTGATCTCTATCGTTTCTATCATCAGATACCTAGCATCCACACATCTGGCTCAATATACAGGGTCATCAAACTGTAAATGGGCGTACATACTGTATATTTGTGACTGAGTGGGAAATTGCCGAAGAGTTGGTTATATTGAAAAACGCGAAAGAATTTGTGGAACAGTTAAACTTTGCAAATTACCCACCAAAAGTGACTTTTTCGAACAACAAATTGCGGAAGTGATAGCAATAAGAAAGATTTTCGAACTTAACCTTTGGTAAGTTAATTCTAACTGGTAGTCTGGATGAAGTTCCCTGATGTGTGCATAAGTACTATCTTGAGTTTCTTTGCAAGCTTTCGCTTTTAATATTCATATTGTTTTTTAATACTTGCTCTTTACCCGCTGTTTGATAGGAATCCTTATTAATCCTACTCATGAAATGGTTCAAAGTCTGCAGTAAAAAAACCACAGGGTTACTCTCAAATTGTCCACAATACCTTATGCCAAATGACTTATTTGATTAATTGTTAACAACTCAAGGTCTATTATTTCACATTTTCAGACAGGTTTTGTGAAATGTTTTATTGACCTCCTTCAGTTGTCATTAAATTCTGAAATCCTCTGATCAGTTCAGAAAAATTCGTTGCAACTGACTGAGGAATACTCTGATACAAACATAATAAAAGCTGCTATAAGGTAGCAAAGACTCTTTCTGTGGGTATGACGGGCGTTGCATTTACTTTAAGCTTAGACGATTTGTGGGAGGGGGAAATTTGTTGCATGGCCTACAAATGTTTATCAATCTAGGGGAAAACTTACTAGTAATCATTAATCAAAGTTTGTTGTGATGGGTCTTATGATTTTCGGGAGTGGGATTCTACTTCCACATTTCAAAAATGGCAACTCTATCTCTCAAATTTATGGAATTTATAAGCTTTCGCAATTTGGGCTTGCTGACGATCAATCGGACGAACTTTTCACAAATGCAACCTGATAAAAAGAGTATCTGAAAGGGTGCACCCTCATTACAATCGCTACGTTTATTTACATCTAAGTTTAGTTATGCTTAGTAGTATTTTATTGTATATATTTATATAAACTATTGTTCTTAAATGTGATACTATAAACCATATTATCAAATGCATTTTTTATAGTAATTTCAATCAATGTTAAAAGTTTGATACACACTAATGAAAAAAAAGAAAAAGAATATAAAGATTTTATAATCATGTTGTTACCTGTTCAACCCATAAGTTAGTAGTCATGATCTGGTTTTTAAGATTCTAGAATTTAAGAGAAAATGCTATGTTAGAAGGCAAAGTAAATATTATGTAAAGAAAATTAATGTATTAGATTATGGAAATGGCTTATATATCCTGTAAGCGAATGCAGATAAATTTCATTTGATCAATTCAAAATTAAGATCGTTGCAGTCGGAATTGTGTTAGTGTGCAATTAATATATTAACAGCTAAAACATATGTGGGACAAAGGTCTAGTGCTTGCAAAATAAGTACTAGTCAGACATTAATGTTATATACGGTAATGGAAAATGTGGCTAAAGTGTTACCACTTAATTAGAAATCGATAAACAATATTTGTGTCTAATATGGCGTGCATGTCAATGACTACCCCAATCCCACCATCCCATCTCGGGCATCCTACTTTGTATTCGCCATCGTCTTGGGCATATTCGTATGATATTCAAACATCATTGACTTAGCCATAGACCAACCATAGACTACCCCAACCGCGTTTTATCGAATCGTTCTTTCCGTTTATTTTCCCGTTTATCTTACGTTTTCCACTTCACTCTTTATAAAAACGGTTAATCATCTCCGACTCGTTACTAATTGTGATAATTTGTAGCCATTAGCATCTGAATTCTGAAATCTTTTCACAATTGCGGCCAGCGATTGATCAATATCTCATTTCACACAGTGTCTTGATGTGTGACCAGAGTCAATGCACTTACAGCATATCTTCCCAACTTTCATATTTCCGCACTTATCTGAAGTATGTCCCTCTGCACCGTGAGTTCTTGTAACACATATTTGCCTAATTCTGAATATTTGTTTTACTTACGCCTTCATGTTCTTTTTCCAATGATTTATTCACTTCTCTGCTCCTGGGGACAGACATAAAATGTTCAAGTAAAACAAACATACCGCAGGATCTCCCTGCGGAGAATATCGCTATTAGAGGACCAAGCCACAGACGGGGGAGGTCCTCCAATGGGTAGACCAGAAATAAGAGGGCGGCAAGGGCGCCAGCAGAGAAGGTGGAGCAAGGTTGCAATATGCTTCATCACATCAGGCACTCCTGCCGTGGGACCGGGTAGTCACCCAGCCTGCCGACTTGTCGGAGTACCTTGCACAGGACGAGGAGTTGGCGGATGTCCTCACAGGAGCTGGTGGAGGAGCTGCAAGAGGGTGCAGCAGCAGCTGATGTTCTGACGAGCAACGGGCGCAGCTCCAGGCATCAATCGCATTGTCAGCTGGAATCCCTCCTTTAGAAGATGACAAGGGTCAACGATACAGGGATGGCTCAGGTAAACATCCACTGCGCAAAGACAACTTCGACTGTCTACCAAGCAAAACCTTGGGATAGCTTTGGTGCAGGAGCCATGGGTGAATGATGGCATTAAAGGCCTGAATACGGACGATTCAAAGATAATCTGGGATCGGAGAAATCAAGCACCCAGATTAGGCTTTATAAAGAGGAAGAGTATTAACTTTACTATTCTTTCAGAATTCCTCACTAGACATTGCGTTCGAATAGTGGTGCAAGCCTGTGGTAACGTGGTCTCTATGGTTGTAGATTCTGCATACTTTGCAGGATATGGAGCCTGTCGACGACCAGAAATAGAGAAACTGGCGGAGTACTGCACAAAAGAGAAGATGCCGGTGATCATCGGATGCTATGTCAATGGGCACCACACAATATGGGCAGCAGTGACATCAACATGTGGGGTGAGTGCCGCACTGATTTAAAATGTAAATATAATTTAGTACTCGGCAATGTCGGATACACACCCACATTTGTAACTAGAATCAGGGAGCAAGTGTTAGACATCACCCTGATCAGAGGGTCCCAAAAGCCTCACCTTAGGGACTGGCATGCCTATTTTTACTACAATTAAAAACCAAGCAGTAACCCTACCTCAGAGCTCAACCAAGCCTGTGGATCATTTGGTATACACAGAAACCCACTGGAAATAGAGAATCTTGGAAAAATTTATGCTTTTGAAGAAAGCTGCCCGATAGGGAAGAAGCAAATGGAAAAGGATGCCACGTGGTTGAACGATAGCCTGGAAAGGCTGCACCTCACCACACGTCGCCAAACTGAAGATTTGCAGAAACTTCTTCGAAAGCATAGTAAGCACAAGTGAAGGCGTCAGGTCCGTCGGATTCAAATCCAACGCAGCATGCATACAGAGCAGACAGGACAGGAGACACGGATACAGCACTCTACCAGCTGCGACATACTTTAAGTGCGGCAGTTGATAACAAAGAAGTAGCAATGAGCGCCTTCTTAGATATAGAATGCACCTTTGAGAACACATCACATATACGATCAAGGCTACCCTCTCGAGGAGGGGCCTGGATGTAGATGAACTACTAAACAGACTTTCCAACAAGGGTGCTCAATGTCAGGGATATGACTATGACATTGTTATCATAGCGCAAAGCAAATTTAAAGAGTCAGTGTTAAAAAATGAACACCATATATATATAACACATGTTCAAGAATGAACACTAGTGTAAGTGTTCCAGTATGAACATGTGATGCTCTGAGATGCTGATGGCTGACCCATGCAGGCCAGCCTTGTTCATCGTTGTGCCTGCCTCTGATGCTTAAATTCACAACTGCCGTTTTTGCTGGCGACAAGTTGCCGGCAGCTGGCGTCGCGACAGTCGCCGTGATCCAGCCGCTGTTAGGCGCCGATGCGGATGCCTTCCCAACAGTCGCCGTTATCCAGCCGCTGTTAGGCGCAGATGCGGTCGCCTTACAAACGGCTGCGCTCGATAGGAGTGACACACCGGTCGCCTTACAAACAGCTGCATAATATTTTCTAAGTATTTAGGCGCCGATGCGGTCGCCTTACCAGCAGCTGCATAATATTATATATGTATTTAGGTTTAAGCATTTTGTATAAATAAAGAGCCTGTTCGTCAGAACGGGCAGTTCGATTCTAAACGTCAACTCGGTTTAAACATTCATTAAACCGTCAGTCTGTGACATACTTCAGTTAGGGCTGAAGATAACGAGTCACTGAGGTAAATATGGCTCTCAGGGAGTCTATTAAAAAAAGTAAGGAGGTAAAATTCCTTGGAGTTATATTTGATAGTAGATTAAACTTTGCCACTCATGTACTAAATACGATATCGAAGTGCTCAAGAGCACTTTATACATATCGTAGCATAGGAAATCATGAGGTACATCACCAAAGATAATGAGATGGCTTTACCTAATGGTAGTAAGACCCATGCTAACCTACGGAGTGATTCGATAGGATAGGGGTTAGGACGCGGCTGATCACCATGAAAAGAGAACTGCAAAAGATGCATGTACGTATGCATGTAAAGAGTAATGCGCACCTGCCCAATAATGGCCTTGGAAGCCTTAATGGAGCTCACGCCACTCCTCCATACCATAAGGCCCCAACAGAAATCTATGGTTGGAAGGAGTTGGGCGCAATCACATTCTACGCCAGAGAGATGCCCAACTTCTTTCACATGAACTTCCCCTACTAATGCAACCTGGGGACGAAATGTTACCTGCATATTTATTCGGCCGTAATTTCAAAGTTCATATGATCTGCCAAAGGTACTGGACGACATTTGATGAAGTTCACGCCATGAAACCCCACATCACAAATTGATGCACCGATGAATCACTCACCAATCAGGGCATTGGCCTTGGAATGGTGGGCCCTCGGATATCCTACCATGAATCCCTGGGGATATATCAAGCTGAGGTGTGTGCGATAGGGAGACGTGCGGAGTTCAACCTGAAAGGTACCTATCGGAATACGGATATATCCATCCTATCCGATAGTCAAGCAGGAATAAACGCTATAACGGGGACGAAGGTAAAATCAAGAATAGACCATGAGGTACGATCCAAACTTGACCAACTCGGGACACACAATAGATTTACACTAAGTATACAGGTCTACTAACAGGACATTGTTGACTAAGAAGTCACCTAATTAAACTAGGTATTTACAGTAAGTTACAAACTCTGCAGGTTTTGTGAATGCGAGGAAGCATCCTCAATGCACAACCTAGCAGAGTGTGTCGTTGTGAGTTCCAAAGAAATAGAAGCCCTCAACCCAAGAAAGATTCTCGCATTAGTGAGGGAGCTAAGATTGCAAAATGAGCTCAGAAGCGGGCATAATTGATCTAGTAGGTCGTAGTGCAGGTATCCCAATAATAATAAAAATATATCTTAGAAAATCTTTCCTTTCTGTCCAAGACTGTATTCAATAAAGTTATGCACCTTTCGTAGAATTAAAGGAACGAATTCTCTAAAAATCAGAGCATTCTTCTACCAAAGTCTCCCCGCAAAAATTTTAGAAGATCCAAAATTCCAAGCAGAATTGATTACAGTTCATTGAGAATTTCCAAATACTCCCTTCCATGTTTCCGCCTCCAAAAGTGTAGTGGATAATCTGGGCTTGTCGTTCGAAAAAACGTTCCAAACAATTATAGGAAAAAGCTTTGAGCAACTGCACTGCAGTGACTTGAGCTATTACTCGATAGGTACACGTTCGTCCAGACTCTCATATTACCTTGAGAGGAAAGAGGAATCTATTTATTACTTCTTGTCACTGTCCGGTCCATAATAGGAGAAAACAAAAATGTATGGGATTTTCCTTCCTTTGTTCATGATAATGATGTCTGGTTACGGAAATAAGTCAGAAAGGGATGTAGTCCATGCGGTATGCACAAGCTGATTGTAAAGCAAATCCACTGACCAATTTTCGTTGCTACGAAAGTCAGAGGAAATGTATTCTATTTTTTTCCGGCGAGTTCCATAGAATACGGGCTACAAGCAGCGGGCAAAGCTAGGTAGTTGTAGATATGGTAAGGCGTGTCAGGTGTGCTAATTATCATTGTGTATTAAGCAGTTAATGAAAGATCCCTGCAAACGTATTGAAGGAATGAACAAACAGCATGATCGGTTTTAGCGTATGGGCAAACTTTAAAAAAATCACGACACATGTTCTAGTTTGATTGATTTATAAAATCGTTGCAGTTATGCCAGTCTTGTCGCAAAGTTCGCTTATTTATTGCTATCTGTTAAATTTGGAGATTTGTTATGCGGTTTCATGTGGCAATTATGGATGGCTGTTGTGATTTTAATGGTCGGTGCTTCGCTAAGTTACTCGACTAATTCAATGCACTTGCTCATGAACTTTTTGTGTATAAGCAAGTTTGTTCATCTGTTGTGAGCCAGTGGAGAAGCTCAAGCGCATGCAGTTCTTAAAGCATGTGGACAGCTACGGTCGATCGCATGATTCTTCTCAGATTAAGAAGTCAATAGGATACTGTATTTGTTGGGTCTGCTGCCCGCATGTGGGCTTACCCAAAAATATTAAAGTACAGGTGGTGCGCTTAATGATAGATTGCTTACCTTTTGGATTTGAAAGGCGCGACCCCCATCGCATTGCTTGGCGTTGTAATCACCTGTTGCAATAAATCTATCCCTTGAAGAGTCATCAAAATTCAAGAACTGAGTTTTAGAGATTACCTTGATTACTTTGAATCTGGAAAATATTTCCAGTAATAAGCGAATTTAGTTATTTAGTTTACTGTATTTTGGTATATTGCCGCTTGCGTCGTTTTGCGGACGTTTATTTATTTGTATAAGCCGATCGATACCGATCTGAACAGCAAAGTTAAAGTTGCGTTGAATTTGCCTCTTTTCTGCTTAAGCCCCAGTTATTATTGCTGATGACGTTGCCTTGCACTAACCATACAACACATACATATAGCGAATATAAGGAAAACAGCTCAGCATTTGCCCATTTTCGATAGTAAATTTGCTCTTTACACCGAAATTCCGAGAGAAGAACCTAATTTTTGTTCCTCCAAAACCAGTCCTTAGCCTTGGTTGTAACAAGGATATACAAATGTTTACACAACGCGATAAAATCGTTTTCGACCGTCTCATCTCAAAACGCGATATTAAAATTCATTCCCCGTTAATCCATTTTTGTACCCATTGAAATGTAAATTCCACTTTTGCATTACATAACCAACCTGATTCTCACAAACATATGGTTGCTACTAAGATCTCTATTCTGATTTCTCAGACATGACAAACATAACCCCTATATTCGAGTTCACATCTCCTTTTCCTTAGCAAGAAACCACAAGCCTGAAATTAGTTGGCCTACTCAAACTAACCAGCAAAATCTTCCTAGTGTAACACCTCTTGTCAACCCGTCGAATGTTGTCTAATTTTAAAGCTAGTACATTTGAATTTACGTCTTTTACAAGGCCCAAGCAAGCTGCGATGTAAACAAACAATATTTGCAGTACCGACCATTACATGCTGGTTAGCGAATTCGAGGAAACTGTTGACGTCGACTGCAGAAGAGAGTAGTAATACCGTAATACAGCTGGCTCCATGAATTGCTGCTATTTAGAAGAGTTGATGATGATCACCTGATGACATAAACGGAAAGTAATCATTATGGCAGCTTATGGACAACCGGCGGTTTCCTTAATGTTGTAGCTGAGATGATTGCAGATTTCTGTCAAATCTATTTCGCGAGTAAGTAATTTTGTCAAAACTATGGCTATAGTTGAAGAAGATTTTAGATTATCTATATATTTGTTAATAGGTTGTACTTAAAGATTACTCGATCCACGTTTGCAGTGTTTCATGTTTTATTTTATTGTCCTTTGAAAAAATTATTCTTTATGCTCTTATAACAGATTGCCATTGCGCCTGATTTCACGCTCGACAAATTTATTGCTAGTAGTCCTATATAGTAGTCATTATATATTCGCAATAAATAGGACCAAATAAAATAAATATTTTTTTCTCAACACGCTTGATATTTACTTAACGCTTTTTGGTAGTCGCGACTGCAACGGTCTCACCTCTTAAATAAATAACATTCTGTATATCGAATACTCACTACGTCAATAAGTTGCGAAAGTTTCAGTTTAATGCAAACTTTGAGAACATCTGTAGTATTAACAACTGGGCGGACTAGTTTGTTGTAGTTACTCAGAAGATCATCGTACAGTCGCTTAGCATCCGGATTGCCAGCAACTGCTCCGTGTACCATCAAAGCTGATAGTATCCAAGCTTTTATGCTTTCTTGAGATGTTAACTTCATTGCAGGCGCTCATAAAATGGGCTTCAGATTTCTTTGTATATTTATATTACTTTTTCCACCTATAAAGTACACAAATTTTAATATATATTTATAAGAATCACATAGCTTTATGGTAAGTTTGTTTAAAAATAAACATTGCAATTGTAAAACAAGATCATTCACAACGATAACATACATACTGTATGTGAGGGATTACTGGCTGACCATTAATGTTATTAAACTTAAAGCTATTCCAAAGTAGTAAAATAAATAGTTTTATTTAATTATCCAAAAGACTGAATTAATGTAAAAATAAGTGATTATCAGTAATGTTTCCTTAAAATTTTGTGACTAGTTCAAAAACTGTGTAATACATGGATTCTGGCAATCAGACATTTGAAAAAGGTTACCAGTAATACACCATGCGAGTTTTGTGAATTTGGTGGGACATATTCACTTTAGCAACTTTTTGGACGAGTATGCGATAAACAGTGGGGCCTTCGGACTAATTTCGTTCCAAAAATCATATCTCTTGAAGACATATTAGAAATATAAAATGAATGCGACAGTTTTCTAAGATGAAGGATTTCACAGAGTGCTTTAACATGCGTTACTAAATGTAGACATATAATTAATAAACTGTTCAACTATTACATATCCAGCAATCGTACATGCTTAATTTTTATACTCGGATACCGAAGGTACAAGATTATATTGAGTTTGTGCAGAGTTCATCATGCTGTCTATCCTTATGAACCGTGTCAAAGTGTTCAAATTCGGGTGCTGCGACCACTAGGAGAGTAGGAAATCTATAAAATCGATAATCGCATCTTCCAAAATTTTACAGTTACAGTCACCAAATGTTGTTGATAGGACCATAAGAATCGGACATGGTTGTCTTCCGCAGTTTTTGCGATATGTTTTGGGAATAAAAACAATGATTTTCATAAGATCTAAGCCACCTGATTAATATCAACTAAATATCGTTACTGTTAGAGAAAGCCATCTGCATATAGCTATAATATAATATACTTTTATTTATAAATACTGAAACAACGCAACTCTCAGATTCTTTAGAATTGTGCACAAAATTAATAAAATATAAAAAAAATAATAATAGTAAACTGCTTTGCAGCATCACCTAACTGCTTTGATAAGCAATTTTCCAACTAGGCGTATTCTCACTATTGCTTAAGTCTATAACTAAAAATTGGAATCGAAATCGGAATATGAACCGCATATTTACTGCTCGAAATTCAAAATCGGCCTCGCAATCAGAACTTAAAATCAACATTTTTTCCAACCCAAATACCGGAACTGACCGAAAAGACCATATTGGAACCAAAGCATCCTAGCGAAACGAGGTGATTAGCGGTTTTACAAGAATTGATATTCCCAATTTGAAGTCTCATGCTAATATAGGCTTTCATACAGGCCTAGAAACCGAAGGACAAGGCTATATGGACTCGGCTTGTGATGCTAATCACGAATATATTTATATAAGTGTGGGCGGATAGTCAATTACATCCAAATGGAATTTTCTCCTGTATTTTTTCCCAATTTTCACCGTCAAGGTACGATTACGTAACCAGATACCGTAAAAAATGTGTATACTTTTCCAGAATGAGAATTGGATCCTAACTTCGTTTCGGTTTGACACACTGGATCGTTTTGTCATCGTTGCCTTTGTGTGGTTCGCGAGCAAACAATCAGCTGCCGATCACTGAATTGATTTATACTACTAAGCACATAATAAACCAATGTTGATGAATATTTGGATAAAATTATGACCATAAAAAATATTATTAATATGTTACGTTTTTAATTTTTTTTAAATCCAAATAAATTCTGTTTTACGCTTTCAAAGTGTAAGCTGATTTTAAACGCACTCGAAAGAAAGGGGTAGCTGGTGTCCGATGTATACCTTCAGATGATTAGTGTTGGGGACGTCACTGCAAATTGGTGTCACGAAAATAATCATAATAAAGAGTATTGAGTATAAAAAGGACATATGTCGAAACAACCAAACAAACTATTTCTCGCAGTGCATAGATATGCAACATACGGAGATGTATGCTGTATACTTATTCTTGCCCAGCATCGTTGCAATTCTCAAGCATGTGGTATGTAAAGCGATAAAAAACAGTTTGTTTTATATTGCAATAATGGTGGTGCATAGTTTTTGTTTTATTTCCATATTGCTGACGACATTCAGCAAAAAACACAGCCAAAATGTCAATTCAAAGTAAAGTTCTGTACCTAACCACATTTTACATAAGGTTTATATTGATAGTCTCACCAACCACCCATTCAAGTCAAGTGTAGTGCAATAGGAAACGCTACAAACACTCATCCTTGAAGGTGTTGCAATATCTATTACTACAGTGCTTATGATTTGAAAAAATGTTTACAGCATTAGTTTATATTTATATCATTGTATTGTTATAATTTTTTACAAATGTAATTAAATCAAAATATATAAAAATGAAAGATGATGAGATAACTACTAAATAGGTTTGTATATGCGTACACATGTGTGGAGGTGTATGAGAAGTATATAAGAAGCGGATTGTTTGATACTTTTGCAGAAACATTGAAAGTTATCTACAAATATACTTACGTATGAATGTTTGGAAGTGTGTTTGTATATGTGACGAGTGTTATTATACTTTTATATATTTTTCTGGACGAATGTTATCATACTTTTATGTATTTTTCTAGCGGCATATTCAATTGATTTCTTTTTAATTCTTTAAAATTTAGTATGTCTACATTATTTTGTGTATATATGTGTGAAAGTTCACGAAATTGCACTCACACTTATCGTAGAAATTTGCAATGTGATAAAATTAACTTTGTCAGCGTCGAAATTTCATTCCCATTTATTTCAAAATCTTATATAACTTGTAAAACACCATTCAATTTTATTGTAAACAAAATTAACCCGCCCTAAGCATATAAAACACGTTGAGTAATCTTAGAGAACTATGTGACATAGATAATGAGAACTTGCTTCGCTCAGACGGCTCATGTGTTAGCACAGATTTCTGCAATGGAGAGTCATGGAATGCAAAAAAACAACCCCAAAAACAGCTGTTACAAATTTAGTGATGGCAACTATATATACACGTTACGAAACATACATAGAACATTTTTCAAACCGTTATGAATGCAAACCATTTGTTCACACACTTAAGCATATTTACATTAGTTACTAATTTACAAAAAAATAAAAAACAGTTAGAAACATCTGCATAGATACAATACTAATTCGGAATTTTTCAGGTTATGCATTGCATTGCATTGGTGGTTGCTTTTGGCTGCCCTTTACAAAATATGGCAGGTTTTGCGCATGCGGCAAACGCGGCATTTGTGAATTGCATATCAGTAATGTACACATACATTACATTTTTCAATGTATGATTCAAAGTATTGTAGCAAATATTCTTTTTCCATTAAACAATGAAAAAATGTTAAGAATAAAAATAATATAATACAATTTTAGAAAAAACAAATTAGGTGATATAATTAAATAATAATGTTCAATGGTTTAAAATTTTATGCAAAAGCTGAAAAAAAAAAACGAATCAGTCCAAATCAATCATAAGTGTTAAATTTGTTTAATTTCTAGATATATTCAAATATACAAAGAAACAGAATGGACCGTAATGGGGACGACTAAGCTTATCTTAAGTCTAATTCCACTACTGCTGGGAAACTGGAAGCGTTTCCGCATAGAGCACATTTCGGATTTTCGTGAATATTATGTGAGGTATTCAAAAATATAGATCACATTTTATGAAACTTAGGAAGGGCGGCGAAACTGCATTTCAAATAGAAACGGTAGCGGAATGTCTGCCAGCTTTGTAAGATGCCAAAGACACAAAAACTTGCATTCGATGCGAAAAAACAATAAATAAATAAATAATTTTAAAAAAATAGTAATAATAGAATAGAATATAATAGAATAAAAGAAATTAACTCGGTCATTTCAATAATCGCAACACTGGTTTCGCACCCACAGCTTATGGGCTTAACTGATTGGTCGATTCTCTCGGAGATACTTTGATCCAGAGAGTATGGCAATTTAAATTTGATAGTCCATCTCCTCTTTTCTGGTCACTGGTCACTAGCGATATCCGATAGCAATAAGATATAGACTTGCAAGGCGCTATGATGATATGTGAGAGCATGTGTGAGAATCGGAAAGCATCTTTATTCTTGCTCCACATATTTTATATTTTCGCGATATGGATTCGCCACTTTTATGACAGCCTATGTCCATTCATCCTTATGTTGTGCTTCTGTGCGATAAGTTAACAGTTCAATCGACTGATCGCATCTACGTGTCGCAACTGGCTTCATCTATGCAATACTGAAAATCTGCATACTCTAAGCGGAACATCATCTAAAATGATCTACATCTACAACTGGAGAATTTGTATACTTAACAGGTTTATGTTCCTCAGCAAATCCAAATGGAATGAATCAATGACTCTTCAGCTATCCCTTTAAGCATGCACAAGCTCTTAAGCATGTTTGTAAATTTGTTTTCATTTATCCTTTCTTTAAACAGAAATCCTTTTGTAATAATCAAATTATTAATATGCTGTGAAATGTAATTTTCGACACTGTTCCGACGCTGTACTCCAGTGCCTCCTATTTGACTAGATGAAAAGTTAGAAAAGTTTACTGGGTGTGTCAAATACGAAGCCGTATGAAGGTGCTGCAAGTCATGAAGTCCTCAAATCGATTTTCGGTTTTTCAAGAAAAAGTTGTCTATATTATCTTTGAAACATTCGGAACATATAGTAACAACCCGTAGATAGATAGACCATAGCCGATTTTGGAGAGAGTAGGGAATGGGTGATGTTAATAAAGGTGTTGCTAAACTCAGAGCTCAGGAATTTTATAATGTTTAATAATAACATTATTATTATTTTTTGTTTAATATCACAAAGCAGACAATTACAATTCATACTGCTAATATTTTTAGTGTTAATTTTGATTCAAAGATTAAGCCTTATATCTTTAAGTAGCTTTCTTAAGCTAGCTTAACGATTGTATTCTGTTGCCACTTAAGAGCGGATTCGAGTGTATGCCGCTTCGCATTCGGAACAGTAGGCTAACAAATTATCAAATCACATTTAGCATTTAGGACAGTGATGTTGTTTTTCCGTATGCAGCTTTTGTAGGTCGTAGTTCGCCCAAGGAACAGTTGATCTGTGGGGAACTAACTTTTTTGTGGGAATGCAGCAATTGGAAGCGCTACAATTAGCTTTGGGTAATAGGGCAACTTCTTGGTAATGGCAACCAAATTTACAGGCTCCAATTAGTGAATCTCATTTAGCGGAGAAAAGAGGCCATTTAGCAAGATCTGTTTCGTATTTTGGGACCAGTGTTGTGTTTACCAGACTGATTTGGGTGGGAATGCATTTTAATTGGGAAATGATCACTGCTAATAGACAAGATGCATTTGCGGTAAATTTGAGGGGAATCTGAAGATAAGTCGTGGGCTAAAGAGCTGTGGGAGAAAAAATGAGTTGTGGAGCCAAGATCAACATGTTAAGCAACATCATGTTCATAGTAGAGTCCGTGCTCTATTTTTCAAAAGCGGGAATTTAATTGGGGGAGCCCCACAAGGGACTCCATGAACTAAAACCACGCCCTCTCGATCTCCCAAAAACGGTAAAAGATTATATTTCCCGCAATTTAAGAGCTGCAGTTACCAAAATTGGAAGACAAATTACTAGGTACCTTTTCCAACATTTTTTTTTCGGCTATGCCCAAAAATCTACATTTGAAAGAAAAAATTGGAGTGTAGATTATTAGAAATCTTCTTCGAGGACCGGTATTTCTGGGACACACCCAACCTATAGTGTGGCATCTGTTATTAGATGGTATTAATTATTGGTATTAGGGTATTTCGTAATCGGTTACGACCGGGTGTACTGTTCGATTTTGCTGTGTGTATATCAAAAGTCTTGAATTTTGGAATCTGCAAAAATTATTATTTTGCCTTTGTTTAATTTTTAATTAAGAAAAAACAACATGAACTGAAATACAAGTATGATTACAGTTTTTGAAAAATACTTTAGTTAAATGTCTTGCATAACATTGACCAAGAGCTCAGTAATATTCTGTCGCAAGTTACATCTTTAGCGTACCAAATCTTCGGGATTAAACATACCCTAAAAAATAAAATACAAAATTTACCATTGGAAAGAAAATACAAAATAAACACAAATTAAACTTACACGTGCACGTCTTAAGATGGAGTCCTTACTGGCATCGTAGGGGTGATCCTTTGATGGGATTTCAAGAACAGCTGGCACTGGTGAAGTGTGTGCATCAATAACATGACGAATAAGCTCAGCATATGTTTGATTTATCAAGATAATGTCGATATCATCACGTTTTAAAAAACGCTTAAAGCAATCTTCAATTTCGCTGACAGCAGTATCTGCATGTAAAAAGTTACTTTCGTTAGTATACATTTTATAAATATAATACGAATCCGCATCAATTATTTAATAATTAATTAATTTCGAATTACTTACTTTTGTCAACTACCATGAAATTCGGGTGACGATTTTTATTTATTTCACCAACTCCACCCAGAAGAAAACCGACACAAGTGTCCTAAAATGAAAAAAAGTAAAGAACATAAATAATTAGTACCAGTAGGTATTACCTCGCATTGCCAAAGCCGTGTTGAAATATATATTATTATTTTCTCTTATTATTCCTATTTGTCATATAGCTATAAAAATATAAATGTCATAACTGAAATTCACAGATAAATAATTTACATTATTATAGTACGGCATTTCTCACCATATTTAGTTGATTATCTAAAACATAAAACAACATTTCAGTATTTAAGTTTTAGAAAATTATAACATAATATTGAGAACAACAAACGTTAAAAATAAGCTTGTCACATGGGTAGCACATTTTTCAAAAATGTGATCATTTCGCATAAGAGAAAAGTTTTTATTGACAATACACTCATTAATAAATATTTGATGATTTAGCCTGGATTTTTAGTAGCTGCTTTACATTTTCGACATTTATACGTTTGTAAAGAAATTCAATGTTATTTTATATTTTGTATATCAATTGGAAGGATACACATCTAAAATTTGGGTTTTTATTGACAGCCTGAAAATAAAATAATCTTAATCTGCGCGTGTAAATATAAGGTACAATATATTCTTGATCAGCATTACTAGCCGAGTCGATATAGCCATGTCCGTCCATCCGTCCATTAGATTGCTTTGATTGAACTTGGTCTATGTCGACCTTTTGCTGCAGACAGAACATATGTCAGAGCCGGCCGCATCGGATTACTATATCATAAAGCTGTCATATGAACAATTAGTTGAATTTGAACTCTTGTCTGAAATCTTTTATTGTTTTTCAAGTTATTCGAGTAGCCTTCATATAATAGGAACAATCGGATGGATTTTAAAATTTAAAGCACTAAGCACACAATTGTTGAAATTATTATTTCATAGAAGGGTATGAAATCTTGGGCATGCCTTCGTTCTTGTCCTGTGAATCAGAGTACATATTAAGATGACTTACGCCCGTTTTCAATATATCTTCAATTTTGTATATTTATTCATTTATCTTTAATTAATTCAAGCCTGACGCAGAGCTGAAAAACTGCACTTATAATTTCACGCGCATCTGCAGATGTTTGTGTGTATGTGGCGACAATAGCTACATATTAACCAGTGCAATATGCACATAAAGAAATAATTAAATATTAGTTTATGCAGTATTTAAGTATTTGTTTTACATACATACAAATTGTTTTAACTTCAGACATACACACATACATACAGACAAATGTGTATACATTCATAAGCATATACGTTAATTTCAACCAAATGAATTGTATGGCACCAAAAATATAGTTTTTTCTCACCTCATCGCCTATGACGGATATTAATTTGCCTTTTATTGCCGAATGTAAAGCCATTGTTTCCGACGTTTATTAAAACTTTTCAAGCAGCAAATGTGTTAACCACAAACACGGTGAAACTGTCAGCTGACTGGTGTCACGCGATGATAGCACGAAAACCCTAAAAAAAACGCTGAACCAATTAAAAACCTAGGGTCACCCTAATAACAATGGAAAGTACGCTGGTCGTATTTATGCCAACGCATATATTTTGAAAGCATTCTGGAACTAAAATTGTGGGAAGTTACTATTATTGATATTAAGCACTATTAGTTTCCGAAAATATCCAAACTATTACGTAATTGAAGGTGCTCGTCAACGGATTCGCTTCAGGTAGTATATAATCATTTTTTGTATAAAAAGCAATAATTTGGATGTTAAGCAAGCAATAAGAATGGTAGGATTAAATAGTAACCCATAATATATATTTATTGATTAATTATTATAATTTTTTTTTTGTCAATTTTCCACATTATTCTGGCTTGTCCTTCTGGAATGTGAATATGTTATTTCTGAAACTAGTTACGAATCCCGAAAATGTAATTTATTTCGATTGTGGAACCTAACAAAAATTGTGCTTCTCAAAAAATACCTACAAAATTCCAAAATGAGAAAAATATTCACCAAACTATTTTATATAAAATAAGTCAAAATTAAATTGCTAAAAATATATAAAAAAAATCTAAATTATATAATTTAGTTGTATTAAATAATTTAATTATGTTTTTTCCTGCATCGCCTTCAGTACTGTACAAAAATTACACACAGTTTAGTTATATTTTTTATATTTTCAACATAAAACACTCAGAGATTCACCAATTTCCATGTTTTTTTTCTTACCTTTTATAAATTGTCGTCATTGCCCTTAAATGACTTGAAGTTTAGTCTAAATTATGTGTTTGTATTTATTAGGTGCAGCACTTCCCATGTGAACTTTTTGTTTTAATGCTGCTCTCCTGCGAGGTCTGGAGAGTATCTACTGTCATATCTTCTTTTAAAGTCAGATTTGTGTCCAGTGGGCCGTGTTTTTATTTTGATGTTGTCGTCCGTTTATCTTTTTAAATGATTTAATGATGTAATGGAGTCTATAAAATATGGCAGTCATGTCTCTATTTTAGCAAACCGATATGGCAAGTTTGTCCGAGAAGATTGGTATTTATTCCTATTAATTTGTACAATATAGTTTTTCTGTGTTCCTTATTATCGATTTGGGAAAAAATTTTTGATTTTTTTTTGTTAATTTGTGATCAGTCGTGTCGAGTACTTTTCTTATGAAGTTTTATCGCTATTATGGATTTCAAAAAGTTATTTCTAATGTGTGGACTCTTTGGTCCTCCTTAATATGGCAAGTCCGAGTATTTATGACTTTTTTACAACTTGATCCATTATTATATCCTGATTGCTGAGGCGGAAGAAACCATTATACGTTTTTTTTGTTGTACTATTGAATGTTAATATATTGTCAGATTGGTCTGGGAAAGCAACATTTCGTAACAGACCTCAAATTTCCGAACTTCTGTCAGAAAATTATTCCCCTCAACACGACACCGATTCCCAAGCAGCTTTGCAGTCATTTGCTAAAAGACTAATATCCGCATCGGATAATTTATTTAAGACATAAATATGTGTGAATTTTAGTCGCTATCCTTTTGCAATTCCACACAAATAACTGAATCAAAATATTGTTTGTGTGTATGGTCTTATATACTTATTTTATTCTATATATACATCTTTACAAACAATCCACTTTCGTGTGGATTTCACTTTTCTTGTCTTCCCACTGATAAAAAGATGTTTTGCCTACATTTTTATGGAGTTGACATTCTTCTTTTATTTTCTTTTGAATTTTACATCCATTGCATGCATTTGCGTTTTGAATTCCTCCGCAAATCGCAATTTTTTTTATCGATGTTCTGCTCGTCATTAAAATAGACCAAAATGCCAATCTATTTGATCACTTGTATAAAATCAGGCGTAAACAGGCAGCCACACAGTTGATTGGCTACTATGGTTGCACACATTCTAAATTATTTTTCATATTTCAAATCAATTTATATTTTCTTTTGTATTTGTAGTAGTGCACGATATCAACATAAAATAATAATGATTATGTTGTGCATTGGTGTCTATTATAAAAAAAATTTAATCTAAAATATACATAGAACTAATTATTGCAAATAATTATTTTAAATCTAATACAACAGCTGATTGGGTTCTTGTCTTAACTGTACAACACCAAAATTACATTTCTTTTTTCGTTTGTGTGCTTTGAGTCCAAATGGAGGCTATGTTAGGCTATGTTAGGCTATGTTAAGGCTATGTTTGTCGCTAGCTGAAGATTTTCCGCCAAACATCTATTTGGCTGCTAGGGTTGTTTATGTGCGGTCAAAATATATGTTTAAATTACTAATTATAAACTAGTTCGTATTATTAAGTACCTCAAAATATGAAAAAAAAAATTCTGACCAGTTTAAAAATAATTGCAAATGGATGTTTGTTTATGTTTACTAATTATAACCAATAGCCAAATATGAAGTTGAATTAGGTTAGCGGACAGCACTGGCTTATGGGCCGCACAAGCGATAGTTTACCGATTTTAAAATGTTATCGATAGTCGGGCAAAATATCAATATTCGATTTCATCGATATTGTTGTCGAAAGTCTCACATCTCAAGCAATACGCACATGTTTGATAAAATGTTCGGTGCTGGGGATATGCTTAGGGCGCTCGCGGAAACAAACAGGAAAGACCGTAATGTTTACCTCAACGCCGTGGACCGTGTGCAAGAATCCGTAAATAACATAATTAACGATGCATCCATATACATTTCTTAAATGTTAATTCACCATAAATCCATGTTTTACAGAATGCGTCGTCGCAAGCACAATCGATTAACTTCTTGCTCTCAAAATATAAGACTCGATCAGTCGGACTGCGTTTCTTGATTGAATACCTCAACCAATGTCCAAAAAATGTTATAGAAAAGAAAGCGAATATTTGGCTGACTATAATAATAAGAGCCTGCAATAAAAATGAAGTCGGCTTATACGGCGAACTTATCTATGAAGCTTTGGGTATGTTGAAAACCAGGGTATGAATTTTCTACTCGGCAACGGCAAAACAATGGAAATATTGTTCGGCTACTGGTTAATGCTCCGAACTTTAAATTTCTTTGAATATGCAAAACTCAAAGAAAATTTAATAACAAAACTAAAATAACAACTGAGTTCAGGATATTGTGAGATTTTGTGAAAAAAAATTGTTGATTGCGAATTATTCGCAAACATAAACTGGGCTATACCCAAAAAATAAGCTGATAAAAATAACCAAAGGGAAAAGCAACTACAAAGAGCAAAAGAACGAAGCAAATATGCGAATGCTAAAGCAATAGCATAAATTGTACATTTTGGGGCTGGTGGCTTTATCGATCTGCTCTCGGTTTATTTGCCATTACAAATAAGATTGCAGATTGCAGAATTAATTGTTTGCTTTTGCTGTAATAGCAAGGTAGCCTTAAATTTTCTATACTGTTAAAAAATGTGTTTATAGGAATAATATTAGATTGACTTGCACACTAAATATTTTCTAGAATATTTCATGTAATTCAAATTTTAGTTCAAACTTCGAAAGAAAAAAATCTACGGTAAAAAGTGCAAACAAAAAATACCCATTATTTTCCACAATTTGAGTAACACAGAATTTTGAAGTTAAATCGCTGACAAGTTCTATCCAATTTGCTTTCAAAAAATTAAATTTTACTCTGGCATCAAAGGTAAAAGTAATAAACTGGAGTGTTATGGGATATGGCAAATATATAAAACCTACGGAGGAATGATATCGAAATCCTAATAATAATCGTTTTGAATTCTTTTTCAGCTCTGCTTGTTGTTCAAATTCAAGTTGTACCTGAAATTGCGAAATGGTTCGGTGCTACCTATCTAGGAAAGCTTTACGAAAGCTTCGCCATTTTGGAAAAACAGACGGGCAAAGCAGCCTACACTGTGGCTACACTCAACGCAATACAACAATGTTTGAAATACTACCCTGGACCTAGTAAATTTGGAAAGCCTTTAATTGTGCGCTACCTTTTAGCATTGGTGGACAGCAGTGATCCAGAAGTAGTTTATAAATGCGGTAATTGCTGGTTGTTATTACAACAAGTACGCGGGAGCAACGAGGGAAATGTTGACCCTAAGACCCAATGGCAAGATTACCAATTAGGCTTGTTGGGCAGTCTTAATGCTCTCCTAATCGATGCATTTCTTAACCATAAAAGTGAATACATTACGATGGATACAATAAAAAAATTGGAACATTTTACGTTGGAATTACAAGGAGATCCAATAGAAAGGGTTGCTCGCGTTTCCAGACGCTTCTGCAATCTAATTGACTTCCTAAAGATTGCGTTAAGGTTAGAAAATTAGGGTGTGTGGTTAAAAATATTCTTGCATCGACAATTACAATTATCCAATTAACTTTGCAAGAAATTGGTTAAGTATTACATATCAAAAAAGATAAAAATATGCAAAAATAACTGTGGGCAGACCTATCTAACCTACCAGACGTGTAGGTCTGCACACAGTTAAGATTTATAAAAAATAATCATTTACGTACCATTTCATGTAACTTTCATCACAATATAATATTGTCTGCTTATTGCTTTCATAAAAGCCATCAATTCAAATTGAAATATGTTTTAAGTCTTTGAATAAGTCTATAAGTATATTAAGGTTTCGGTTCAGCACCGAAAATATTGTGTTTTCGTTTTTAATACTTTCTCAACTTTAACAGCCAACCATATCCATCAACTAAACTAATACGGCCAACAAAAATTTTGGATTTTATTCAACTTGGACTAGGATTGAGGGACCAAATTGATGTGAGCAATCAAAGTTTGGAGATTGTTTGTTTAAGAAACCTTCTGCCCACATTGCATACGAAACTTTTCGAGTTACTGGAAGTATTGATTGATATGTAAGTTGCAAAATATTAAAATCTAACTTGTAGAAGTACTTCAGTTAAAATAACTTAAAATTTGTTTACGATATTATACACAAACAAATTTTAATTAATTAGGTTAAACTAATCGGTTGCCGACCACGGAAGACACACTTGGGCCGGTCAGTGTTGGTCCGTTGTGGTTTTAATTAATTAAATACAAAATGCATTTTTCTGCTCTGACACCGAAGGTATCAAGTAACAGTAACAAGCAGAAGCCAGTTTATCTCTGATGTCAGAGAATTCTAATTACTCTCTACTTGCAACTGCAACGTTCTCACTTGCTTATTTTGAAACAATACACGACTTAAACTCTGATACTTCAGTTTGCATAATAGTATTAACTTTTATCTGTGTTTATTAAGCCACTAAATTTTTGTTTTCTGACTGCAATTCTTCTGAGAAGAATAAGATAATAATATAAGATAGTTTGAATTTAATAAAAAATGAAATTTTAGTGGCTAGTATATGAAATTTGCTTATGATTGTGCTTAATGATAAAGTCATAAATAAATAATTTGGCTTTGTTATGTATAATAAATCAGAATGTCATAAATATTCATTCTCTTCATTTAGTTGCCACACTCACCTCAGGATGCATTTTAGACTGATAACAAGTATTCTACTGGAGTCACTAAATAAGACAAAATGGTCATCAGCCGGATTTCAAATCGAGTTTTGGTATGTTATTTATGTTTAAGATTAAAGTCTTGAAAATATATCGTTCCAATTTAGAAATTGCGAAAAATTTGTGAGCTTTTAAATTGTATTATATTTATTTTCTATTGCGCATATGTCTTTAAGAAACGTAGATCAATTATGAAAGCCTATATCTGGACTTGCAATATAGGCTAATTAGTATATATTATAGTATATTACGCTGGTGTTTGTTCATTTTGAACTTTTGCTCCAGTTCAGCAAGAAAACATATATATAAGACAGATTGCTGATAGAGTTTTTCAAAGGTTGAGTCACGCCTTTCCCATAATTGCCGCTACGAAAAAGGTTTCTTCCACCGGTTTTCAGATTGTATTACACTGGATTACGTGTTTGGTTTTCACTTGCTCTTCACTTATCTCTATATTTCAATCTATACTATTGTAGTAATTTGCGAATGAAGGTGTACGAAGTAACGATGTTGTGGATTTCTACACTTGGCGAAGGAAGTGGGTGCGATTTAATTGCAGATCGACTTGTCAGAAATATTTTGGAAGATGTGATGCTACGTCGAACAGATATATATTTAATGGTAAATATTCCAATTATGTTTTTATTTGAAGGTTTAATATACTTTTAATTGCAGTCCGCAGCACAGCCTCAAAAGAAAGGCAAAAGAAGCCGTTCTTTAATAACTGAACCCTCTATCCAAGGCGAACCTATAACAAATAAGGGCAGAGGGGCTCTTTGTGCGCAAGCTTTTCGGTGTCTGCAGGAAGTTCTAGCTTCCGTCGGCTATTTATTAAAGTCGCCACTTCTAAGGGTAAGTTATGTATAAGGCACAACAAAAAATTGAGAATAATTCCTGAAAATATAAACATCGTAAATATGTGTGTGAATGCTGAAATGAAAAATTGTAATGAAGAAAGACAGTTTTGCCGCGAATGCTTGAAGCAAAGCATTAACCAATTTATTTGTGGAAAGCGTTGTTAGTCGTGCATGAAGGTAAAAAAGGGGATAATGACCAAATGGATCGGTGTAGGATGAAATAAGTTGCACATCATCGTATACGAGAATATGATAATATTGGCGGGAAGTCATTATAGAAAATATTACAAGACATTATGTTTAATGAATGATTAAACCGAGTTGACGTTTAGAATCGAACTGCCCGCTCTGACGAGCAGGCTCTTTATTTATACAAAATGCTTAAACCTAAATACATATATAATATTATGCAGCTGCTGGTAAGGCATCCGCATCGGCGCCTAACAGCGGCTGGATCACGGCGACTGTCGCGACGCAAGCTGCCGGCAACTTGTCGCCAGCAAAAACGGCAGTTGTGAATTTAAACATCAGAGCCAGGCACAACGATGAACAAGGCTGGCCTGCATGGGTCAGCCATCAGCATCTCAGAGCGTCACATGTTCATACTGGAACACTTACATTAGTGTTCATTCTTGAACATGTGTTATATATATATGGTGTTCATTTTTGAACACATTATGACTACCTCGAAAACCGCTTTTTGAATAGTAGGTGTCATACTATCAAACTACTGATTTAAATGAATTTTGCAAATAGTTGTTTTTTTATAAATCTAATCTAATCTTTATTAATAATGTGCTAACCTTAATAAATTTTGATTTTTTTAACAGCTGATACTCGACAGCATATTGAAAATTACTGTTCAAATATTTGAAAAGCCTATGGTGATGCAAAACCCTTATGACGATTGGTCCTGTCGCCTTGAGATGTATAAAACATTATTCACATTCATAAAATTGAGAAATATCCCCAGCTCTTCTCCAAGGAATGTTATTCTGTACATACTAGATGAAGCGTACAGTAAAGATCCAAGCTCAGACATACGCAAGTGTTGTAAATCTATGATCGCCTCAGTCGAAAAAACTATACATCCTGAGAGAGAAAGCTTAATGTTAAAGAGGGAAGAACAAAGTAATTCAAATATTAGTACGAGTTCGAAACAAAACGTAGTTAAAGAAAATCGAATTGTATTTGAAGAAAATCCGGTCGACGCTCAACAAATCAACCAAAGTTACAAAAATGGACAAACAAATAGCGAAATATGTCCTCCTTCTGTACATCATTCGAATGAGGAAATTCCGAGGATGAATATTGGTGAAAGTGAGCTCACGGCGCCTGGAATACAAAAAAAGAAATTTAAAAATACCAAGAAAAATGAAAATAATCCGGAAAATTCAGCAATCAATGATATATTACTAAATGCTCCCGAGGATGACAAAAAAATTGATGTGCTTCCGAAACTTATTTCAGACGATTCTGAGCAGCTAATCAAAGTTGACTTAAACCCTAATAATAACATCCTCACTAAAAGTCAAGATGATGAATACATTGCAGAGTTAAGTGCAGCATTTTTTGATGAACTTAAATAAAAATATATATATACCATATACCATCACGATTGTTTGTCTGTCCATCATGATTGTTTGTCTGTCCTTGGGTAAATTGTTCAGCAATGTGATTGCAGAAATGCAAATCGTAAATAACAGAAAACTAAATTTCATTTATGAAACTAAATGGAAACCAATTGAGGGATTTTTTTTGCCATTTTTATAGTAGTATAAAATACTATATATCATCATTACTTTACAATTGAAGAGTGAAGGTCTAAGAATGCAACCAGGGGTTACCAATGACAAAGTTAAAAATACGAACAGTTAAACCTTAAACAGTTAACCTTTTTTTGAATTAAGTCAAATTGCTAAAAAAAAAAAAAGAAATAAATTTCGGTGTCTGGACGATCAGTATCAGTGCGAGGTGCGCACGAAGTAAACGGTTTTCGACATTAAAGATTCACCGCGTCCGGCCTTTTTAATAATTGGGAGATCCCAACCATAATCAAGGGAGCCAATCAAGCTTTTAATGTTAGAAGAATTTTTAAACTAATAAAATGCTTTCCTGAAGTCTGGATTATCATTTTTGTGGTATACGGACCTGGGACCTGTTCTATTTAACACAATACGTTGAGCATTATTAAACTTATCTGAAACAACGAAAAACTAAGCATACAATATAAGAAATCCTCGTGATATAAACGAACAAGGACTGTAAATAATACAAGTTTGGATCACAAATTGTTACAAATAAATTTCAACAGATAGTATCTAACGATGAGCGAAAAAATTGAATATATATATTATTACTAGGAGCAATTATATGATGAATTATAGGACATCGTATAACTTGATACAAGCAGGAGGTAATACGACCAACTGACATTAGAGAATATTCCATTTCGATCATACATATATATTGCATGATAATGATGCATCTCAACGGACTTAATTCGGCCCAAGTAAAATATAAATATATTGTCGAGATACGCAAGAGACCTTTAGAATCACTCAGCATATTCTAAATAAGCACTCCAGTTAAGCCAACTGTTTATGTCCACTTCCGGACTCCTACTTAAGAACTTAAGACTCTCTCGTTATATGAGTGTTCTGACCATTTACTCAGAGATCAACATGCATACTTTCTTTAAATAATTCCTAGCAACAAAGAGAAACTAAAATAACTAATTTTCAAGACTACTAGATATATTAAAGAAACGGTTAGAAATATTGATGAAATGAAATAAATACGAAAACTTATGATCGTATTTGAGTATTTAGCTCTTAGTCTCTTATTGAGAAAACGCTGTGCATACAGATGCTCGGGCAGAAACACTGATGTACCTAGATCGGATCTGCTGTTGATGCCGGACAGGAATATACGCATATAAATTCCTTGATTTGAGATGTTTTCTTTGGCATGTTGATCAAATTTGCACACCGTCACAGATGCTGGTACCTAAAACTTAGAGATAAAATCACTTGGCGCAGGCAAACACGGATTGTACTGGTGGAATGTACATTTGCGATTGTGGGATGAAGTTCATGAAACAATCGCAACTTTTAATTTTATCAACAACCCTTTGAATATTGGTTATTCGCAATTGCTTTTTAGTCAGAAACTTAACGCAACGTAATCGATATATATAAGTAAACATTTATACTTTTTATCAAGTGTAAAAAATAAAAATAACATGGTCAGCTCTATAAGCTCCAAGAACTTGAGTTTGATCCCACACCTCAATAAACAACAACAAGAAACAAAACGCCGGCGTTAAACGTAAATAGATAAAAGCTGATTTTTTGTTTTGTATTGCAATATTGTTAAGGTGAGCGATGTCTGACTTCATAACGATAATTATCTTTTGTAAGAAATGGAGATTTTATTGAATTATATTTATAATTATTGGTATAAATATATGTTAATTATAATGTAGCCTGATGTTCATTCTTAAGCATGTGCATGTATGAGTTTTTAAACAGAAAAATTTGAAAATGTTGTATATGGAAGTACTTGAGTACTTTTATAATCACTGTCGTTTTATATTTTGCAAAAACTATAATTCAAATAACCTTTTCTTTTACTTGACTGTTGTTATATTTGTGTGCAATCGGTGAATGTCCATTAATGTATGGTTCCGGTCTGTGGGTCGATGCATATTATTGAATTTGATCCTTATTCATCTTTTTAGATTGAGCACATAACGATTTTTTCCTTTCAGAGTACTCGTACCCGTCCTCGTAACTGTTACCGTGCTGTCTCGACAAAGTTTGTATACATTATAGTGTAAATCCATGTCTATTGCTGACTGGGATTCACCTGTCCGTTAACTATTGGCAAAAAGTATGGATGCGCCATAGCCTCTCGAGCTGTAAGACGGTCAACGTGATCATAACGCAATAGCTTATCGAGGAAATCCAATGCTTCTGGAGACACTAAATGTTGGTTATCAGAATGAACAAATCGCTCCCAGCGCTTGCGGGAATGGCGCTGTAAAATATCGTGAAATCGCGGATCTAGATCAATGTTGTACTTATCAAGATACGCGTACAGTTCTTCGGTGCCCAGCACCTTAGCAATTCGCACAAGTTGATCATAGTTGTCATGGCCATGGAAGAATGGCTCTTTGCGGAAAATCATAGACGCGAGCATGCATCCCAACGACCACATGTCTAGCGAATAATCGTACATTTGATAATCGACAAGGAGTTCAGGACCCTTAAAGTAGCGGGACGCCACTCTTACATTGTACTCCTGACCCGGATGATAAAACTCAGCTAGACCCCAATCAATGAGACGTAACTTCCGATTCTCATGATCTATCATCACGTTGTGTGGCTTTACGTCGCGATGCATTATTCCCATGCTGTGGCAATAATCGAGTGCCTTAAGTAGCTCGAATAAATAGTAGCGTATCTCGTAGTCTGTTAGTGTTTGGTAGAGTTGTTTGAAATCTGTATTGTTCACATGCTCGAATATCAGTGCTGGAGTTCGGGATACTGGGTCTTTGACGACAGCTAGGAGCGTAATTATGTTGGTGCCCCCACGCAAGTTTTCCAAAATCTTAATTTCGCGCTTTATCTTCTTTTTTTTCACAGGCTTCAATATTTTCACAACACATTTCTCAGTTGTTGTTATGTTGATAGCCTCGAACACCTCAGAATACTTGCCACGCCCTAACTTGCGCACCAACTGGTAATCGTCCTGGTTTCCCCAGTCGACTACATAATTCTCATAGTCCCAATATTCGTCTGGCTTGTGGGCGTTTACATCTGTGTAAACGCGAGCCGCACTTGGTAGTGTCATCTCCGCCGAATTATTGTCCACTCTACGTTCCTCTTCGGCAATCGCTTTAGTTGTGTGCTCTTCAGATGACTCGGTAGTGCCTGGATGTGTCCAAGCAGCAATATTATCGTTATAGAACTGACTGAAAAATAAAATGCAATACACAATTAGTCTCAGTTCTTAAAGCGTTTACAACTTTTCGCACTTTTCAACATTTTTACAAGAGATTTCCAACATACCTGAAGAGAATAGGTTGCCCAAGGCTTAATTTTGGATGATAATACTGGGGCCCCTTATGGGACCTACCACGAATTCCAATCACAAATAGATGCCTTAATCTCGGGGCTCTAGAATCTGTGCAGCTTGTAACACAAATTGTTCGAGGCAGTCGACGTAATATGCCAGAGACAGCAAATTGACGGTGGACGGCAAGCACGTTACTTCGAATGTTGCGCTAATTTATGTAATATATATAGAAGGAAATTGTTTGTTCAGTGAGTAATTGGTTATTAACAATATATTTTCAGCTAAATACCGAGCATATGCATACATAAATGTTTTGCTTTGCGTTTGTGCATAATTAAGTTGAAGATTGCTTCACAAATTCACAGCGCACATTTTTCATACCATTCCTAAGAAAATAGTGTGCATGTGTATGTTGCACACGCATCTATGTATACATTTCTGTGTGTGCGTGTGTGGTGTAAGTGTTTAAATTCCAACAGATAGCATCCAATTTGAAGAAGAATTAATATTTTTAAATATTTTAGCGCACGTACAATCCGAGTATAAAAAAACGAACAGAAAATCCTATTTCCCGGTGTTTAACGAGTTTTCCAACAAATAACCATTTGCAATTGACAATAAAAACGGAGAGCACATTATCACATGGAAAACTATCACATTATTGTATAACAGGCATGCAATACAAGCTCTGATTGTGACTTTAAATTATAATACTCACATATTTTATTTCAGACAGCGTGGATGACGTGAAATTTTCATTATTTTCATTGTTGAACCGATATCAGTGATATGACAGTTCAGTGAACTAGTTCATCAGTGCTTGCCTTAATCAGTGGTGCCATCTTAGCTGCCTCAAACCAATTTTATATTTTAATATTGTTTTACTAAAAAACGAAGTGAGCAGAATAAACAAATCTTACTGTATATTTATTTTTATTTGTGCAAAACTTTTCCATTTTCTTATTCTTATTCTTCTCTAAAAAGCGCCAAATTTTGTTATCGATCACGTTCCATTTCCATTTAGCTTCAGGCGAGTTGCTCTTCACTACCAGCAACTGCTCACAGATTGGCAGCTAGCGGAACGTGTGAGATTTTTTCGATAATGGGAAAAGTAGCTTAAGCGGGCAACATCCCGCATCTAGCATCTTGCATATACAGCCACAGCTGTTAGAAATATTTCGCAAAAATTAGTTATAAATGTATTTTGGATAGAATAAGAGGACTAATGTTATTGCAGTGGTTTTCTTTTTTTCGCTTTGCACTGTTTTGCAAAATGTGAATTATATGTTTTGGACAAGCAGCTACGACGAAAATATTAATGAAAAGAGTAAGTCAAATTCAGCTGATATGGGTTTTTTGAAATCTGGCAATACTTTTTAACTTATACTTATACTTTGAAGGTATCATAGTATATTGGTTTTGTACTATGTCCGTCATGCTGTCTGTCGGCCTGTATGAACGCAACTTTTTTCGACTCCCTTAGATATAGAGACTTGAAACTTGGAAGATATATTGGTCTGTGCCAGCGTCAGACAACGTGTCAAAATTGGAGAGCTGCGTCTACAAGGTGGCTAGGAAATCGATAAAATCGATATTCACAAATCGATAAAGCCACATATCTCACACAATTTTTACGCTACAGTCCCCAAATTCGCCACCGGCCCCAAAAATTAAATGGCTACATCTTCCGCAGTTTTTGTGTTAGATATGTCAAATTTGGTGGGTATATTACTGGTAGCCGCCTTTAAAGACCACGCCTGTACATGCGCCAATTCCGATATTTCAGAAAGTGTAAATCGATAAATCAGCATATCTCCCACAACTTTAAAGAAGGAGTCACCAGACATAGAAGGTAACTTGGTGGTAACCTTCTCCAAGGGTCGACATACACATTTTTGAACAACGCCCACACCTGTAGTCCACAGCCCAATTCTGTAGGTAAGAGGGTGGACTGAAATATAAGTCTCTCCAAGTAGTCCGTTGGTTATATATGGCCATTATTCGACCGATCTCTCTGGCATTGAACCTATGGCAGCTTAAATTTATAGCTGTCGCTGTGATCGAGAGTATTTTCGGTGTGGTCTGTCCTGTTTCACAAGTGATCTTATTGCGTTTACAAGATTATCAAAGTGGTTCTCTTGTGTTAGATTCGCAGTTAGCAGACCTAGCTTTGCGTTCTGTGCTTTTTAACATTATTGCGTAATAATACAAATAATCATTATGTATCAAGTGTATGTATGAGTGCGCTCTGTTCTTTTTATTCAAAATTCTATTCCTCCCTGCGGTACGTGTTTGCTTTGTATTATATTAAATTTAGTTGTATTTTCGGTGCAGTGCCAGTGTCTTATAGTCCGATTCCACTATAATCATTTCTTACATTCTCTAAAAAAAACATCGCAAAAAATGCGATGATTTATCAAACTTCGTACCGATACTGTCACAAACTGCTGATAGGTCAAGACATATTAATTATAATTATAATATAATGTTATTTTAAAATTATTCGTTATTTTAAAATTAATTTTAATGTATAATTATTAATTTTAAATGTTAACAAAAAATTACAATTGAAATCCCTTTTATTTTTTAAATTTGTTTCTTATTTATTGTATTGTTTGCAGAAAAGTCGTTTTCGCCTATCTTATATTTTGATTAATTATTTAATTATTTATTTTGCAGATCATTTGCCTTACTTAAATTGCAAAAAATGTAAATGTAAGAAATGCTGTGGATATAGGAATCCGACCGCTCTGTAATTAATCATTTGTAGGCTAATCACACAAACCCATAATTGGAACGATTGGGAAATTTTCAAAGGTGTGAAACATCGATAGCATCGGCAAAATCTTTCAATAGTCAGTACCTGTAACAGCTGTAAGTTATATATATAACAGTTGCAGGGATATGTGCAGCAGTTGGCAACCGAGCAGCAATTGCCATAGCCAGACGAGATGTGGGAAATGCCCTTGACAATTGGGCTAGTTCTTAATTCAAATAAATAATAATTAATCACATTTTCAGCCAACCTTCTTCGATAGATTAAATTCTTTCTTGTGCTTTTCGAAATCAGGAGGGAAGTCAATGCGACTCCTTGTTGCCTTACGTGTAGTTAAATATAATAATCTTGTAAATAAGATTTTATTTGTATTTATCTTTAACTGGGTTGTTTTATAATAAGTGAAGTAAGAAACTATCGAAAATACCGTACGGAGGAATGATTGATGATTCATGTCGCTCTGCATCGCCAAAATTGATGATTGATGCTTGATATCGCTCTGTGTGTACGCAGCTCTTCAAAAAGATGCTAGATACTAGCACCATGTAGACAAGTTGTGTTGCCAAGCAGTGAAATCCTTCTAGTGCTTAAGGACTAAAGTTTTTAAGACTTGGCCGTAAGACTTTAGATGGCAAGCATGGGAACAACACAATTTTTATATTTTTATGTTGTATTAATATCTGCTCTTTTAAATACATACATAATTCGAAATACTAACATTCCGTCAAGAGTTGTGTCGGCATCCTAGATGATCTGAAAATTCGAGACTCCAGATGATCGGTCAGTCCCGACTCGGTTTTATTCTCTTTTCGTATTCTTTATAAAACACGTGTGGCGGTGCTACTTCGTTCGTTACTGACCTGTTTCCTTCCAGGGCGGAAAATGCATACTTAAATTCCAATACTTAATTCTACTATTACTAAAATCTTATACTTAACCTTCTAACACAATTATGAAAATAGTAATTTGAATAACAAAAATAAATTCATTGGGATAATAATAATGACAATGAAATATATAATACAACAAAGCAAATGCGAATCTTCATATTTTACTTATTTATTTCTCTACATATTTCCATTTATTTTTATTTTGAGACACATTTCTTCATTCCACTCGAAAATGTAAATGTCAATTTCGAATTTCTTAGGCTCACTTGAGGCTTACACACGCAACATTCTAGAATATTCGCCAAAATTGCTGGCAGATGCCATGCCAGAGAGACGTTGCAACGCAAAATAAAAATCTTACAGAAGGATATGACTATATTGACTTGTTAGTGGTTAAAATATCCCGCAAAGGTATAAGTATATATACATATATGTCCAATGTTGTAAACAATTTTCAGGAAAGGTTTGATTGCTTTAATGATTTAATCTTTATTAACTTAAGCTATGTAACACGTCTATTGTTTCCCAGTGGGCAACATCGGCTACCTGAGATTTCTCAGGGTGGGGTAACTCCAACCCTGCCCATAGATGGTTCAGATTAAAAACAAACTCGACCTTCACAACACTGCATATCACCCTACATGCACACACAAAATAAACGAAACAGTTGGCTGGCCTGGTGTATATGGCCACGATGTACCCGCCCTTCCTGCAATGTACCGTCTATGGGCAGGGTTGGAGTTACCCCACCCTGAGAAATCTCAGCTAGCCGAGGTTGCCCACTGGGAAACAATAGACGTGTTACAAGAATGGCGCCCAAATTGAATGGCTTTTTGGAATCATCAGGATCGCAGGAACGGTGCTAGGCAAAAAGGTTCGAACGATCAGCGTAAGCGAGATGATTTCAAAAGCAGAAAAAATAAATAAACTGAAACGGCGAGTCCTCGCAGTACGGATGGCTACTCCGTGTGCCGTATGAAACCGCGACTTACAATTGAGATAGTACTTACAGTGTAATTGCGCGGCGGAGACGACACTAGGAATACCCTGAAGTGTTTTATTTTGTAGCGCAGGGATTTCATAAAAAAAAATTATGGTGCAGTGGTGACTTGTCCGTTCCATAATGAGCAGGACAATTGCACCACGCACAGGTTGAGGGAGCCGTGTCTATGTCGGTATGTCACTCACGTTTTGAACAAGGCAGTGAAGTTTGCTACCGGTCATGAGACGGCGCTAAAGTTTCTTTTTATATAGAGAGTAGGATGCACGTACAGTTAGTGGGCTGTTAGTATTTTTGTTATGTGTGTTTCCACTCATTTGCGTGTCGACAGCGGGTTCTGTTTGGACGGGGTGAGCCATGGTACGACAATTACGTAGCCATGCGCTGCATCCTGCCAATGGATCTCGAGTTGACAGGCAAATTAGACCGGAAACGTACCAAGCAAGAATGATTCAACTGGGGACCGTCAGCATAGCTGACGATCGAACAAGTTAATATCATTCAAGTAAATTATGTAAAAATGTTTGTTAGTTTGAACGTGAACAGTTTGGTTAACGACGTAGGCTGGAATGGCGATTGATAACGGCCACCGGCGATTCCCCCCTTACAAGTTTAAGTTTGATTGTGAGAGTATTTGTATCTGTTTATATTGTTTATATCTGTTTATATTGTGTATTGTATTGTTTTGTTATTTATTACTAGTAGTTTAGTAGTTTAGCCATGACGGGAAGAGAGAAGAAGGAGACACGCGAGTCATTCGTATCAGTTGCGGTCAGGAGGGGATAGCGTCGAGCAAAATGAATCCTGGGCAAGTGAGGGAGCAGGAGCGATGAGGGGAATAGGCTTGACAAGATCTCCAGCAGCTCCAGCCACTAACTTTAATTTGCCACGGGGGCACAGGGATGTTGTTGAACGGCCTCATGCAGGAATCGATTCAGAGATAGTTTCCGCGATAAACGTTGCTATTCTACAGGCTCAAGAGACCTATAGAAATTCGATGGATTCTGGGATAGCGCAAGTTTTTCGGGAGGAACTGCGACTAGGTTTCCAAGAAATGATGAAGGCCATCAATGATATCGTTCGACCAATGCCAACTCCCATGATGCGAAGACAGACGCCGACAGAAGCAGCTAGCCCTGAGTCCGAACAGCCAAAGTCGAATCAGGGAGCGGTCCGAAAACAGCGCTCAACCGTCAAACCCGCTCCAAAGCCACCGGCGAAGTCTGAGAGGTCAAATACCTCGAGTGGACTGAACGGCGGGCGTGAGTGGAATTGGCGCAACCCACGCCCGGATGATAGGCAACGACTGAACAGGCGGAGTGGCGACTATAGGCAGGCACCAAGAACCAATGACAATCCTGGGAATGAGAACTGACGTCTCCCGAATTTCGATAGTCATCTGGGTCGACCATTTGCGAAAATGGATAAGTGGGAAGTGTCCTTCGACGGCTCAAACGACAGAGGGTCCGTAGAAGACTTCGTGTTTAAGGTCGAATATCTTAAGACACAATTTCAGTGCCCGTGGGAAGAAGTCCTCAGGAACTTCCACGTTTTGGTCACAGGGCGAGCCCGACAGTGGTACTGGCTCCATGTTAGGCAGCGACCGATCCGCTCCTGGGAGGAACTTCGTAAGGCTCTCCTCACAAGGTTTCGTGGCAGTTGGGACGACGTAGATCGCGTACAGGAATTGAGGCAGCGCCAACAACTCCCTGGAGAGTCAGTCAATGACTTTATCCAAGCCATGATGAGTATGGCATCTCGTTCGGAAACTCCGCTTCCAGAGCCGAGACTCATTAAGTTGATTAAAAAGGGCCTGAGAGAGGCGATAGGACGTTACATCTATGCAATGGATGTATACTCTGTCGACCACCTCCGGGAAGAATGTAACAAGATAGAGTCGAGCTTGTTCAGCAGACCAGGGGAGGTGCGCTCACGAATAGGTCCCACGTAAAAATCGAGAACACTCCATTAGATAATACTAGTAGGATAAATTGCATGGCGAATAGAAACATAAGGCACCTACCCTATAAAGAAAGGATAAGGGCATATATTATAGCTAGGAATAAGATTTTTGAGAAACGGATGCTTGAAAGCATGCGTCTCGTGACTCGCAGAGTGAAGAAAGCGCGCGAACGATTCTCGAAGCGGCGCTTGGTAAGAAAACAAGTGGCAGAGTAGGTAAAGAGAGGCGAGTGTCGAGATTCGAGGGTGTTTGCCGAAATCAGCATTGAAGGGAAAACAATTGCTGGACTTTTGGATACCGGTGCTTCCGTTAGCATTTTAGGGCGTGGCTCTCGTGAGTTGGATGGGATCAAAGTTCCAGTGGAACGCTATGTGTCCAGTGTAAGGACAGCTTCGGGTGAAAATCGATCCATCATAGGCCGAGTACGCACTAAAGTCATGTACGGGGAAAAGGACGAAAACATGACTTTCTACATCTGTCCGTACCTCGAGCAGCAGGCATTTTTCGGTATCGATTTCTGGCGAGCTTTTGGATTAGCTCCTGATGTATTAATCGAGAAATCGAGCACTATGTAGAAGAGAGATACCAAGAATTAGAGGTAGATGCTTGGAAATTGAATACGGAACAGCAGAATCGATTAGAAACGATAAAAGCGGAGTTCTTGGCTTTTGAAAATGCCGGGTTGGGGAAGACGCCAGTTCTAACCCACAAGATAGAACTGGTTGAAGGCGCTATTCCGGCGAAAGACCGACATTATCCGTTGTCTCCGGCGATGGAGGAAGTTGTTTGGAGTGAGGTGGACAAGATGTTGTCCTTGGGAGTTATCGAAGAAAGTGATAGCCCGTGGAGTAACCGCACTACAATTGTGCGAAGGCCGGACAAAAACAGATTTTGCTTGGATGCTCGCAAGCTTAACACTGTCACCGTAAAAGACGCCTATCCACTTCCATCTATCGAGGGGATTCTATCGCGTATCGACCAGACGTACTATATTTCCAGCGTAGATCTTAAATTCGCATTCTGGCAAATAGAGTTGGATGAAGGCAGCAAAGCATACACGGCTTTTACCGTGCCTGGTCGTCCGCTCTACCAGTTTGTAGTAATGCCCTTTGGACTGTGCAATGCCGCTCAAAGACTTTGCCGTCTTATGGACAAAGTTATACCGTCGCAGCTCAGGTCCAACGTATTTGTGTACTTGGACGATCTATTGATTATAGCTCCGGACTTTGAGACGCATATGAGGTATTTGAAAATCGTGGCACAAAAACTAAAAGAGGCAAATTTAACGATAGGACTAAAAAAATCAAAGTTCTGTTTCAAGAGCCTGAAATATCTTGGATTTATAGTAGGTGAAGGAACTTTGCGGACCGATCCAGGACGCGTTTCCGCTATTCAAAGAATTCCAGTTTTTTAGGGACAGCAGGATGGTACCGTCGATCCACACAAAACTTTGCAGAAATGGCAACTCCGTTGACCGATGCCTTGAAAGGGGGCAACATGTAACGGTCGGTGCCCGAAAGGGTGGGTTAATTTATATCGCCGGCTAGCGAGGCGAAATAAACGGCTGGTCGGAGGCAGAGTAAATAGTGCAGCCGGCTAAAAGTCGGCAATGATAGGTTGTTTGCGATCAATTAGTCATTGCAGACTTTGCGGCAGGCAAAGCTCTGGAGGATAAAAGCCGCGGATAGCTGAATAAATGCTGAATCCGAGAGCTTTGCCAAGCTGCGCTATTAAAGCCGAGCTGCACTATGAGAAGCTTTTTTAGTTTCTGGTGAGCGTCGATCAGCCGAGATTGCACGCAGAGGAGATAATTTTTGGCAGCCGAGACTGCACGCGACTGATAAGAATTTTGGCAGGCGAGACTGTACGCCGACCGGGTTTTTGTTGGTTTTTCTTGTTCTGCGAAACACACCGAGACGCGCAGCGCACAAAACCAGCAACGGGAAGTGTAGCACTCATTGTCGGGTCCAGCGGAGCACCCCACAACAACTACCAGCGCAGTGAAGCGTAGCGCTCAGTGTCGTGTCCAGCGGAGCACCCCACAGCAGCTACCAGCAACGCTATAAACGCTAAAAGTTTTTTTTTCTCGTTCATTCACGTGGTTTAAGTTTAGTGGTATTTTTTTTTGGTTAAGTTTAAAAATTTAAGTAAAGAAAATAAATTAGCCCACTCAACTATGTGCATCAAAAGGACAAGTGCGAACAATGAAATAAGAAAAAATTCATAAAACTAAATTTTTTTACACTAATAATTATAAAAATCAAAATTTAACAAGACCAGTATATATATATAAATATGGATGTTCAACGGCGTGAAAACCGAATCTCGTGTGTGTGCAGGTGTAAACAACAATAACGAATAACAAAGTGTCGACTGCCTACCAAGGCAAATGTGCGTCCACGTGGGAAGGCCTTTCACCGCGGAGAGTCACGTAAGTTTGCACTTTGATTTGTTGCTCCGGTACACCACCATATAGGCTTTGTCCTAGAAGATTCAGTGAAAACGGGAAAAAAACTGCATCTCGCATTTTTGGATGCGCATATGCGTGTATATATATTGTTAGTTCCTTCATTGGAGGAGTTAGCTTCTTTTGTTAAATTGTAATAGTAATTCACTAACTATAGTCGCACTTGCCCTTTTAGATAATTTGAGTTGCAGCTAAAATGAACCCCACAAAGCTAATATATAAACAGAGAATGATTTAACCAACATACAACGAAAGTATGCAATAAAACTTGAAAAAGAAAAAATAAAGTAGGCAATAATTTTTTTTGGTTTTAAAGAAAGTATACAATAAGATTTTTTTTGTAAAAAAATACAAAAAATGAAGTATGCAATAGAACTTGTAAACGAAAAAAAACACTAAAGTAGGCAATAATTTTTTTGGTTTTAAAGAAAGTATACAATAAGATTTTTTTTTTGTAAAAAAATACAAAAAAGGAAGTATGCAATAGAACTTGTAAACGAAAAAAAAAACAATGAAGTAGGCAATAATTTTTTTGTATATAAAGGAAGTATGCAATAAGATTTTTTTTTGTAAACAATATATGACGTACGCGGTAACATATTTAAAGAAGAAAAATAGTGCTAGTGCCATTAAACCGAAAATATCATTAAATAGAATTTAAGTCTACTGCCGAGAAAAAATATGTTTTTTTTTTATCAATTTTTTTTTTCTTTAGTTCAATTATTCTTAGAAGTTAAAGTTATTTTTTTTTTTGATTTAAAATTTTTTTTTTGACGTTAAAATTTTTTTTTATGACATTAGTTATAAGGAATTTTATATGAAGTTTGAATGAGAAATAAAACCATGAGTCTGTAAATTTGTCATGTGTCCTACTGGCCGGGATATGAGTTGAGTGAACCCTGTAGAATTGCTTTTGGGGACTTTCCAGAAAACATGGCCGCGCAGGAAGTCCAATTGGTTGGGAGGGTACAGAGCGCGTTAGCGGGGTGCACAACAACTCGCACCCCGAAACCAACAGCCGAAGCCAACGGAACCGCAGCGCTTCCCGCCTAGTTTGGACCCCCATGCTAAACTCCACCGTTAGGGATGCGGAGTTTAGTCATGCTTTTAGGTGTTATTGTTGGAGATGATACTCCAAAGAAAAGTTAAAAAAAAAGGACTCTAAAAAAATAAAGTTATGTCATCAAAGGAGTTCCCGGATGTAGCAAGAACCCCCCCCCACCTCTCGGCACGAGCTACCACCAGTAGAGTCCCCCTCCGCTACACATCCCGGACTCCGCTCGCCCCACTCTTAACCCCAAGTCGGGGTGTGGCGAGTCCACCATAGTTTGGTTATCCCTCCAAACGTTGGCGGTTACAAACAGTAAGCAAATAATTCGATACCATAGTTAAAATTATTCGAATCGAAATGGGAAATAAATGCAACTTGCTTGCATGCGCACTTGTTTGAATTCACGTTTTCGACTGACGCTCGGATTGTTTATATTTGTTTACGCACACACACACACATACGCACACATGCCCACATTCAATAATTGAGAGATTGATGAAAAACAATTGATGGCTGCGTTTATTTGTAATTACTTTTTATTTTTTATATTTTTACCGAACACTGATCTGCTGTCCAATTCAAACAAACGCACTATGACTAATTTTCACCACAATTGTGGTTCTACAACAACTATCGATAACGAACTATCTGCTTCTATTTTCGCTTCAATCTGACTCACTTGAGTCGTCAAGAGTGGCTCCATAGAATGGCCGCAACGTTAAGTGCTCGATTTCTGCATTTAAATACTTAATCTCGTGGCGAAGCAAACGAACTTCATATAACAAATTTCCATATTCACTTTGTCCATAATTCTGGCTGCGAGATGAACTCTGCTCCTGCTCCTGACTGGCCTCACCGGACTGCTCCTCCGCATCCTCAAAGTCCAAATAGATCTGATGAAAATCACTGTGAGCGCTGCGACAAATTGGACATTGGTTCGATCTGTGTTAATGAGTGAAGCAAGTGGCTTGATAAATCTATATTTATACTAATGCACAAAATCGATTGGGATGCACTTACCCCTCCCACCAGCGTTGCAGGCAATGCCAATGAAACACATGTCCGCAAGTGCCTCCATAGATGTTATCCGCTAGTTTATAACGCTCCAAGCAGATGGTGCACTTCACATTGCTGCTACTCTGGTTGCTGCTACTACAGTTGCTGCTACTCCGGTTGCTGCTACTCCAGTTGAAACTCATTGTGATAATGCTAATTGTTGGTTACACATTATCGTACTCTGCTTATCAGCAGACGCAGCAATCGCAGTATGAATCAATTCGCCAAATACAAACACACGGATAAACCGATTACAGTAGTCACTCCTAAATTGCAACTTTAACTTGTATAAAATAATAGTAGATTTGTCATTCGTTGGAAATCAGAAAATATCTATACAAATCAGTTTTAAGTTTTATGTTTAATTTTTCAAAAAATATGTTACTGATTTATTTTGAATATTTGAATGGAGGCGTTTAAATATCGAGTGACGACTTTGGGCGAAAAAACACCTGATGTATATAGTTGTGTATATATATATACATGTATGTATATGTTGTATTCGTGGGAAAGTATCGATAGCGCAAACGAATACCGCCTTTGTTATGGTTAGGTAGACTAGATTTTCACACGACACGAGGAAACCAAAAAAATTGCGGCAGGTCGCGGACTGATAATTCACTGGGTGACGGCGAAGAAACAAAAGAATATGTTTAGATTCATATTGTTTAGATTCATACAAATATAAAATGCTTACAATAGAAAATATTATGCAGCCACTCATAAGGCGACCGCATAGCGCAGCCGTTTGTAAGGCGATCGCAGTCTCACTCCATCGAGTGCAGCCGCTTGTAAGGCGACTGCAGTCTCACTCCATCGACATCTCCTCTAACCTCTATAAATAGCTTGACCCACTCAAGCTAGCCTCAAGTGCCTAATGTTGAGCTGTCAGCATTTCTAATTTTCACACTTGAAACAATGCTGACTTGCATGGGTCAGCTATCAGCATCTCTCATGTTCATGCTTGAATATTATAATCTAAGAATTTTGTATATAAGCCACGCATTTTATTCAATAAAGTCAGTGTTCTTCATAGTCTCAGTATCGTCAGACGTCTTCATTCATTTCTACCATCGCACTTACTGTGCGCATCGAAGGACCTCACTCTCCGTAGTCCAACTAGTTACAAGTGCTAGTTGCGACGCTTTTTGGTAGTCAGTTTATGTGCTGAATACTTCCCTTTACGCAAACATTTAGAGCTACGCTCTCTAGTACTCAGTTTATGTGCCGAATACTTCCCTTTACACAAACAGAATAAATAAACGACAAACCTCCCACGATATTTTTTTTGCATTGTGTCCCATTGGATTTGGCGTAAGTGTGTTCGACAATTTTAGTGAATTTATGTTAATTTTGTGTTATATGTGTAGGTGGCCAACAGCAGGTCACGCCAGCGATTTTTTTTGTTGGATTTGCCTTTTCTTTGCCTGGGCACAAAACTGCGCATTGCGGTCGGATCGACCACGGCACCGGCGGGAGTACGACGCCTCGAGGCTAATTGCCTGCATCACTCGAGCAGCCGCCCAGCAGATCTCTCGATATTCGCCGACGGAAAAAGGGCTCACGTGCAGCGACACGGCCCATCAGCTTCTGGTGTTTCACGCTGTGAGTGCGTTCCGTAAAGGAACAGGCGTCGCACCACCCGCAAGCAGACCATAAAACAATATGGAAATGTTAACGGAAGCGTAGTTGCAAACATAAATGTTTTAACGATAAGATTTTTGTTGCTTTGTGAAGCAGTGTGTCTGTCCAAATCGCAAAATTCAGTTGTTTTGTATATATGATTGTACTTACATAAAAAGGATCACAGAGGATACTTACATATTTATTTATTGCATATAAAGCAATCTGTAGACTTAAATATTTTTTTTTTTTTATTTAGCTAGCATAAGCCGATTTTTTAGCCACTAAGCTATAATAGCCAAGTAAAGTCCAACATACGGAATTTTGCCAAGCGTTAAGGTAAATCAGTTATTATAAACCCCCCCATACAAATACTTCTATGAGAGCTCTGATAGGGTAGGATAGGGATTGAGGACTATTTTTTTTTGTAAACCATTTTTTTTTGTGTTTGGCCAGACTCCGGATGTCCCTCGGAAATTGAATCGCCATAAAAGAATATACATATATATATAGGCGTTCTTTTTTGTTAGAGCTAAATGTTAGATATTAATTCAATAATGAACGCGAACAAAATATAGTAAAAATATGAAGTGTGAGTAGATTCCTTGGGGGGGGGGGGGGGGGGGTATATCGCCGGGGGCATGGATTAGATTAAACGCCAATTCAAATATAAGGGCGATGAACCTACAAAACCCCATAGGTACATTGCAGGAAGGGCGGGTACGTCGTGGCCATATACACCAGGCCTGCCAACTGTTTCGTTTATTTTGTGTGTGCATGTAGGTTGATTTGTAGTGTTGTGAAGGTCGAGTACCGTCTATAGGCAGGGTTGGAGTTACCCCATCCTGAGAAATCTCAGCTAGCCGAGGTTGCCCACTGGGAAACAATAGACGTGTTACAGCTAACTATTTGATGTAAACAATTTTGATGAAATATCTATTGCTTTTATTGATTAAATCTTCAATAGTTTAAGCTAACGGTTAGTTATTATAATAATGCAAATAATTATGCCAAAGTATTATGAAAGGTTTCTGTATCAAAACAGATTTAAACCTACCAACTCCGATTATTTGCTAGTTGAAATGATTTACTGTTAACTGTGTAGAACTGCGCATACCATTTCCGAAATTTTTTAATCGAGGACTCTTCCAGCACTAGCAAGGGGTTATTCCGATAAGTTTTATGATTCCATATATTAATATCACGCTCAAACTAAAATTATAAAAACAATAATTAAATTTAAAAAAAAATTGGTTCATTCTTTACACACCATAATGGTTTCCCCGTATATTAAAATTTTCATGATTGGAGCCATTAATCGGGTTGCATAAAATCTGTGAACTACTTTTTGCAGTAACGGTTTTATTGGAGTAATCGTTTGAAATATTTGAAAATTTCCAAACGTTGGCGAATGCAGAAACAGATGAACATAGGCGGGCCCAACCTGCAAACACACTTATAACTTAAAAAATGTTTTATAATTAAAATTGTGAAATATAATAACTTGTTTGCCGGTAACATTCATTTGAGAGCATCGAAAATTTCCAAATAGGTTGAAATAATGATTCAACTTAATCTCGGCAATGTGTTTGTCTTCAGTAACGTTCCAACTAAAAGAAAAATTAAAAATTTAAAAAAAGCATAAGGACGAAATCAAAACGAAATTAAACTGGGGTTTAAGTTGGACTTTCTAGTTCTATTTGATAAATTTAGTTTAGTGAATAATTTTCAAACCTAGATAAGGTACGTGCCGGAAAAAGAACTGCGCCTCTTTTCATTTGTCTGATTGATTTGCCCCCAGTTCGTCTTGTAGGCATAATCCAGGCAGTAGTCACCAGTTTTGATCACAGACTCGTTTTTTTCGAAAACCGCAAATGAGCCTTGTTGTAGGTAGAATTTATTTGGGGACATAACATGAAATTCAGGGCAGAAGACGCAATTTGTTGGACAGGTACAGAGTGCACTCTTGGGAAGACCAAACACCAAAGAAGTTGTCGCGCTTATCTGACATATCGTTTGGATCCGAAATATTGTAAAAGTCACTTATTTGGTTTTTTTATTTATATTTTTTATTATTATATATTTTTATTTATTTTTTATTTTATTTTGTGTAATGGCTCAGAAGAGTGGAGAACACCAGGCGAGAAACATAGACAAATAACAGCTACGATACTGACAAGTCGTTGTGTTTGTGTTGCAGCCATCAGAAGCATTGCCTCACGCACACCCAACCTACTTGCAATTACCTTAATACCATCACGTCAAGTGTGGCGATGAGTTATGTGTCTGATGTGACGAGGACTTCATTTAGCGTAGGCATTGTGAGCATGACGAATCAGATGCATATGCAGGTGGAAGGCTCAAACCCTGCCATATACACTGAACGCAACAATTAGTTAAGTCATTTTCAAATATGCTTAGTAATTTACAATAATATATTGGACATGTAAGCGTCAGGATAGCCGTGTAGCATTATGGAGAAGATAAATCTGAGAACGGCATAAATCAATTTTAAAATTATTCAGCAAATTTGAAAAGATCGGCTAATGAATTTTCTCCGAAAACTTGTATCTAACTCTTTGATTACTGGATTGATAGATAACTTTCATGAAACTAGCGAAAACTATGAGAATGACTTACGCACTTTTTAAACCAAAATGTTATTTTATACTTAAAATAAATTTTAGTGGACATACCTTGCTAGCCATTGATGATGTCCGAGATGGCGAAATAAATGATTTAAGTGGAAGCCACCAGCTATAATATTATCATTGTGAATGGCTTTGAAGTGGGCCAAATCGGCACCATTTTCTGGTATTTCCTGAATGTGACAGTTTATATAAAACTCGTTGCGGCCATGGTAAACAAATTGGTTGCTTTGAAGTTCGACAGATTTAGGAAGAGTCCATGGAATTTCGGATCCTTCAACACTATACCAAACAAACACAAATCCATTCATTTCTGTGGAGTTCCATTTCTTTACTTTTGTTGCCGTTGGGACTGAAAGGTGGAAATTTTGTAAGTTTGTATTTTTTATTTTTACAAGTATATATTTTAGAAACTGATTTACCACAAGTGCTATAAGGAATGTTTGTACACATTCCGTCGGTCCCTCTGAAACTCCATTGATGAAAGGGACATTCAATGTTATCTCCAACAACTCGACCTCCAACTGCTAAGTTAGCTCCTAGGTGTGGGCAATATGCATCCAAAACAAAAACTTGATGTTTTTGTGAGCGATATATTACAAAATGCTCCCCCAGGCAAGATAAATATGTTGATTCACCAGCCTTAAGCTTGGATGATTCGAGAACTCCATACCAACCGTTTGGGTATGGTGGAGGTAATTCCTTTGATCCAATCTTTCGTGACTTTCTTAAGCGGTTAATAGTGTCCCGCTTATCTTTGCTTCGCAACTTGTTCGCATTGTTTAAGAATTGCCAGCCAGTGCTGTCATCCATTGGCTTACATGTTTTAAGGAAGAAATCAAGATTTGTATCTTAGCTTAAAAGTGCAAAATAACTTTTTTCTCTAATTCCAAAAGTCAGTTTTGTGCATTGCTTATCGGAGAACGCACATTTCTCCGATGTACTTTTTTTTGTCTGGAGATTTACAATTTTTGCATATTTGTGTTTTTTTTTTGAGGTAGTTGGGTGCAAAATTCGATTTAAAGGCAGAAAAGTAATTAGGGCGTTATATGGATTTTTTTTCAAATACATATTTATTTAATATTTTATCTGTAGAAATAGATTAGTTAAAAGCAAGCTAAAAGTGAATGGAAAAAACACCAACCAGAGAATATAGCTAAGATCCTGGCTTGCAAGGCTAAGGAAAATATGGATTAAATTACGTCGATCGATGCTAAAAAAAAGCAACAGCAAAAAATGATCAAACAGGCAAAAATCTGCAATCTTACGGGGTGGCCTGGATAAAAATACTACGGCATCTAAAATTCTATTTGATTTGAGGTTACAAATATCGAAACTATGTGGTCAACAAATTCAGCTAGTGATCACCAAATTAAACACATGTCCTTGACCAAGGGATGGCAAAATGTTAAAAAATGTAGTCTCGATGCCTCGAAAGGTTTAAATTATTACTGGCATGATTTGAAGTAGTCTGAGTGATTCTTTCCTTCTTGAAACTGTGCTTCACTCATGATCTGGGTTGCAACCAGTCATTACAAAAGGACCCAGATTTGTAAAATTTCAGGCCGTATGAGCTCGGAGGATTATAAAAACCCATTAGACGTAGTTTTGATGAGCTTTATGGACCATCACTCAGATCCATAATTCCAACAGGATAATGTTCCAATACATGTTTCGCGGGCCTGTCGTGGATGGATTCGGGGAAAGGATTTTAAGCTTTTAGAGTCACCAGCAAGATCACCCGACCTAAGCCCCATAGAGAACATGAGGAGACACCTGTTCCCTCGAGTTTAAGTAGGTAATCGACCATTTGAGACGGTAAAGCAGCTACGAAACCTGTCGTTAAGGAATGGTCCTAAAACCCACTATTTGAGTTCTTAAAAGTTGCTTGGTTATAAAAAAAATCATCTAACTTCTGTGGAACGAAAAATAATGTAAAAAATGTTATTTCAAATTGTACAAGGAATACAAGGAATCAAGTGTCTTTACTCGAATTTCGGGGAGTGCATATTCGTTCAAGTTTACGTCAGACAAAGTGCTTAGGTTGAGCTGACACGCACAATGGCTCGCCAATATTCCGCAAAGTACACATACATAAACTAATTATAATTATATATTGAAAGCCACAATAAATAGAAGTTATACTGTAGATATTTCCCTTTAAAAAAGGAAACAAAGTTTTACTCCTACTCTTTTTCAGCTTAGGTTATCAAACTTGGAAGGCAGATTTCTACTAGCTTTCTCTAAATATTGGTAAGAACATAGATCTTAATTGAATCCTTGCAGCATGATTAGGCTTGGAAAATGTAAAAATCTCAATATTGCTTTGTGCGGCATATGTTTAAAGGTACAATTAGGCTTCGATACTGGCAGCTCCATCTGCTGAGGAGCCTCGAGCTTTTCTCATGGTCATGGCAAAGACATCATCTCTTTTCTGAAGAGGCGTGGCCCACTGAATACCTGCTTTTCGTGCATAAAATTTTGGGGAGACTTCTATGATTTCGTTAACTTCAAAACCGACAGTTAGATTTTTTTTTTTTTTTGCATACATTTTTCACATTTGGCAATCTTTTTTTAAGTAAGCTTATTCATTCTGATTGTGTGATGGAAGTAATGATGGAAGTACAGATATTATTCCAATGCCAGCTAATTTTCGTTTGCCCTACAACTATCCATGGAAACCTGTGATACTTGGAAGAATTGATTGTTCTGGAAAAGCAATGTTGAGATATCTTATTGAATTGGACACAGAAGTACGCTTTCTAAGTAAAGACAAATGTTTGTTTTCAATAAATTTTTTGGATTTAAATATCAATATTTTTTAAAATTCAATAATACGCAGCACTAATTGTAAATACCAGAAATAGATTTAAACATTGAAACATCTGACAACGCTTAATACAAATTCATGACTATGAACTAGCAGATTTATTTGATACTCTTGGTACACCTTCGGAAAGGGGAGAACAATTGTGGAAGCACATTGATGACAGAAAATATTCAAACTCGAAGAATGTAATTTATAAGCTGCCGACCTATTACAATTTAAAGAATATAAAGTAGACATAGATTTGCATGACATTGTAAAAACGTTTCACTAATGTATAAATTTATGTATTTATCTATTTGAGGTATTTCATTTTCCTTTATTTAAATTCATTGTGTTTTTATATTTTTATTTAAACAGGACAATCCATCTTTCTTATTGATACCATGAGTTATCTGTTACCATAAGATACAGCATAACACATGACATGACATTGAACGGAACCAATATACTCTTATGCCATCGGTATCAGAGTATAAATACCTTTGTATGGGCGCCGACCATTGCCTTAAATGGGTATGCTAAGAGAATTGTCAATACTTGCTTTGAAGGTGTTATTTAATAACAAATAAACAAACTCTATATTTGTAGTACCCTAGAAACCATCTTTATTTTAGTTACCTACAGGAATTATTTGCTTTTACGAACTGCCGATGCTATTTTATAAAAGGTATATAGTTGACAACTTTTTTACACCCACACTGATAATGCTGTGATCTCTGTAAGAAAATAAAGATTGATTGGTTGTAAAAAATGAGGGATAACATACGCCAAAGTTCAAAATTGTTGAAATTAACCAAAACGAAACTTTCCAATTCAATAAAAATTGCATTTAAAACCAAAGAAAACACTAGTCACCGCGAATTGAGGTGGTGATTTCCAATTTGTCAGACGCGCGTGAACTATCAAGTATATGAATTTTAAGATTGCAAGCTTTAAAAAAAGGAGGACTAATTTTCAATTTGAAAACAATATATAACCACATCGTCACTTATAGTTATTGAACAAAAATATGCATACCTTTGTCCAATCAAGGGGTACAAGAAACACCCAGTACAAGCAAAGTGTTAGCACAATTACTAAACTAAGCACAGCATAAATATTTAATCGAAAATGTGGCAGAATTGTTAAACATTGATCAAACTCAATCAAGGATTTTATATTAAACAAAACTGAGTACATATTATTTTTGCATTTGATTTTACAAAAATATAAAAAAAAATTTAAACCAGCTGTCTACGAGCTCTTTAGATCATATGAGTTGGAAGATTTACGTAAGCCTGAAGAAAGATTGTCTCTTTTCAATAGAAGAAAGACATTAATATGTATGGCGGTGATGTCTAGATATGTTCGTTTGCAAGTATAATTGAAAGTTCCAAGTACAATTGTGTGCACGCATTTTGAGTATATTTTATTAGAGACTGTTTTCTTTTGGGGATTACACGCGTACACATTTTGCAATTTCTGCCTGAATCAGGCGTGCTCCAATTTCTGAACTAGGAAAAGAAAAAAAGAGATTATGAGCAAATATTTTGAACATGTTCTTTATTGATTTAGAATTATTTTGCCGTACTATAATATTACAAAGTAGTTTATAAATATTTTATAAATAAATATTTGGCATGTATAAAATTTCTAAGCTAAACTCCGTCCGTTTTTGTTCGTGCAATACATCGTTTAGCTCAATGCGATATCACGCGTCAAGTATCACCTTTAAAGATGCTCCGTAAACTTTTGCCATACCAAAATCTGAGCATAAATACTGCTGTAGCTGCTGTAGTGACGTTGTGAATTGAAATTTATGGTGGAATGATAGCACCCAAAAAAACGGAAACTGAGCCCACGGCGCCCATCTGTAGTTTTGATATAACACAGCGTATTAACAAAAATCACTTTAATCGATAGAGGTCGACTAGGAGATACACTGCATCCGCTGCTTAAGCATCTTAGATAGTGAATGAAATATAAATGTATGCATGCATAATTATATGCGAATACAGAAAAGGCTTGCTCTTAGTGCTAATATCTTTGGCTTATTTGAATATACAATCTTATAATAATCTCTCTCCTACCAACTTGTGATGCTCAGGGTATTTCAGTCGTGTGCTGCAAGGCTGTCCTCCGGCCTTCCATGGTACTTCACCAATGACGCCATGTAGAAAGACCTTCGACTCGTACTGGTTGGTTACAGAATTAATAGTCACCGCAGCCGCTACGCCGACGCTGAACTCATCTTCCTCCCTCTATTAGTCGTTCTAGCGATAAATAAATGAAAAATATGCATTCAAAGAGCAGTAATTCCTTTAGCTTATAGGGGGACGACTAAATCATATATTTGAAATCAACATTTGATTAAAGTCGTGTTTAAGTTGCTAAAATTTGAGCCAAGCCTAATGGGACAGTGTTTTCGCATTTTATAACGATGCTTCATATTCTCACACTGTTCCGTTAGTTCCATTCGATTTTTCCAAGATCTTTGCATATTTGGCTTTTTGGAGGTAGGTTGCAAGTAAGGCGTCATATGGATTTTCTTTGAGTGGGATAATAAAGTACAGATATTTATTTAATATTTTACACCTAGAAACAGATTATTTACTTACACAATTTTTGAATGGGAATGGAAAAAACACTGTGGCCTGAGAATATACGTAAACTCCTTGCTTACAAGGATACGGGATTGAGCAACAGGCAAATATCAATTAAATTACATCGATCGACATCACCAAATGACAACAAAAATCAGCAGCAAAAAATGATCACACAGGCAAAAATCTGTAATCTTACGGACTGGGCTGAATGAAAATGTTTCGGCATCTAATTTTTTGATTAATTTAAGGGTGAAAGTATTAAAACGCCGTGATCAACTAATTTTAAGAGGTAGTGATCGATTGGCTTGGAAAAAAAATTAAATTAAAGACAGCATTAACGAGGGCGCACATAGGGCTCGATGGACAATATTTGGCGACATGCTTTATTTGATCCCAATGGATTTCTTACTTGTGTATAAGGCGACTGTTGCTTTTTTCGGTCGAAATTTGGTTGTTGAAGTTCCTGTCTAGTTTCTTATCTAGTATCAGTCCTAGGAAGTTGGCGCTGTTCTGAGGGAGAACGTTATGTTGTTTAGTCTGGGCTGACGAGAGGAGGAATTTTGGAATTTCATGTGAAAAGAACAAGTTCCGTTTAAGTGGGACTTACACCTCACCCACATTTATATACCCAGGATGACAGTATTACGCGTAATTATGTCATATAGAGTTTGGGGGTACTTTCCTCTGAAGATAACCGCAACTTCATTCGCAATCTATACATCTGCTGACATACCTGGAGAAAACTAACGATCCAAGTGTAGAATCCACAATTTTGGAAGTAAGCAATTGATTGATCAGTCCCACTAAACTGGCGTTAATCTTCATGTCTGGCAGAGCTCCAGTTATCACATCCGGAGGCACTTTCGATATCTATGAAGGCTATTAGGGTATGCTCTTTATCGAGTAGAGATTTATCTATAATGTTGACTACGGAATGGAGAGTATCGGTGGATCTGCCCTTCCTATAGGTATGTTGGGACTCAGAGAAAAGCTTGAAGTCTATATAGTTTATAAGATAGAGACTCATGAGTCGTTCTAGAGTCTTTGACACGAAGAAGGATAGACTGATGGGTCTAAAATCTTTGGCACTGTAGTGTGATGGTAGGTGATTGTTGACTGGAGCCACGACAGTGGCTGAAATTGGGTGAGAAGCGTAAATCCTTGCCACGCTTGAAGCGCAGCAAGTGCGACTGGGCCTGTGCTTAGACAGAGAGGGTACGAGCGAGTCCGGATTCACAGGTGTGCTAGTGGCAATCCTTGGGGGATCAAGGAGACCGCTAGTCCTGGAGAATAACAGGAGTGCCGTGCGATATCTCTGTCGGGCAGGCGGAGGTCGTGAACTTGCCTAGCTGGTGCGCGGAGTGTCTGGAGCAGATTCTCGCGAACAGGTACTCGCATCAAATCCGACAGAACGACTTCAGTGAACTGCTTCACGAATGCAAGTGGCAAATACATTATAATACTTAATACAGTGTAATTGTATGAATAAACAGTGCAAGTTCAATAAGCCTATTTCAATATATATAATAAACATCGGTATTCTTAATTGTCGCAAACGAAATCAAATCAAATTTGTTGCACGAACCCCCAGCTCGAATGAGTTTTAGTCCAGCTAAAACTACCCGAACAAAAGGGTTACACTATGAATAAATTTGTCAAATATAGAAAAATGAATTCGTAAGATTGTCTGTCCTACTGTCCGAAATATTATATGATGTGAACAACAAGATTTGCTTTTGGGGACTTTCCATACAAAAATTTCAGCACAGGAAGTCCAATTGGATGGGTGGGTAAAGAGCGAAACCATCGACCAAAGCCAATGAGGCTGCCGCGCTTCCGCATGAGCAATGAGCTCGGCACGTGCGTGTACCATTTTATGGTGTGCGATTTCGTAGGATGGGCTTCATTTAACGTCGTCCATTTCCTCTTGCTACTCATATGAACCTTCCATTTTCGCTCGAATAAGTATTCGGCTGCCATTTCGTCCCTAGGCGGTGTTATTAGGAGAAGTTCATCTGAAAGAAGTTGGGCATCTCTGTGGCTTAGGATGTGGTTGCGCACAACTCCTTCGGCTGACATCCTTAGAAGCGTTGCTTTCTGTTGGAGCCTAATGGTGTGGTGAAGTGGCGTGAGCTCCATTAAGGCTTTCAACGCCATCGTAGGGCAGATGCGCATTACCCCTGTCATGCATACGCAGGCCATTCTCTGCAGTTTCAGCAACTGTCTTTGTACGGTTATAAGCCGCGCCGTATCCCCCCATTCGATATCGCATTTCCTACTGTCAAATGTGACTTCGAGGTATTTTACCTCCCTACTTGTTTCTAATAGGCTACCTGACAGCCTTATTTGCCCCATTCTCTGTAACTTGTATCGTCTAGTGATGGGGCGATGACTGTTTTTGTGGGGTTTAGGTTGAGTCCAACCTCCTCCCACCAGTCACTCGTTATCTTCAACCTTAACTGGGCTATGTCACAGAGTGTTTCTTCAAATTTGCCTCGCGCCATGATGACAATCTCATCGGCATATCCTTGACATTGGATACCTCTGGTGGCAGGTCTGTTAAGTAGTTCATCTACCAGCGGAGTAGCGGAGACAATACTCCCCCTTGGGGACAGCCTTTGGTGGTTAAGATTGTCACAGTGCTGTCATGAGCTGATGTCGTGGCTAGTCTGGACACTATCAGTGCGAGTATCCACTTGCTAGTACTAGGGTCCAGGACCCTCCTATAGAGGGCAGCCCCAATTGCTTCATGGGTCGTATTGTCAAAGGCGCCTTCTATGTCTAGAAAGGCGCACAATGCTTCTTCCTTATTGGTTGTTGCCGCATCTAAAGTGCGCCGCAATTGGTAGAATGCAGTGTCCGTGGACCTGCCTGCTCTGTATGCATGCTGCTTTGGATGCAGCGGACTTTGCCTTAGCAAAGTGCTTCTAATTTTATAGTCCACCAGCTTTTTCAACGTTTTCAACAAAAACGATGTCAAGCTGATGGGTCTGAAGGACTTCGGGTTGGTGACGTCTTTCTTCCCTGCCTTGGGGATGAAGACCACCCTAGCTCTACTCCATGCGCTCGGTATATATCCGAAGACTAGGCTACTGAGTACTTTTCTGACAGGTGAGAGGAGTATATCCCGGTCTTGTTGGAGGAAAGTCGGCGATATTCCGTCCAGGAGATTTGAAGGGCTGGAAAGTTCCAATTGTACATTCTAGTCTCTGTGGTGTGACGGTTGACTTGGCACATGCCCAGTTTAAGGCCGACCTAAATCCTTCCCAGTTCGACTTCCTGGGGTTACGATAAGGTCACTCGTATCTGTATTTAATTCTATTTTAAATAAGATGATTCTATGGTCAGACATAGATTCTTCCTGCTGTTGTGATAACTCTTGGCATCTTTTCAGAGGAGGGGCTCCAGCTGACATGGTGAGTGGGGCCCGGAGCTGCCCCCGTCACCTCCGCCCGTCAATATGACGTCAACTTCTGCCGCCTCCTCTCGCAGCTCTTCTTCCAGCTCCTGTGAGGACTTAGTTTTGTCCCCGTCATACGCTTCCCCTAGTTCTTCTTCTTCACTATAATTTTAGTGGTAATCCCCCCAACCTTCTTCCTCAGGCCACTTACAGGGACATTCTCGTAACGGAAGCTGACCTGATGCCCATTCTCGACGATCATCTTTTTAGATATTTCGTCGGTGCCGATTACACCTTCCATCTTCATTCCTCCTACTGATTACCTTCCACAAGTTGATGCCCATATAGTTCTGGATCCCCAAAAAGGCCACCAAGGAGTCGGTATACTTTTCCCCGCTTTTAAGGCAGTATACTGTGATAAAGTGGGGCGACGGTATTTCGTCTCCCACCTTACAGTAGAGGGGCATGCCCTTCCACTAATGTAGCCGCGGCACTACGGTTCCCAGCCATTTCGCTGAGCCTTCGCTGGAGCAATCGATCAGCAGGTAGCCAACCCTAAAATGAATGCCCGCGAACGAGACCGCGGTGTCCCATCCATCGGACGCAATGAGCGCGTCTACGATGGCCTCTTCTAGTGCAGACAAGTCTCCGTGGCTAATCATTACCTGGGGGTATTCCACAGGCAACACGGCCACCTTGACATTCTTAGCCGTCGCCGCATATGTTTGGTGAGGTATGGCGGGTGCTGAAGAGACAGGCTTCATGGACGCTGCACGTGACGTGCTCGGGCGCATATCCAGGCGTTTCTGACCCTTACTTGGCGACGATCGCACTCCCGCTGAACTGCGTGTAACACCTTTAGTCACCGAGCATCACCTTTTAGGGGTGTCTGTCGGCGGTGTCAGCGTGCTGGTGGGTCTTTTGGGTGCCGATGCCGCAACAGTTTCCCTCAGCTCTTTAGCCTTCTTGAGAGCCTCTTCCGGAGCCAGTCCCTGCTGGAGGTATCTTAGATACCATTTGACCCGTGAGCCGCAGAGATTCCACCGGTTCGGGTCATCCAGCCTACCAGGTTGGCCCCTTGGTGGTAGGAACTCCCCGTGTGTAATTTTTTCTGGTTTCATCTTCATTTCTTTCATTTCTACGTTTTGCGTCCTGTTGCAAAGTTCATCCTGTATGAACACATCGATTACAAGATCCGACTCGGCTGCCTCAACTGCCACAACTGGAGTCCTGTTGTTTTCCATTAGGACGTATTACTGCTTGGATTTGAAATCAGCTGACTGATTACAGTTTTCTTAAAAAAAGAAAAAAAAACAGCCGACTAAGTACAGCAGACAACTTAGGACTGGCAAGTATCTGTAAACTGCAAAATGTGTTTTTACATTAAATAAACTGTTTGTGTTTTTAGCTGCGCGAAGCGCCTTATATTTTATTTTGATTTGGATTGGTTTTACTGTCTTGATTTTCTGGTGTGTTTGCACTGTACTCTGTACTGTACTGTACATACTGTGTCTATTGGTTGACTGCTCATTGTTTATATACGCGAGAAGAGAAGCCTAGCATGCGCAAGCCGCTCAATGTTTACGTTCAACGTTTGTCCACTTGAAGAGTGTCAAAGCGCAAGATGAGCAAAATGTCATTCGACAGAAGGCGGTAGTTGATTAAATATTTACATTTAGTGTCCCAATGTTTTGTTCAAGACAGCGATTTGTTTATAAGAACTTCTGAGTGCGTATGCATGCTACGTTACACTGAAATTTAAAGACGGCCATTTTGGAAAACATTGCTTAAAAAATACAAAACGGATGCAGATGTTGGTGGGATGCACTAAGTAAGTAAACGATATCTAATGAGTTTTAGGTTAGCCTCACTTAATTGAATAGCTTCAGCTACTGGATCCAAGACACACGAAAAAAAAAACACTGCGTTTGACTCTTCATTTGCACTAGTCATTTACAACAGAAAAGTTAATAATAAAAATGAAAGCCGAAGCCAACGGCGCCAATGCAATCGAACAACAAGTAAGAGAATGATATGATATTTATAAATACAACTTATCGCGAGCCCATCACAGCTGTTGCAGACGCCCGCTAACGCAAGTATGTCAAGTCTTGTTGAAATATCAAGTTGTTCGGACCGTCTTCGATTTAACTAGGTAACAGACAGAAAACAGCTTAAATTAAATAAGTTGATTCAAAATAGCTATCGATATCCCAGATTTAACATCATTCATCGGAATGTTGTATTACATATCGCCAACACACATAGAGACAGCAACTCTGATACACTGCTGAAAACTCGTGCAATATTGTGTTGAAATTGTCAATAAGCTTGTTGCATTCGTCGGAAAGTATCGATAGCGCCAATCGAATACCGCCACATTTTTGTTGCGGTTACACGGCTGTCTTTGTGTGGTTAGGTAGACTGAATTTTCACACGACACGAGGAAACCAAAAAAATTGCGGCAGGTCGCGGACAAAGAATTCACTGGGTGACGGCGAGGAGACAGAAGAATAAATAAACAACAAACCTCCCACGATATTTGTTTGCGTTGTGTCCCATTGGATTTGGCGTAAGTGTGTTCGACAATTTTAGTGAATTTATGGTAATTTTTGTGTTATATGTGTAGGTGGCCAACAGCAGGTCGCGCCAGCGATTTTTTCTTGTTGGATTTACCTTTTGTTTGCCTGGTCACCAACCGGCACATTGCGGTCGGATCAAGAACAGCACCGCCGGAAGTACAACGATTCGAGACTAATTGTCTGCGTCACCGTAGCAGCCGCCCAGCCAATTGCTTGATATTCGCCGAGGAAAAATAAAAAGCTCAGGTGCAGCGACACGGCCCATCACCTTTTGTTCTTTCACGCGGTGAGTGCGTCCCTATAAGGAATAGGTGTCGTCTCACACACCTTAACAAAAGCCTTCCGCGAGTGAATATCGATCTCCGTAGAGAATCGCAGTTGCACGAAAAAGATATATAATTAAAACGCCTGAGCATATATATATATATATATATATATATATATATATATAGTTGTCACGCTCACAAAAGAAATGTGTAGATGTGCCCATATTGCGAAACTGCTAAGAAGACAATAGCGCACCTCCAATAAGAAAATTATAAAACTGCTTCGGCACCCTCACCACTAGTATTTAAGTTAATGTTGTATAACAAAAATGTAGTAGTAAATGTTAAATTGTGTTCGTATTTAAACATGTCCAGTAGTTTATAAGTATATATATATACGCAATATTATATTTAATTAAATAAGTTCTAAGGCATCCTAATAATAATAGCCAAGTAAAGTCCGGCATACGGATTTTTGCCAAGCTGTAATGTAAAGCCGTCATTCTAAACCCCCCTGCAAATACTTATATTAGAGCTCTAAAAGGGTAGGATTGGGATTGAGGATTATTTTTTTTTGTAAACTTATTTTTTGTGTTTGGCAAGACTCTGAATTCAACTCGGAAATTGACGGGCCATAAGAAAATATATATATAGGCGTTTTTTTTTTAAGAGCTATATAATGAATATAAAATTAATAATGAATGTGAATAAACAATAGAAATTGAATATGAAGTGTGAGTAGATTCGTTTGGAGGGGAGAATCGCCGGGGGCATGGAATAGATTAACCGCCAATTCAAAAGAAAGGGGCGATGCACCTACAAAATCCCATAGGTACATCGCAGGAAGGGCGGGTACGTCGTGGCCATATGCACCAGGCCTGCCAACTGTTTCGTTTATTTTGTGTGTGCATGTAGGGTGATATGTAGTGTTGTGAAGGTCGAGTTTGTTTTGGATCTGTACCGTCTATGGGCAGGGTTGGAGTTACCCCACCCTGAGAAATCTCAGCTAGCCGAGGTTGCCCACTGAGAACCAATAGACGTGTTACAAGAATGGCGCCCAATTTGAATGGCTTTTTGGAATCATCAGGATCGCGAGAACGGTGATAGGCAAAAAGGTTCGAACGATCAGCGTAAGCGAGATGATTTCAAAAGCAAAAAAAAAAAAAATAAACTGAAACGGCGAGTCCTCGCAGTACGGATGGCTACTCCGTGTGCCATATGAAACCGCGACTTACAATTGAGACAGTGCTTACAGTGTAATTGCGCAGCGGAGACGACACTAGGAATACCCTGAAGTGTTTTATTTTGTAGCGCAGGGATTTCATAAAAAAAAATTATGGTGCAGTGGTGACTTGTCCGTTCCATAATGAGCAGGACAATTGCACCACGCACAGGTTGAGGGAGCCGTGTCTATGTCGGTATGTCACTCACGTTTTGAACAAGGCAGTGAAGTTTGCTACCGGTCATGAGACGGCGCTAAAGTTTCTTTTTATATAGAGAGTAGGATGCACGTACAGTTAGTGGGCTGTTAGTATTTTTGTTATGTGTGTTTCCACTCATTTGCGTGTCGACAGCGGGTTCTGTTTGGACGGGGTGACCCATGGTACGACAATTACGTAGCCATGCGCTGCATCCTGTCAATGGATCTCGAGTTGACAGGCAAATTAGACCGGAAACGTACCAAGCAAGAATGATTCAACTGGGGACCGTCAGCATAGCTGACGATCGAACCAGTTAATATCATTCAAGTAAATTATGTAAACATTTTTTTGTTAGTTTGAACGTGAGCAGTTTGGTTAACGACGTAGGTTGGAATGGCGATTGATACCGGCCACCGGCGACTCCCCCCATACAAGTTTAAGTTTGATTGTGAGAGTATTTGTATCTGTTTATGTTGTTTATATCTGTTTATATTGCGTATTGTATTGTTTGTTATTTATTACTAGTAGTTTAGTAGTTTAGCCATGACAGGAAGAGAGAAGAAGGAGACGGACGCGAGTCATTCGTATCAGTTACGGTCAGGAGGGGATAGCGTCGAGCAAAACGAATCCTGGGCAAGTGAGGGAGCAGGAGCGATGAGGGGAATAGGCTTGACAAGATCTCCAGCAGCTCCAGCCACTAACTTTAATTTGCCACGGGGGAACAGGGATGTTGTTGAACGGCCTCATGCAGGAATCGATTCAGAGATAGTTTCCGCGATAAACGTTGCTATTCTACAGGCTCAAGAGACCTATAGGAATTCGATGGATTCTGGGATAGCGCAAGTTTTTTCGGGAGGAACTGCGACTAGGGTTCCAAGAAATGATGAAGGCCATCAATGATGTCGTTCGACCAATGCCAACTCCCATGATGCGAAGCCAGACGCCGACAGAAGCAGCTAGCCCTGAGTCCGAACAGCCAAAGGCGAACCAGGGAGCAGTCCGAAAACAGCGCTCAACCGTAAAACCCGCTCCAAAGCCACCGGCGAAGTCTGAGAGGTCAAATACCTCGAGTGGACTGAACGGCGGGCGTGAGCGGAATTGGCGCAATCCACGCCCGGATGATAGGCAACGACTGAACAGGCGGAGTGGCGACTATAGGCAGGCACCAAGAACCAATGACAATCCTGGGAATGAGAACTGACGTCTCCCGAATTTCGATAGTCATCTGGGTCGACCATTTGCGAAAATGGATAAGTGGGAAGTGTCCTTCGACGGCTCAAACGACAGAGGGTCCGTAGAAGACTTCGTGTTTAAGGTCGAATATCTTAAGACACAATTTCAGTGCCCGTGGGAAGAAGTCCTCAGGAACTTCCACGTTTTGGTCACAGGGCGAGCCCGACAGTGGTACTGGCTCCATGTTAGGCAGCGACCGATCCGCTCCTGGGAGGAACTTCGTAAGGCTCTCCTCACAAGGTTTCGTGGCAGTTGGGACGACGTAGATCGCGTACAGGAATTGAGGCAGCGCCAACAACTCCCTGGAGAGTCAGTCAATGACTTTATCCAAGCCATGATGAGTATGGCATCTCGTTCGGAAACTCCGCTTCCAGAGCCGAGACTCATTAAGTTGATTAAAAAGGGCCTGAGAGAGGCGATAGGACGTTACATCTATGCAATGGATGTATACTCTGTCGACCACCTCCGGGAAGAATGTAACAAGATAGAGTCGAGCTTGTTCAGCAGACCAGGGGAGGTGCGCTCACGAATAGGTCCCACGTAAAAATCGAGAACACTCCATTAGATAATACTAGTAGGATAAATTGCATGGCGAATAGAAACATAAGGCACCTACCCTATAAAGAAAGGATAAGGGCATATATTATAGCTAGGAATAAGATTTTTGAGAAACGGATGCTTGAAAGCATGCGTCTCGTGACTCGCAGAGTGAAGAAAGCGCGCGAACGATTCTCGAAGCGGCGCTTGGTAAGAAAACAAGTGGCGGAGTCGGTAAAGAGAGGCGAGTGTCGAGATTCGAGGGTGTTTGCCGAAATCAGCATTGAAGGGAAAACAATTGCTGGACTTTTGGATACCGGTGCTTCCGTTAGCATTTTAGGGCGTGGCTCTCGTGAGTTGGATGGGATCAAAGTTCCAGTGGAACGCTATGTGTCCAGTGTAAGGACAGCTTCGGGTGAAAATCGATCCATCATAGGCCGAGTACGCACTAAAGTCATGTACGGGGAAAAGGACGAAAACATGACTTTCTACATCTGTCCGTACCTCGAGCAGCAGGCATTTTTCGGTATCGATTTCTGGCGAGCTTTTGGATTAGCTCCTGATGTATTAATCGAGAAATCGAGCACTATGTAGAAGAGAGATACCAAGAATTAGAGGTAGATGCTTGGAAATTGAATACGGAACAGCAGAATCGATTAGAAACGATAAAAGCGGAGTTCTTGGCTTTTGAAAATGCCGGGTTGGGGAAGACGCCAGTTCTAACCCACAAGATAGAACTGGTTGAAGGCGCTATTCCGGCGAAAGACCGACATTATCCGTTGTCTCCGGCGATGGAGGAAGTTGTTTGGAGTGAGGTGGACAAGATGTTGGCCTTGGGAGTTATCGAAGAAAGTGATAGCCCGTGGAGTAACCGCACTACAATTGTGCGAAGGCCGGACAAAAACAGATTTTGCTTGGATGCTCGCAAGCTTAACACTGTCACCGTAAAAGACGCTTATCCACTTCCATCTATCGAGGGGATTCTATCGCGTATCGACCAGACGTACTATATTTCCAGCGTAGATCTTAAATTCGCATTCTGGCAAATAGAGTTGGATGAAGGCAGCAAAGCATACACGGCTTTTACCGTGCCTGGTCGTCCGCTCTACCAGTTTGTAGTAATGCCCTTTGGACTGTGCAATGCCGCTCAAAGACTTTGCCGTCTTATGGACAAAGTTATACCGTCGCAGCTCAGGTCCAACGTATTTGTGTACTTGGACGATCTATTGATTATAGCTCCGGACTTTGAGACGCATATGAGGTATTTGAAAATCGTGGCACAAAAACTAAAAGAGGCAAATTTAACGATAGGACTAAAAAAATCAAAGTTCTGTTTTAAGAGCCTGAAATATCTTGGATTTATAGTAGGTGAAGGAACTTTGCGGACCGATCCAGGACGCGTTTCCGCTATTCAAAGAATTCCAGTTTTTTAGGGACAGCAGGATGGTACCGTCGATCCACACAAAACTTTGCAGAAATGGCAACTCCGTTGACCGATGCCTTGAAAGGGGGCAAAAAGGGGAAGTTTAAATTGAGCGACGAGGCGGCCGAAGCGGTACGAAGGCTGAAAGAGGCGCTTACATCCGCTCCCGTACTAGTACATGCGGACTTTTCGCGTAGGTTCTATGTCCAGTGCGATGCTTCGGATTATGGTGTTGGGGCTGTGCTGTTCCAAGTTGATTCCGAGGGTAATGAAAGACCGATAGCGTTCTTTTCCGCCAAGATGGATAAACACCAAAAAAATTATTCTGTAACGGAAAAAGAATGCCTCGCTGCGGTTTTAGCTGTCGAACGGTTCAGACCTTACATCGAGATGATGCCATTCACGGTGATAACAGACCACGCGAGTCTCAAATGGCTTATGTCCTTACGAGACTTGAATGGGCGCTTAGCGAGGTGGTCGTTACGTCTGCAGCATTTCGATTTTCAAATTGAGCATCGTAAAGGGAAAGACAACGTTGTCGCTGACACATTATCTCGAGGCGTAGCAGACCTATCGCTTGACTTGAGCCAGTTGCTAGGTATACAAACGGTAGAATTTGAGTCGGCAGAATACAAGGAGTTAGTGTCGGAAGTTGTAAAGAATCAAGACCAACTGCCGGATTTGCGCGTCGAGGACGGGCTGTTGTACAAACGAACCGGTTTTGATAGAATGGAAGATGAAGTCGAAGGCACTTTGTGGAAGTTGTGGGTGCCGGAATCTCTGGCGTCCACCCTCATAGAACAGGCTCACGTGGACGCGAAGGCTTCTCACGGAGGCGTAGCGAAAACGCTGCACTTGTTGCGGAGACAGTTTTACTGGCCTAAAATGGCGATTCAAGTGAGAGATTACGTGAGGGGATGTGTGGTGTGCAAAGAAACGAAGGCCCCGAACCACAGGATGCAAGTATCCATAGGACAGGAGGTAAAGACGGATAGGCCTTTTCAAAAATTATGTATTGACTTTTTGGGAAAGTACCCGCGATCAAAGAGAGGTCACGCATGGGTCTTCGTAGTCGTCGATCACTTTTCGAAATTTACCTTTCTGAAGGCCATGAAGAACGCTACGGCAGACAATGTCGTCGAGTTTCTCGTACACGAAGTTTTCTTCAAATTTGGCGTACCCGAAACCATCCATTCGGATAATGGTCGACAATTCGTTTCCAAAAATTTCGAAAATATGGTCGAATTGGTTCGGAATCACCCACATGAGGACGGCCATATATTCACCGCAAAGCAATGCAGCCGAATGGGTGAATCGAACGGTGCTTGCAGCAATCCGCGCGTACTTAGAGCGAGATCATAGGGAATGGGATCACTTTTTACCCGAAATTGAGGTGGCGATACGTAATGCTGTCCATTCGGCAACCGGGGTGACTCCATTTTTTGCGGTGTTTGGACAGCACATGTTCTTGAATGGGGCCTGTTATAAGCTCGCACGGAAGCTGCGATCTATGGGCGAGCACGCAATCTCCGATTTAGGTACGCAGGACAAGATCCGGGTTGTTCAAGAACAGGTAAGGCTACATCTGCACAAGGCGTTTGAACGCAGCCGACAGCAGTACAACAAGCGGGCTCGAAAGTTTCACGCTGTAGCCGGACAAGAGGTTTATAGAAGGAATTTTGTGCTTAGTGACTTCAGCAAAGCCTTTAACGCGAAATTCGCCAGAAAGTTCCGAAAGTGCCGAATTGTCAGAGCCGTAGGGAACAACGCATACGAAGTTGAGGATAAAAACGGAAGATCTCTAGGCGTCGTCCACGCTAAAGATCTCCGGTTTTAAGTAGGGTGTAGCGTGGGTGTGGCCTACGTTGGGCGAGGTGCAGAGGGCAACCGTCCAATCCGCAAAGGAATGCGACGACAATTTTTAAAGTTCAGGCCGGCGCATAACTTTAAATTGCCGTGTGCTGTTGCATTCGTCGGAAAGTATCGATAGCGCCAATCGAATACCGCCACATTTTTGTTGCGGTTACACGGCTGTCTTTGTGTGGTTAGGTAGACTGAATTTTCACACGACACGAGGAAACCAAAAAAATTGCGGCAGGTCGCGGACAAAGAATTCACTGGGTGACGGCGAGGAGACAGAAGAATAAATAAACAACAAACCTCCCACGATATTTGTTTGCGTTGTGTCCCATTGGATTTGGCGCAAGTGTGTTCGACAATTTTAGTGAATTTATGGTAATTTTTGTGTTATATGTGTAGGTGGCCAACAGCAGGTCGCGCCAGCGATTTTTTCTTGTTGGATTTACCTTTTGTTTGCCTGGTCACCAACCGGCACATTGCGGTCGGATCAAGAACAGCACCGCCGGAAGTACAACGATTCGAGACTAATTGTCTGCGTCACCGTAGCAGCCGCCCAGCCAATTGCTTGATATTCGCCGAGGAAAAATAAAAAGCTCAGGTGCAGCGACACGGCCCATCACCTTTTGTTCTTTCACGCGGTGAGTGCGTCCCTATAAGGAATAGGTGTCGTCTCACACACCTTAACAAAAGCCTTCCGCGAGTGAATATCGATCTCCGTAGAGAATCGCAGTTGCACGAAAAAGATATATAATTAAAACGCCTGAGCATATATATATATATATATATATATATATATAGTTGTCACGCTCACAAAAGAAATGTGTAGATGTGCCCATATTGCGAAACTGCTAAGAAGACAATAGCGCACCTCCAATAAGAAAATTATAAAACTGCTTCGGCACCCTCACCACTAGTATTTAAGTTAATGTTGTATAACAAAAATGTAGTAGTAAATGTTAAATTGTGTTCGTATTTAAACATGTCCAGTAGTTTATAAGTATATATATATACGCAATATTATATTTAATTAAATAAGTTCTAAGGCATCCTAATAATAATAGCCAAGTAAAGTCCGGCATACGGATTTTTGCCAAGCTGTAATGTAAAGCCGTCATTCTAAACCCCCCTGCAAATACTTATATTAGAGCTCTAAAAGGGTAGGATAGGGATTGAGGATTATTTTTTTTTGTAAACTTTTTTTTTGTGTTTGGCAAGACTCTGAATTCAACTCGGAAATTGACGGGCCATAAGAAAATATATATATAGGCGTTTTTTTTTTAAGAGCTATATAATAAATATAAAATTAATAATGAATGTGAATAAACAATAGAAATTGAATATGAAGTGTGAGTAGATTCGTTTGGAGGGGAGAATCGCCGGGGGCATGGAATAGATTAACCGCCAATTCAAAAGAAAGGGGCGATGCACCTACAAAATCCCATAGGTACATCGCAGGAAGGGCGGGTACGTCGTGGCCATATGCACCAGGCCTGCCAACTGTTTCGTTTATTTTGTGTGTGCATGTAGGGTGATATGTAGTGTTGTGAAGGTCGAGTTTGTTTTGGATCTGTACCGTCTATGGGCAGGGTTGGAGTTACCCCACCCTGAGAAATCTCAGCTAGCCGAGGTTGCCCACTGAGAACCAATAGACGTGTTACAAGCTCTATATTACTTTTACGACGTATGCCGCCATTGTTTGGACCGAGTTGTAGAAGGCGACATCGCATGCTCCGACGGGACAGAGGCGGCCCCTAGGCGCATGCTTGAATGCTTCGGATTGAACACAACGAACAACATGCCAAAAAAAATGTGTGGGAGCTGCAGATACACCTTAGAAAAACATTAAATTTTTAGATTGCGCTGCCAGGAGAAGAACAAGAAGCTGCGCAATTCCATTCGCACAGTCAGTTTTTGAGAGGAATGACTCGGGCGAGGATAAACTTTGCAAGCGAGTCACTTGAACCAATAGTCGTGAGTCGATAATCGATAATCGTCTGCCACTTTGATAGTTTACAATCGATACTTCCCAGTTCGAGTGATCTACAGAAGACATTGGTTCTTCGAGAATGTCTAACTTTTTCAACAGCTTATAGTCTTGACCATGGGTTATCATGTCTAAACCAAATAATACCTTATATGGTGAACAACCTAATGGCTGATGAAGTCCAGATCTCAACGCTCATGAAATTCCGGACAAGTGCATATCCCATTATCGATGATCATGACTAATATGGGACCGCACTGTAGCTAGCAATGAACGATTCACCCGCTTGGCTGCATTGCTCTGTGGCGAATAAACAGCGGTATAGACGTGTTTAATTCCTAGTTTTGTTAACAATGCCTTGAAGGTACTTGCCTTAAATTGCGAACCATTATCACTTATATTTGTTTAAGGAACCCCGTAACAATTAAAAATCAGGTCTACAAGAAATCCAGTATTTTTGCAGTTGTGAATTTCTTAAGCGAACATTTAATAAGCCAATGTGTCCTTGTTTGCTGCGCGGATTTGGACCTAGCAAATCAATGAACAATCGTTGGAAGGATCGAACTGATGGATAATGCTCTCCCATGGGAGGATGGAGAGTGTAGTTTGAAGCCTTTATAGATTTACAAACGTCGCCCTTTTTTAGCATATAACATAGTATCGACGAGCAGGTGTTAATGTAACCAACAAGAAGTGGTGCACGCGCTGGCTCCGGCTGTATGATCGGTAGTTGGTCGGGGTGCCTTGTTGCTTAGTTGCTTGCGCCACGTGCTCACTGTGCATAATACTAATTAAAAGATATCGCGTGCGGTTACAGTTCGAACAAATTACTGGGCAGGAGGAAGAGAGGAAAGAGGAATTAGACAGATCTGATACATTTAATATGGAGGCGACACTCCTAGACTGTCGTTGTTTGAGCTCGGCTGATGTAATTGCCACAGCAGATGCCCCCCCTACCAAGATCATAAAGCACCTAAAATAATAATATTTGATGATCCCTAAACCAACGACTACTTAAGTCATTCTCTATTCAGAGTGCGTTGCATGACTCCCAAAAAAAAAAAATTCACATATTCATCTCAACAATATCATAGTCAAAAGGTTCATTTATTTTAATTTTAGTTTATGCGTAATTAATTTTTTCCTACAATTGTTATAGCATTTAATATTTTAAATAGAAACTGCAGATAGGCTTCTTGTACTGGAAAAAAAACTAAAAAAAATGTAATGTTAAGTTGTTTTTCCAATTTATTTTCAATAATATTCAAATAATTTTGCCATTTAATTTAATTTAACATGGTTGAATTACTGATTCCTTTTCGGAGCGAGTAAAAAAAATAAGTAAATAATTTCGATAACTAATATAACAAATTCATTCTTGTCCTGACTATTTTAAATTTTCATCTTGTGTAAACGCATTATTTTTAAATTGTGGATCTCCTTTATTTATATGTGTTCCTTAAATCCACAGAATACTATAAAAGAAAATGTTTCTGGGAACCCAAGGAGTAATCGCGCAAGCCAAATTATTCATTTATTTAATTATCTAATTAATTTTTTTTTGCATTTGTTATTTATTATCTATTTATATACAGTGGCTCACAGTTCAAAGAAAAACCGCAGTTTATGGTTTCATTTGGTAGTTAATATGTGTACCTATAATCGGTCTTTGGAATTTTTGAAAAATAATAAATATTAGCTTATGGCAGGCAATTACTTTTTTTCTTTGACAATGCTCGAGTTGAACTTTTAATATTACCATTATGGGCTTTTTTTTATTTTATATTTAGTTTTATTTTTTAATATTAAAAATGATACATATTCATTTATTTACTTACTTACTTCTATATATCCAAGTGTTAAGCTTCCATTCATTGGTTTATTTAGTTAGGGTTATTCAATTAATTAATTTCGGCAGGCAATATTGAGTCTTCGACATTAAAGTGCGGCATACTTTTAAGCTGTCTTTTATAAATTCAATTAGCTTATCAAAAGCCCGCTCAGCTTCAGCTAACAGATCTTTACGGGGAGCAATAAGCTCTCTCTCTCTCTCTATGCGCTTTTAAAGCTGAGTGAGTTCTCTTCATTTTTTTTATGACTCTCGTTTTTATTTTCAGAGAGATTTTACACGGCTTTACACTTTAACGCTCTTTAAAATCGAAGAATTCACCAACAATAAAAATTTACATAAATGACAAAATTGAGGATCTGATGCACTTACTTGAATTAACTCTCACAAAAATTCCCAAAACACATCAAGGCTCTTTTTAGCCTGCAGCTCCACAGCAACGTCTACCGCATTTTTTATATCTTTTGGAAATTACAGAATCCAGCTCTGGTTTGTGTTGCATACCTTAAGGCATATACTTTGACATACGTTTATTTAACAATTCACAATTGGTTCAAGCTATGATTTATTGAGATGGTTGTCAGCAGACTTGCAACGTAGGCAAAATTGGCGATTCGCTTGCCTCTATAAATCGATTTCCAATGGCATTTCCAGTTTACATATACACTTTATCAAGAAAGTGTTTAGACATAGGAAATTCATATCTTCTAATTTCTTTTAAAAAAAATTTTATTTTGCTATTGATTTTCTTTTTTGTTCTTATGTTTCTACTATTAATTGGTCTTCTTATAACTATTTAACAACATTCATTGAAGTTCATTAATTTAAACAATGGCGAAATTATAAGAACCAAATAAGCAATTCGTTGGACTATGTAAACCAAAATTTGGAGAATACCAAACTATGGTTAACTCGGCACACAACGAATTGGGGTGTTAATGAAGCGAGCGGAATCCAAGATTTATAGCGGCTGGGGACCCTACTGGTGGTAGCTCGTGCCAGGAGGAGGGAGTGGGTTGTTGCTACCATCCTGGAACTCCTTTCGTGTCATAATTATTTTTTTTAGAGTCCCGGTTATTGGAGTCTAACTGCGAAACAACACATTCAAAATAAATGATACAAATCCCCAATAAAAAGGGTGGAGTTTATCATTGGGATCCAATACTATGCGGGAAGCGCGGCAGTTTCGTTGGCTTTGGTTGATGGTTTCGGGGTGCGGGTTGTTGTTTGTCCAATTGGACTTCCTGCGCTGAAATTTGTTTATGGAAAGTCCCCAAAAGCAATTCTTGTTGTTCAGATCAAAAAAAATTTACACAAAATTATAAAGATACATTTCTTTTTTTTGACTAATATTAAGGCACGAGAATTGTTTTAACTAATTAAGAAGAACAAAATTTTTCTTAGAGTCTACTTAAAGTTATAAAGTCCATTCAAAAGCAAAGCAATTCATTTTACTGTAGCACAGTTTTTCTTAGGTGGTTGGTTTTATCTATAATAAGAATTCACAACTGTTTCTCCATTGCCTTTAATTACTTTTAACAAATTTTGTTTTTCTTGTATACTTTTTAAAAAATTTTTACCGCATATTTTTAGGCAGCTTCAACTTAATCTAAAGCCAACACAACCTAAAAGTGTCAAGTGTGTAAATGTACTTAATTATATAGACTGATAAATTTAGTTATTGTTATTTAGTTAGGGCTTGGACTTTAGATAGGACTTGGTCTGAAAAACTTGTGCGATGGTTCGGATGGGGCTGAGCTGAGGCCACCTGGCGGGTCGCAGGTTGCGGATAGCGTACGGCCTCTCTTTAGGGAGGTTAGATGCGAATAGCGTGGGAAATGTGCCCGTGAATAAGCAGTCCTGGACAAACAGCGGGAACGGTTATTATTAACCGTACCGACAAGGCGCTTGTGTTGCCGCCTCTTAAAACATAGCCTCACACAATCCCCCAATCTCCCAATATTACTACCTACCCCCATACTATCCCCACACATCTCACTCCGGGCCGGACTAAAGTGTCAATCGGACCGTGCTGAGAGTCAACTTGGCTGGGGGCCCGGATTATCAAATAGCCCAGTTCTTAACGGTGAACTCAGGCAGATGGCGACCGCCTGTTCTAATCAGCCTTACCCGGGTATCGCAGATCTCTGCCCGGGTGGACAATACTTTCTCTGCAAATCGTGGGCACAATATGCAAAAAAGAAACTTTAATATTCCGCAGGATCTCCCTGCAAATGAAGTCGCTAGACTGATGGAGGACCGAGCCCTGGACGGGGGGAGGTCCTCTAATGTGGTAGATCAAGATCCACATCGACCCACTCCAACAACAAGGAGGGTGCCCATTGCACAGCATGGGCACAGTCAGCAGGCACCAGCCTCGAGAGAAGAAGGTGTGGTCGGAGCACCCCGCCACCACATTCGACAGCGAGAGCTCGTGGGCAAGCGGCATATCGGCCGAAAAAGAAAGGAGAGTATCTCCCACCGAAGGGCCAACCCGGTGGACTGGACGACCCGAACCGTAGAAATCTCTGCGGTTCACGGGTCAAATGGTACCTGAGGTACCTCCGGCAGGGAATGGCCCCAGAAGACGCCCTCAAAAAGGCAAAAGAACCGAGGGATACAACTGTTGCGGCACCGGCCCCCAAGCGATCCAGCAGTGCGCTGACACCGCCGACGGACACCCCTAAAAGTTGGTGTTCGGCGGCCAAGGGCGCTGCGCACGGTCCAGCGGGGACACGAGCGTCGATTAATAAGGGTCAGGAGGGACTGGACATGCGCCCGAGCACATCACGTGCGGCGGCCAACATGTCCAGCTCGACAGGACCAGAGAAGCCTCGCCAAACATATGCGGCGGCGACTAAGAAGGTCAAGGTGGCAGTATTGCCTGCGGATTACCCCCAGGTAATGTTTAACCACGAAGACCTGTCGGCATTGGAAGAGGCCATAGTGGATGACCTCATTGCGGGATACGATATGGGTTGGTACACCGCGGTTTCATTCGCGGGGATTCACTTTAGAGTCGACTATCTGCTGATTGAATGCTCCAACGAAAGCTCAGCCAAATGGCTGGGAAAAGTAGTACCACGGCTACGATCGTGGAAGGGAGTGCCCCTAGACAGCAAGGTGGGAGACGATATACCGTCGCCCCACAGCATCACAGTATTCTGACCCAGAAGTAAGGAACGGTCCACCAAGTCCTTGGGTTTCAGAATAAGATGGAGACTTCCTGAAGAAGATGGTTGAGGGGAATACACAGCTCACCCCAATGAAGAAGGAGGCTACGGCATTGGAGGTGCACTCAACGGACGGACCGAGCAGTCACCCGCCAAACATCATCGACCTGTCAGAAGAACTGGCGGAAGATGAGGAGTTGGCGGATATGACGCTCGGTCCCGAAGAACTGGGGTGAAGTAGAAGACGGGGACGAAATCATGTCCTCGCAGGAACTTAAAGAGGAGCTGCGAGAGGAGGCGGAAGAAGCTGACGTCACACTGATGGGCAGCGGTGACGGGTGCAGCTCAGAGTCCCAATCGCCGTGTAAGCTTGAGCCCCTCCTCCAGTAGATGACGGGAGTCACCACAACGGGCCTGGCCCTGGCCCCACCGTGCTAAGGCAGCCTCGGCTGTCCTATCGAGGATGTTTACCAAACGGCATCTTGGGCTAGCCCTTGTGCAGGAGCCATGGGTGAACAATGGCATCAAAGGCCTGTTCACGGCCAGCTCAAAGGCAATATGGGATCAAAGACACCCAACACCCAGAGCGTACATTATGGTAAGGAAAGAAATTAATTTTACTATCCTTTCAGAGTTTATAACGAGGGACTGCGTTCCCATAGCCGTACAGGATAAGGGAAACGCAACCCCCCTGGTGATAGTATCGGCTTACTTCGCAGGAGATGGAGCCTGCCCACCAACGGAAATAACGAAGCTGGTGGAGTACTGCCGAAAAGAGAAGATGCCGATAATCATCGGATGCGATGCCAATGCGCACCATACCATATGGGGCAGCAGCGACATTAACATGAGAGGTGAGTGCCTCACAGATTTTATATGTAGATATAACCTAGAACTTGCCAATGTCGTATCCACCCCGACATTTGTAACCAGAATCAGGGAGGAGGTGCTAGACATCACCCTCATCAGTCGGTCCCTACAGCCGCACCTCAGGGACTGGCATGTATCTCAGGAAGAATCTATGTCTGACCATAGAATCATTCTTTTTCGAATAGAATTGAATACAGGTAGCAGTGTACCCTGTCGTAACCCCAGGAAGACGAACTGGGAAGGGTTTAGGTCAGCTCTAGAGCTTAACCCCAGTGGTATCTCAGGTATACCCAGAAGTCCAGTGGAACTAGAGTTGGCTGTGGAAAAACTCAACAAGAGCATAATTAATGCTTTTGAGGAGAATTGCCCTTTAGGGAAGAAGTTCAAAGAAAAAGACGCCCCTTGAAACTAACTATAGAAACTTCTGCGAAAGCATAGGAAGTACCAGTGAAGGCGCCAGGCTCCATAGAGTGTTATCTAAACGGACGCAAACGTGGCATTGAAGCGCAAAGATAACTCTTTCACAAGCAGCAATGCACAAAAACTGAAACTGCTCTTCGAGACGCATATTCCAGGCAGCATACCCCCGCAGGAAGGTGCTATCGAAGCAGCAGATAATAGAGTTAGGCCATCGGCATTCATTGAACATTTTTTGAAATAAAAGAACAAATATATAAATACTTTCGAAAAGTACGGAGTGCCGTCGCCGATCGTCGCCCAAATCCCGGCTATAAACATTATCACCGACATCGCCTGGCGTGTGAATTTGTTTTTATTTGTTTTGTCACGTGGCCTGAAATTTTTTTGTGTTAAGTATAGGTATAAAATATGTTAAGCAAATCCACATAAAAAGTGACAAGTGTGGTTAAGTTAAATTTAATTGAAAAATATTATTTTTCTAAACTTGGTGTTAGTGGCAATAATTCCAAATAATGGCAAAAAAAAGAATAATTAAATTAAATAAACTATTTTTTTTTCTGTCTTTGTTTCAGTAAAATATATTTTTTAACTCCACCACTGCTTGGAGAGCAGCAGCGGGTACGCAAAGGTTCTTGGATGGTTTTAGTACCTGGGCCAACCGGTGGAACATCTGCATCAATGAGAACAAGTCTCAGCACTGTACGTTTGCGCTGAGGAGTGGTAATTGTCCAACCGTCCGACTCAACAACACGGTCATACCTCAGTGAAGCAAATATGACCACCTCGACGGCCAACAGCAGCAACGGCAACATTCCGGGTGCCACATCGATATCTACGAATCACGTGACGTAAAAGAAAGAGGATTATACGATTCGTGGATTTGGTGCGCACACATCATTGTCTATACGACAAGAAAGTGCCCGATTATCGCAACAAAGACAAGATTGACAAGGCCTGGTCCCTGATCGCCGAGGACACACGCGAGAGTGTTTCTTACTGCAAGCAGCGTTGGAGGAATCTGCGCTCCGGCTTCTCGAGCTGCAATAAATACCAGAGTGGCCATCTCGCGGAGCAAATGGCATTTATGCTACCATTTGTGAAACCCAAGCGGAACTCCCAGCAACATTTGCAGTTCCAACAGCAGCATCAGCAACATCACCAGGATGGTTTGTACTGCAACAACAACAATAACAATACCATTGGTCCACTGAATGAATCGCGTAAGGAGATAATTGATGCTTCCGATCCCTCCATAGCCGCACAATTGGGCCTGCAACACGTAGCCAGCATACCCGGCAAAACGATGACAATTCCAGGATCGCCGGCACAAAGTGAAACAGCTAGCGCCAATAGTCTACAGAATACCATTGGTCTACAGAATGAATCGATTAAGAAGTCGACCTCTGAGAACGGTGATGAGGAGATAATTGATGCTTCCGATCCGGCAACAGGAAACTTACCTGGCGCAAACACATACAGATCACGGCAGCGGCGTGTAGATCCAAAAGGGCGAAACTCAACTGGTTGCTGAAGCCATCCAGCAAACTCTGCTTGAGCAACAAGCTGCTGGTGTACAGGAGCATCATCGTGCCCACATGGACATATGGGATTCCATTTTGGAGCACAGCTGCGAAATCGTGGATTAACCAAATTCTAGGCTTGCAGAACAAGGTGCTAAAAGACATCTCTGGTGCTCCACCCTATGTGAGCAATATTACGCTGCACAATGACTTCGGTGTACCGACAGTCATAAGGCAAATAAATAGCCATACAAGTCGTTATAATGACCGGTTGCATATCCATGTTAACCCATTGGCTTGATTCACTAGGGTCAAACACAACCCGCAAACGTTTAAAGCGCCTGCACACCAGCGACCTCTGGACAGTTGGACGTTAATTGTTCAATTAATGTGCAACAAATGTTATATTTGACGTTATGTAATATTGTAATATGTTAAAACCAGTTATACGTTTATGTTATATAATTTAAATTCCTTGTTATTATTTATACTTATACAAAACAATATTTTATAACCTTTCAATAGGTTGATCAATGTTAAATAAAATTGCTACATAAAAAAAAAGTAAAATATGTGAAATATGGAAATGAAAAGAATAAATAAATAAAAGAAAAAGAAAAAAGGATTATATATATATATATATATATACCAATATAATTTACCCATGAAATCTAATTTTGTTGTATCCCTGCATGGATGAGGGTATTGTGTGTAGTGGAAAAAAAATAAGAGAACAAAAAGAAGAATAGAAAAGAAAGGAAAATTATTATGTGTTGCATACATATAAAAGCAAGTTACCATCGACGTTGAAAGGCCTTCCATCGCTGGATGTTCACGTAAGTTAACAAATAAATTTTTTCTCTTGTAATTTGTGACATGGACGAATTATTATAATCAAAGGTGACTGTTAAGTTTTCAGCAAGTTTGTTCGCCGCTGCGGCAAAGTTACAAAATATACATTATAACCCTAGATAACTGTGCAGTGAAATAAATCAAAGAAAAAAAAAAATTTTTAATTTGTATATATATATATAGACAACAGGCAATTTGCGTTGAACAAAATCATTCATTTTTGTTTGTGCCATAATGCCCTAACTAAATGACAATAACTAAATTTATCCGCCTATATATTTTAGTACATTTACACACTTGACACTTTTAGGTAGTGTTGGCTTTAGATTAAGTTGAAGCTGCCTTAATTTGTTAAAAGTAGGCAATAGAGAAACAGTTGTGAATTCTTATAAAAGATAAAACCGACCTAAGAAAAACTGTGCTACAGTAAAATGAATTGCTTTGCTTTTGAATCCCGCAAACAAATAGCAAAATAAAATAAAAACGAAATTGATAAATTAATGAAACTTTGTAACTTTAAGTAGACTCTAAGAAAAATGTTGTTCTTCTTAATTAATTAAAACAATTCTCGTGCCTTAATATTAGTCAAAAAAAAGGACAAACAACAACCCGCACCCCGAAACCATCAACCAAAGCCAACGAAACTGCCGCGCTTCCCGCATAGTATTGGATCCCAATGATAAACTCCACCCTTTTGGTGGGGATTTGTACCATTTATTTTGAATGTGTTGCTTCGGAGTTAGACTAAGAGTTTGATAACCGTGACTCTAAAAAAATAAAATAATGACAGGAAAGGAAGCGCAGCAACGACAGCATGCGATTTGACGATGTAGTGACAGGCCCTCCGGATCTCAGTTACGGCGCCTCACCAATCGAACAATTGTTGCCGACGCCCGGCAACGCCAGAATGCTATTTGACGATGTAGTGACAGGTCCTCCGGATCTCAGTAACGGCGCCTCACCAATCGAACAATTGTTGCCGACGCCCGGCAACGTCAGAATGCTATTTGACGATGTAGTGACAGGTCCTCCGGATCTCAGTAACGGCGCCTCATAATCGATAATTCCTGGCTTGTATGTGTGTCCGATGTGTGAGAGACAGTTCAGAGGTGTGATAGAGCTGAACCGCCATATGTATGAACATACCGAGGTCACCAAGCAGTGTTCCATATGCAAAACTACTGTCCCCTCTAGATCAGCGGTACTTCGACATATGCGACTACTTCACATTAAATTCAAATGTGATGTTTGCAAAATACCATTTACACGTCGTGAGGATCCACGAC